>JACJUM010003085.1:19072413-19159373 GCA_020976665.1 Heortia vitessoides
ACAATTGAGTTTCTCTGTAAGAAAAGATTTATTTTGTTATTTTAAATCTACGCTACCTAACAAACAATTATACAAATGTTAATAATACCTTACATACCTGTAAGAAAAGAAACGACATTTAATGTTATTATTTACAATGTCAGTTCCAAATGACAACTATTTTAGTGGTATTTTATATAAACAAGTAATTTCTCAGATTATGACAATGTGACGTTGTTAGGTTATAATTATTTTACCACAGATAAAATTGAATGACATTAGACGCGCAACTGTGCGGAAAATTTTAAACTAATAAAAATATATTTTACATGTACTAGGCACTAGTATCAGAATAAAACAAAATAGTTTATCCTTATACAAATTTAATTACGTATTAAGCACAGTTTGCGGTTCCCGTGGGATAGATTTGTCTTTTTATAGAGGGATTACACTGAAGAGGGACTGCACTAAATTTGGAAAATGATTTTTACATAGGACGGTTATGTATTAAAAGTATTGTGTGGTGTAAAGACTGGGATGAAATAGGTTATCACTATCTCGGAAAAAAAATAGTTCCTCTGGTTCTCAATATAGTTATTGTACAAATACGTTGTATTAAAAATTCTCTCTGTTCCACCTATTCTCAGTACAGCATTAACAAAACGCCAATTTGTTTTTGCAGTTGATGGCGTGGTTTGTAGTCATTAAGTGACTCCATTATATTATAATTTACTAGAGTTTACATACAAACATCATTGTTCAAAAATTCTATCAGCCATATTTTCACTTCAACTCCGTTATTGCATATAAGGCCTTATTGCTTCGACATAAAGTTCAATCTCAGGTACGGGGATTTAATAATGTGTTTGACGTGTTTTCGTGTTAAGATAAAAGTGAATTAAATTATTATTATGGGGTAAATATTAATGGGCATGTAATGACGACACGTTGCATGAAATTGCATGATTTCGGATTACTGTTATATGCTGAATAGGCAACATTCTATGGTATTTTTGTTCAAGGAGAAAATACAAAACGTGCGCGCCATTTCCACGCTATTGTCCCGTCACTGTTCATATAGAATTGAAACACATTTGTAAGTTTTCAAAGAAACTGATACACAGTTACAATTTTTTTTATTGATAAAGAAAAAAAATAGTATACGCTTTCACTACCTCAGCTTTCTTTTTTATAGATTTTAAATGTTTTAATTTAAGTTATAAACAAATATTTCCTACAAAAAATAACGCCTCCCTCAAGCGATATCCGATCGCACTAGCGCAGTCGGGCTCACTTTGTCCTCTTTTTAAGTTGACCTTCATAGGCGCTCTCGGATGAGCGCCTTCGATTCCTCGAATCCTGCGGGGGCGCTCGCTACTGGGTACGTAGGAAAATCGGGCATAGAGTGGCTCATTCGTGGCCTTGCCCTCCTTCATAGTTGAAATTGATGTCTGAGTCTAGCATTAGGTACTCCAAAAAAAAAAGCTACAAAAAATCAACTCGTCTCTGGTTTAAGCAGAACCCGAACTTATAGTTGTTTTTTTTTTCCAAAATACATGACATACACATGTCATGCATTTTTTTAGTGTTATTGTTTTTTGTAAGACTTCATACAATGTAGACGACAAAAAATAATAAACAATCGAATGTTATAATTAGTGATTACTTATTTGTCAGTGTATTCGTTGTAAATGAAATGACTACTGAGACAATACATTTTTTTAAGATAGTATAGGATCATAAGCAATTTATCCTATTCTAACTTATTCTTAAAAATATACATTTGATAATAATAATAATAATAATTATATTCAACAAAAGAAAACTTAAACTAAAATACATTTTGATGCTTTAGTACCTAAACTAGTTCTAGCCTGTTCTTATAGGCATCTAGTTAAAAGTTTAAAGCCAGTTAATACAATGGTTTGTCAGGAAGTATCGTCATAAACGAATAAAAGATCGGATAAAGTATAATCCGATCTGCGTAAATAAAATGAACATCTTTTGGGACATGAAGAGGGTTGATCCGATTCTACCAATGAAATGTTTTTGTGCCACCGAAGGCGAACGTGTCGATTTATTTCTTTCTTTACTCATAATAAAACTATTTTTAACGGCTTTCAAACGCGGATTATTTTTTTTTTTTGAATTTTTGTTCAACGTTTCGTTTTTCTGGACACCGCGTTTCACACACCGCTTAAAAAGTAGTTTTATTATATGAAACTGAAAAAAAATCTTCATCCTTCCCCAAGAGGCTATTAGCTATTATGGTAAGTATGAGCTTCAATGGGAAGGTGTGGTAGCATTCGTACTCTGTAGGTTAGCGTAGGGCTGCGGCCAATTGAAAGTCTACTGCAGAGCATAAGCCTCCCTAAGAAAGGAAAAGGCAAGGATTTTGCCAATAATTGTTGCAATGGGTGTTGGTAATCGCAGCGCGCTAATTTCACGACGGGGATGCTGCTGTCCATCCCCGCCTTGTACATTTGAGCCACGTATTTTCGAATGGATATACCGCCATCTGTCCGTTCTGGTACCCCAGTCGCCTCTTACGACACCTGGAATAGAGAGAGGTACTATTCTACTTTAACTTACGACATTTTACTTACTAATACAATTTAATATAATAAAACCTAAACTAGAATCGGTCATTGAACTTTCACGAGGAAATAATTGAATTCGAACCATGTTACACCAAGAAAACTTGATCCCTAAACAAGGGACTAGCTTATTTTTATCCAAGAAAATTCTTGGTTCTTGTCCTAAACATACACGACTCACAACTTGTGTGTTCCGCTACTAAGAGTTAAGATCCAATATTTTTTGGGCTTGTATTTAAATTTTGAGAAGTTATCTCAGTATGTTACCTATAATAATAATAATAATAATTCCCACAACATCTCATACATTGACCTGACTCCGTGGTAAGTCGCTTAAAGCACTTGTGTTACGAATGTCAGACAACAGAGGAATCACAAATATACTACTTAAATACATATATTTTACACCCATACACAGAGCAAACACAAATATCATCATATAAATATTTGCTCTGGGTGGGAATCGAACCCACGACCCCTGGTGCACAAGACAGGATCACTACCATCTGCGCCATCGGGCCCGTCATACATGGATATGCTGATAATTTATAAACATTATAGTTTATTTACTTAACAATTGTATCATTTATTGCACAATATAACTAGATTTATGCTCACGACTTCATCCGCGTTGGCCGCACTCGTTTTCTATTACCACGCGGGATCATTTGTGGCATTAAAAGAAAACTATTTCCTAGAGTTCTCATTACCGGTGAATTGATACTTTTGCTATAGAAATAGATTTCGTGAGCATCGAAAACTATTAATTAGAACGTAGGGTCTGATGGGGCAGATGAAATCCTGTCTGCGCCAAAGGTCATAGGTCAAATCCCCACCCTGAAACATATTTATATCATAATGACATCTACTCAATTCAACTCAAAGACATCTAATCAATAGGTGCCCTTATAAAAACGAAGATTACAAAATCCGGAGTTAGAGGACGGTTTGATAGCAACTCAAATGTCATCTGAAATTGATATATACCATTTGATATATAAAAAATCATGTGTGTGGGTCACAACCACAGCTCAATTTAGCACCATAATCTAGTATGACTATTATTTTCAACAAACTGCAATCCTAGAATATCTTAGTCACTGCAGCAACAAGGAAATAAATAAAACTGTACGGATATCTCTTCAAATATTGAATTAAGACGTGTGCACACACGCGCCGGTGATTTTCCGATGCCCGAGTAAATAATGAGGAACAATGGAGTTTGCACATTATGCGATCGCACGCGCGCGCGTTGCTAGGGACGCGCTCGGACGCGGATATACGGATACGCGAGTGCATTATGCGGCATCGTTCCGGATACGTGTCGCAGCTGAGTAATGATTGATATGGCATGTTTACGAGTGTACGGCTTTCAGTGGTCCATGTTTAATAAATATCTGCTAGTATCATAAAATTTAAGTCATTACGCTATTTTAATTAAACAGAATTTTTGCATTAGATATAAGATTATGAAGAATAAGAGGTTACTTGTTGGGAATGTTTTAGTGTAGTATTGTTTAATTTAAATTGGTTAATGATAACAGAGAAAACATGTTGACATAATTATAAATTATATATTAAAGAACTCGAAAAACATCCTTATAGATTTTATATTGTGTATTACATAGACCGTGAGATACCAGCTGAGTAGAATAGTGCCTTCCTCTGTACCAGGTATCGAAAGCGGCGACTTAGGTACCGAAACCGTCAGATTGTGGTAAATCCATCCGAAATAATAAGCAGGGCGGAGATGGGCAGCAGATGCTACCGCCCATCCTTGTAAATTTGAGCTACAATATTTCGGATTGATATACCGCCATCTGTCGGTTCTGGCACCTCAGTCGCCTCTTACGGCACCTGGTGCAGGGGGAGATACTATTTGGTCAGCCGGTACCCCACGACTCTCTGAATCTGTGATATGTTTATCGTGTTGGTAATAATAGCAAGAAACAACTGAACCCCATTCTTAAGTATTTTTTAAGAGGCCATTGTAAGTGTAAATATAGAAAAACAGGTCTAGGCTCCAAGATAAAGCTAATTATATAAAAGTAAATATAAGATAAATTTGCTCGAGCTCTTACTGAGAAACAGTTGGAACTTGATTTATACTAAGTATCACATTAAATTTCTAAAAACCTTTTAAGAAACGTATTTGTAAACTAGTTAAGAGAATTGGAAGGATAATAAGTAAAAGCGTTTTTGTTTAACATTCTGTTGAAATTGGAACAAAATAAACTGACGATGAAATAAGAATAAAGTACTCGTATTTGTGATTAATAATTCCCAACCTAATTCATAAAGCGTGTTTCAATTTGAATAATTTCAAAAGTTTAGGCACTCCCAAATTGACGAAAGAATGAGGCAGATGCAACCATTGGTGCTATTTGGAGAAGACATTAAAAATAAATAAAAAAAAAGTTCGATTATATTTCATACATTGACCTGATTCCGCGATAAGTCGCTTTAAGCATTTATGTTACGGACATCAGATAACAGAGGAATCACAAATATATTACTTAAATACATATATTTATCACCCAGACACGGAACATACATAAATACCATCATTTAAACATTTGTCCTGGGTGAGGATCGAACCCATGACCTTAGGCGCACAATACAGGGTCACTACCATCTGCGCCAACGGGCCCGTTAATATAATAAAAGATATATTTTTAATGTCTTTAAAGTAATACACATCACTAGCAGCGAACGATCGGTTTCCTAACCATGACTGGGCAAAACTAATTAGGGGCGTTTTTCAGGCAGATGGCAATTAGCACGGATTTATCGGAGCGCTAACGTCGGCCGGTGCGCCCACAGGCCGGCTGCGTCGGTACGTCACTGTGCACGATACCCGCATTTGAATCACAACGGTACTTTAAACGATATACGAATCACACCTACTTACGTGCAAACCAACTGGCTTCTGTTGGTAGTTAGTAGCCGCAGGTACCGATGGAGTTGAAGAGGACACGGGCTTAATGGCGCAGATCACCACCATCGTATCTTGTGTGCTAATAAGGGTCGTGGATTCGATTCCCACCCAGAGAAAATATTTTACATGATGATATTTGTTCTGTGACTAGGTGTTAAATATATGTATTTAAGTAGTGTATTTGTGATTCCTCTGTTGTCTGGCGTCCGGAAAACAAGTGCTTTAAGCACCTTACTACAGAGTCAGGTCAATGTTTTAGATATGCTGAGTATTTATTATTATTATTATAACAGTACCCGATTAGAGATCCCTGAGACCCAGTATCATATTGCCCAAGTAAGAAATACATTTATCAGCTTTGTTTACAAAACAGAATGTTGATCATCATATCTATTTATTTATTTAGTATACCAACTGATATGATTAGGACGATGATAATGAATTAAAGTTATACATCACATGCACTATATAAAGTTTTCTGGTACAGACAAAATAAAAAATTTGCAATTGGTTCGAAGAATATGATAAAAAAATTAGGTTGCAAACTTCTTCTAAGACCTCTAGGCCTCTCTAAGAAAAGTGGATTTTAGTTCATAATTTAAATAAATAGACGTGATGACAATCGCAGGGCGTGTTGCTGCCCAATCCCGAGCTGTTGCCAAGCCTATTGATTTTTGCAGTACTTTAGTTGCCTCTTACGATGCCTGGACCATGGGACCATATTATGCTGCCGGTATTTCAAACGAGCATTTTTTGCCGTAAGGTACCGGCAGAGTAAAATAGTATCTTCCACTGCACCGGGTGTCGTAAGAGGTAACTAAGGTACTAGAACCGAAAGATGGCGGTCTATCCATCCAGAACAATGCAGTTCAAAGTCACAGGACGGGGGTGGGCAGCAGAATCCCTGTCGCGAAAGCTGAGCTATACGATTGCCAACGCGCTTGCCCAGCGCGGCAAGTATGGGCAAAATTCCTCCTTTCTTGGAGAGTCCTATGTCCAGCAGTGGACGTTTAATAGCTGGTATGAAGATAATTTCATACGAAATTTCTATAATCCGAAATAACTCTGAACTCTCAGGTACGAAGTAAAACTAAGATTATTTTACTCGTCTCCTTTCACTGCGTGTTAATTACATCTTCGGATAGTATCCGCGACCGCTTTTCCTATAACGATTAATCCGATCGCTTATCACGGCCATTATCAAGATATCGAGACATGTTTTATTAAATAATGTACCTAATATTTAATAATTGTACGCTGTTTACAATTACTTTCTGGTATTTCGTGTTATGCCATGGGGCAGGGCAAAATAGTACTTCCCCCTGTACAGAAGCGACTAAGGTACCGGGACCGACAGATGGCGGTATATGTATCCGATACAGTATAGCTCAAATGGGAATAGGCTGTAGCATCCTGATTGCGAAGTTGTGCTCAGCGATTCCCACCATGCTTGCCGAGCGTGGCAATTAAGGGCAAAAACCTCCTTTTTTGTTGAGGCCTATATCCAACAGTGGACTTCCAATGGCTGGTATAAGAATGATAAAGAACTATTAATTGATCAACTTTTAAATGACACGAAGATGTAAAACTAAGAAATTATATTAATTAAATTCAAATCAATACACTACATTTATAAACTGTCTTAAACAGAAATCGCAGACTTTAACTCCTCACAGATGAAATTTCAAACTAATCTGGTATTTTCGAAATAACGCTCGCTTATTTTTTAGTAATTCTTTTAATGATTATAATCATTAAAAGGATTAATTGTATTCACATTTTAATTGCTTTAGATGTTCTTGAGCTGCTTTGAAAGCGTCCATTTTAAGTAAAGGATCAAATTTAATTTTCTCTTTCACTTAAATAAGTTTATCTATTTTATCTCTATGAAAAAGTAAACTTTGTGAATAATTTTGTTTGTAAAATGTTTAACTTTCGAGACATTTATATCACTCATAGTACAGTAGGTCAAGTCTCCACTCTGTCCTGCCTTAAGCATTGCCTAGTCAGTTAAAATTTAAAGACAAAAATTGTTAATTTGTGGAGAGGTTTCCTTTATTATGCTCATCATACATATAGAGCCGTAAGGTACCGGCAGAGAAGAATAGTATCTTTCCCTGTACCAGGTCGTAAGAGGCGACTAAGGTACCAGAACCGACAGATGGCGTCTTATCCATCCAAAACATTGCAGCTTAAAAGCACAGTGGTGGGCAGCAGCATCCCCGTCACGTAAGCTGCGCTCTGCAATTGCCAACACGCTTGCCCAGCGCGGCAATTATGGGCAAAATTCCTCCCGTTTTTCGGGGGGCTAGTATGATGATAGATAAATGAGGACATAGGCCTCGATAAGATGTATATTAAGATCTTCTGCGATTTACGATTTAAGTCTATCACAATTCTGTAATGCAATCCACTCTGTGGCTTACAGACGCTTATATTAACGCCTGGTTATCATCAAAGCTATCACGTTACCTTACACTGTAACTTCTCTGGCTCCCTTACCCTACTAATCGGAACACAGGAACGCACTGATGTTTAGCGATATATTTAGATAAGAGAGACGTAAGTACATGCAGACAAACTTTGTTCGAGGTTCATGCTAAACATTATCCTTTCAAATGGGAAATATCGCCTATAGTTGTCGCGCTGGCGTATCGCAGAGCATAGATTCTCGACTGCTGCTGCTCTTTCTCGCCCTGTTGCGTTAAAGCTATGCTATTACTAGAGGATATTTACCACTATTTGTCGGTTCTGGTATTTCAATCGACACTTACAATACCTAATTTGCTGATATCCCACGGAAAGCTCAAGTTAAATAAAAAAACCTTAATTTTTCTACATAGAACCTATCAGTTAGTCTTGTGAAAATCTGCCCATTCTTTTTTTAGTTTATCCGGAATAGATAGAGGGATATTTTTGTACAAATAAATAAGAAATTTCAAATGAATCTGTCTCCGCCATTGGCAGATGTACGGTCGCAAACAAGAATGCGGTATCCCACTAAAAACATTCTGTAAAAAACCTAGCCAAGTCTCGATAGAGCTGCTAGCTCATCTCTAAAAAGTAATGAAATCTATCCATATTCGTGCCAAGTCTAAGGTTCCTTACTGCGATTTCTTCATTATTATAGTTATTAGTGTTGTATGGCTTGGCTGTTGAAGGGTACTCAAGGATAAAAGCAGCGCCATCGAGACTAGTGTAGTTTTTTTACAGAATGTTTTTGGTGGGATTTCACTTCCTTTTGTAGAAACCTTATCTTATTTACACAATTTTTTTTCTTCTTAGGAGTAGTTTTTTTTAATATTACGAATATTTCTTTTCTTTTTTTCCGGTTCTGGTTCTTGTATAGTAGCATCCGTTTTTCGTATTGCCCATTCGCGTTCTTTACTTATTCCTTTATACGGTTTAGACGGTTTAATTTCTGAAAGATCGGCGCGGTAATTATGCCAATAGTAGAAGGGGACATTACCATATCTCTAACGCTACAGCTGATACCGGCCAAGGGTTCATCATCAGATACTTAAGACCTTCAATTTTTGACAGAAAATGAAGCAGCTAACCAAATTAAATATTTTTGTAAAGGCGATATGTCAATTTTTTAATAGTTTGGTTGGGCTGTTATGGTTTCGAATTAGGGTCACCAGGTTCTCCAGATCTTCAATTTTCGTAGTTTTCATAGTTTTCCCTTTATGTGGCTATTAAACCCTAACTCTAACAAATTTCGACTCTCTGAGTTTATGGGAAAAACTAGTTCTATTTTGATGATCATGAGTAGGTGAGTGACTGAGTGAGTGAGTGAGTGTGTGTCGTAAATGCGAAACTTTGCTTTCGCTTAACTTCGGAACTATAAGTCCTACAGACTTGAAATTTTGGATTTTAAGTATTTTATAGCATAACTTACTGGATGATGAAAATGTCTGCGTTCTGGTTTTATCCAGAGGTTCTCAAATAGGGGCCTCAAAATGCGGCGAAATGGTACCAGTAAAGGATGGTACGGCAGTGTTTGCTTCGCGCTTAACTTGGCGGGGGCACTATCATGCCCCCAGATATGGACGCTACAGTAAACAAGAGCGTGGCAGCGTACGACCGCGCGGCCTCGCTCTGTTCGCCAATAATTAACTTGTCTACTGCGACGACGGGGAAGGACACCATTAACTGATTGCTTTTTATTCTGTAAGCAATTATTGATTCACATAATGAAGTAGACCAAAGGGGATACAAAGTGAGACATAAATATAGGATCTTTAAATGCAAATCTGTTTAAATTTCTTGATGATTCTCTATTTTGTTGTCGAATTAAAAAAATATTGATTATGTAAATATTTATACTTCAACCCTAAGTTTATCTAAAGAAGATTGCAATTAGCGATTTAATTGTATTTTTTTTTAATTCATACATTATAATTTATAAGTTGGTATGTAGTTAAGAACAAATGAATAGATAAATTTAAGTTCTATATATTCTTCAGGTGAACAAACAATCTTTATTTAGGAGAATCAATTGCAAAAATTTTATAAACGCCAAAAAAATTAAACATTTACCTTATCTTGATATAAATAGCGTAAATCACTTTTAATACGGGCAAAAGACAATGAAGGTATTTCAAATATAATATCTACCACACGCACACACAGACCAACATATGTTTTTTCTAACTTCTCCATTTAACCCCCCTGTTTTCTCACTTATCCATATCAGATTTAAAAATAAAATAGTCTTTATTCAAGAAGACTCATTAAAAGCACTTTTGAATCGACAACCATAATATATAGAACAATTTTAATTGAAGAAATATGAAGTAATTGATTGTATTATAATTATGATAGTAATGACCCGACGGGATCGAAAAAGACATCTAACATATAAATTAGACCTACCTTCTACTAGTATGCAGGTCCATTACATGAGCCACCAGAAAGGAGCCAACAAGAAAAAGTGGTGGGGATAAAGGTCCCGTCAATACTAAACAGTTAGTGTTAATGGTACCCCTCGTGAGTAATGTAACCCCTAACCCTACAGACTGCCCAATTTGAGAGATAGGATAGTTTATATCTCAATTTATAGTCGTAATATTCTTTTCATGATAAACATTTATGTACGCTAAATACCGTTGTCCTGACAACGGTTGTCGCGTTAGCTATTTAAAAAAGATGTTTTCGTCTTTGTTTTGAAATAGTTTCTGTATAATATTATCAACATTTACCTTTTAAAAATAAATGAATTGTATTAATCTCACTTTAACATGAAGAAACTAGAACTAGTTCTCTTAAATTACGTCTAAGTTATGCATCCACTGACTCAAGTTCTAAGAAAATATTTTAAATATTCATAACATCGAGTAACTCGGTCTAATGAGAAAGGTTAAATAATTGCACGAGAAAATTGAGAGGAGCACGAAGTGGCACAAGCCCGGTGCATCTTCGTTAACAATTCGCAAAGCTAACAAGTGGGTAAGAGCTGCGATTCTTAAGATAGTAACATAGTTTTTCTTATGTTAGGTAAGAAACAATTAGGACTGTCAATAATAGTTTGAAAGAAATAAAAGGCAAGCAAATTCTAATTTAAAAATATATATATTGTATCTTTATTAAGTACTTGAAAATAGCCTGCATGAAGATCTATAAAAATTTTGCTTGAGTACAATTATTCCCATTTTCATGTAGGTGATATTTTCAGTTATAAGTGACTATACATCCTAAACTATTTTTTTTAAGAGACAAATAATACTTACCTGCATAAATAATCTATATTAATAAGCGAAGAGAAAGCAATACCATTCTTTGGCGATCAGACTCTTTTTAAAGAAATAAAGTGAAATTAGACTTTTATCATCATCAATACAGCTATTGCTGGACGCAGGCCTTCCATAATTGCGCTGCGACGACGACTTTGCGACGAGGATGCCGTTGCCCATTCCCATCCTGTGCATTCGAGCAACACTATTTCAGATTGATATACCGCCAACTGCCGGTTCTGCTACCTTAGTCGATTCTTACTACACCTGGTATAGAGGGAGGTACTATTCTACTCCGCCGGTACCCCACAACTAGAAACTCAATATATACATTCAATTATTAAATATAAACAATTTGCACACTACTGTGTCACACGACGGAGAGTGCAACCATGCAAACATACTCTAAAATATTTTTTATCGTAGGTTTAAAATTATTATTTTCATTTTTTTGCTTATAATTTGTAAGGTTGTATTAAATTTTATTTTTAATATAATATATTATTTTGTATGTTTTCAAAAAATTATTGAAAAGTTTTAAACAATATTTATGCATTGTTTTTATTGAGCCCTTTGTTTAACAAAAGAGATTTTTTTAAAAACTAAAAATAAGCAGTGTAGTGGTTTACATAACCACTACACTGTTTATTTTGATACATAGGATACATAGGGTACCGGCAGAGTAGAAGCACATCATTTTATACCAGGTGTTGTAAGAGGCCACTGAGGTACCGAAACTGACAGATGGCGGTATATCCACCTGAAAAGCGCAGCTTACATTCTACTGGGCAGGGATGGGTAGCAGCACCCTCGTCATGTAGGTGCTCTCTGCGATTGCCACCATGCCTGCCCAGCGTGGCATTTGAAACAAAATTTTGAATTTTGGGCAAAAGTCCCTAATCTTGGGGAGGCCTCTGTCCAACAGTGGACTCTAGGCTGATAGATTGATGAATTACTAGACCCGGATCCGTATCTGTATCCGTGCTGTCTACGTCTAAAGTGATATCGTAAGCTTCTATTCGTAATTATATAAGCCGTTGGCTTAGACTCGCGACCCTCGCGAAGGTCAATGTTACCATTAAAACCCCTTTGGTGTCGTCCACAAATCTCCCTTACACGGGGTTGTATGTTGGAGATGAGAGAAACCGGTTTTGTAGATGACGCGGTAGTTTTATGATGTTAATTGTTTCTTATTACTACAAGGGATTTCTCTGAAGTGGACCTCACAACGTTTGCTGTAATTACTAAAGTTTTCTTAAAGCAAATGATTGCATTTATTTTATTTTAATGTTTATGCTATATTAATTTTATATTAGCTACTGTTGATATTTTTCGTATCTACATCCAACAGTGGACATTATTAATAGGATATCCATTGCTGGATTTAGGTCTTCGCAAGAGACTTCAAAAAGACCAGCTGTGGAGTTTGGTTTATTGGGTTTGTGGGTATTTATCTATAATTATTGAGATGGGTGTGGATTTTTGCTTCCTATCCCTGCACTGTTGCATTTGAATTATTCTGTCAAACCCCCCCGGTACGGTCAGATGTCTCTTTCAGCTCTCGCTTTCAGTTACAATGGACTAACCATTGTAACTGCAACCATCATACCACTATGCAACTGGTAAATTATTGTAAAGTTTCATTTAAACCCATAGTAGTTTTTGCGAGTATGTTACAAATTTTCAAACCTATAAATTGTTGCATATATAAAATTACTAGAATATTACTGTCGAACTTTGTCTTCAGAATTTTGAGATAAATTAGAATACCAGTTGTACAATAATCCTTAAACATAAATAACATCAAACCCTGTCCATAATGCACCTGAGAAAAAATTAATGTATGTAAGAGATTTAAATGTTAAATGAGTTCATATTTTAAATTAAAATAATTATGGATTCGAAAGATTCCCACGCACTTTCTACCTAAAAAAAAATTCTTCTAAATATTTAGAGATGCAGCCAATTTGTTAGTTTAATTTCCCAGAATAAAACCGAGCTGTAATTAGAAAACCAAGACCAGCCATGAGATCAGTCTATTTCAGAAAAAAACTAAGCCCAGGCACTTCAACTTACTGGAGTAGATAACAAACTTAATGAAAGAATAAATAAAGCCTCTTTGTTTTATTAAATCGTGCTAGTATATTCAGTCTACTATCCGTCTGCGTAATAAAAGCAATTACTTAATCGATTAGGTTTCATTGCTGCCTATGTCTCCACATTCTACTTAAGATAGATAAGTACTACATAGAAACAGACCATAAATTAATACCATTTACAACCTCCGCGGCCTTATAGCCTTTTTTGTATATTGGCCTAATATGTTTGATTGGTACGCTCAATAAAGAGTCGTATATGAATGTACATATTTTTTCTTAATAGGTAATTTGAAAGGAGTAAATAGGGAAGACATTTGACCTCATATGAGTAAAAGTTTAAAATTATTTTTTTTTTACGTTCTGGATTTTTATGGAATCTCTACGCCTGTTCGGGTTGATGACCTCTGGACCGCATATCAGGAGCATTTTGAGTAAGGTGTCCTTTTTTATGGATAGACTGCGGAGAAAAATGCCTCTTTATCATAAGAGTACAATTTACAAACCTTGCTTTCGACTTGTTATAATTTCCAACCGTACTTCATTATTAATACCCGTCAAAGAAAAACTAAGAAAACATATTGGTTAATCCATAAAACGTAATTGCATAGTTGTAAATTTAAAAATGTTAACAAACCGCAGATAGTAAATGCATCTATGCTAGGAAATTAAGTTACTTCAGTTATAAATACTTTTCGTGTAGTTAGTAGTTCAATGAAGATCACTGTAGATATTCCATCGATTCTAGCGTTAAGAGATTAAGAAAGCGTCTCATCGAAGCTGAGGTCTCTTGTTTGATCTTTTTCGGGTTTTTTTTTATTTTAGTGAACCTGGAGGAGATTATCGCAATACCTGGAGGTTACGCAAAGCTATCAAAAAGTAGTTAGGTATAGGCCTTTGAATCATGAGAGTCTGGTTTTCGGTACTTCCGTGGCGCTCTGACATCAAAATGAAAGCTGAAGACTGAAGAAAAGTCACTGTTATAATAAACAGCAGCCAGTAACTTCCAGAAATAAATTTAAATCATCATTTACATCATACCAGCCATTGGGAGTCCACTGCTGGACATAAGCCTTTATAAGAAAGGAGGTTTTTTTGCCTATTATTGCCGCGCTGGGCAAGCGTGTTAGCAATCGCAGAGCACAACTATCGTGACGGGGATGCTGCTGCCCATCCCCACCCTGTGCATTTAGGCTGCGCTATTTCGGATGGATATGCCGCCATCCGTCGGTTGTGGTACCTTAGTTATCTTAGTTAGTTAGTACCGGCACCTGGTGCAGGTACTATTTCATTCTGCTGGTACCTCATGGCATTGCCGGTACCGGCAAAAATTAAATAGGGTTTAAATACATACTTTATGCAGCTATATTTTATGTTAGTTGTATAGAACCCGCGGCCCACAAACCACAATAAAAAGTTATATACGCCGTTCACTGCTTTAACTGGTAGATAAAATTGGTTGTGGTAAAATTAATCTCCTTAAATGTAAATAAAATGATATGCCTTCTCGTTTATTCCGTAATGTATGCTGTGAATGAAGGAAATAAATGGTTAATCTAATCTATACAGGGTAAATGCATATGAGCGAGAAGATTTGTGTATTGTGGGTTGCGAATTTTCCTAAAATAATGTCAAATGGAAAACAAAAGTATAAATTACGACAAAGTAGATATATGGCAGATGTACAATAAAGAATATTATTATTATTATACTTCCGAGACAGTGTGGATATGGAAATGCATAGAGTGGGGATGGGCAGCAGCATTCCTGTCGCGAAAGCTGCTTTCTGCGATTACCAACACGCTTGCTTGCTTGGGGAGTCTTATATCCATCAGTGACTGCAAATGTAATGATGATGATGATGAGAAATATGTCTCATCTATTAAAACAATATGTAAATGTCAAAAAAAAGTAAGAGGCGACTGGAGTACTAGCTGGTGGTATGACCTGCTATGCTACGCTCTGCGGTTGTAACCAGGCCTGCCTAACATGGCAATTAAGGGCATAATTATCCTATGGGATGACATTTGTCCAGCAGGCAGTGACTGCTTTGATGATGATAGTCGAATCATAATAAGATGCTAAGTCTCACTCATGTTTGTTAAATAGATGTAATTTTGAAAATATATGCGTTACCATTGGCATTGGCTAAGATCTTTATCTATTGATTCAAGTATTAATGTGAGTGAGGCGATATTAATCTTAATGGGAGAGTTGAGCGGCTCTGGCGGGCGGCGGCGGACGGCTGCGAGCGGCGGCGGGCGGCGGCGGGCGGCGGCCATGCTACTCGATTTCAATTTGCGCTAACAAAGGCACTTGAGTCGACGATTTATCACCGTTGCTTACTTTCGCACAATTTATTTACTAATAAATGTACACAACAACTGTGCACAGATAAGTGAAGATTAGAAAGATTACTTAACGACTTGGAGTAAGAATAATTTGGCTAAAGATAAGCTCATAATTTTTTATTTATTGTAACGTTTTTTTTAAAATATCTAGGTAAATCTTTCTGGTATTATACGCGTGAAACTCTTTTTCACCAGAACAGTTGAAAGGATCTGGATTAAATTTGGCATAGATATTGGTATTTGTGTTATTACAAACATGAAGCTTCAACCATTAGATTCTGTCATAAGTGCCTAAATAATTTTGGAAATCTTCTACAAATAATAGATAGAAAATAAAGGCATTCAAATTTGAGATATCAAGATCAGATTATGTAGAGATACAGAGACAGGCTGATAGCGAAAGTAAAACTAAAACGAAAAAAATATGTTTCCTTAATAACGTGATTTGAAAGGAAATATTTACGGCTGATCTGGGCCGCTTCGACAGTAGTAATCTTCTACGGACCATTTTGGATCCTTCGGGAAAACCTGACGCCAATTTTGAGAAATTGGGGTAATTAATGTTTACTTGTAACAACGTTTTCCAACATAAGTTAATACAGGTGTATATTTCGGACCATACAGTTGTGGTACGAAATATACACCAAGCTTGTTTCATGTTAAGTTGTCAAATGTAGATTTCGCACGCATACTTGCGAAAAACCTTGGGGCAACAGTTCAAAGCAAAACATGTATTTTGTTAATCTTGAGAACGGAAGTGTAATAATGAAAAATCCGTTAAAATAGTAGTTTTTATATGATTAGTGAACGTAAATTTTAGAAAATTTTAGGCCATAACTGTCGCGTTGGTCAGTCGTGGCGGCAATCGCAGAGCACAACTTTGCGATTTTGCTGTTTCTGCCCATCCCTATCCTGCAGTGTTTAAGTTGAGCTGTTATGGAAGGATATACCATCAGCTGTCGGTTCCGGTATCTTAGTCGCCTTTTACAACACCTGGCACAGAGGTATTTTCTACTCTGCCGGTACTAAACGTCTTGAATTATGTTGATTTTCATTAATTAATCTACGTGAAATTCAAAGGGGTCGCTATCTTTATTAAAATGATTTAAAATAAAGTACGGTCGTGTTTTAGGCAAACTTATTATCAAATTCAAGTAGTAAATAGATAAGGGCGAGATCCCAATGGGGGAAAGGTTAAGTGCGTCTTGATTAGTTTTTAATCAGAAGGATCTTTAATTTGTTTCCGAAGCGAGTAATTTCATGAACAGAGAAATAAAATTTAGATTGTGAGTTTAGCTTTTTATGAACTATTCTATTTTGTCGGTACCTCGTGGCTATGGGTGGCTTCAAATTTCGGCTTGTAATTTACCTACTTAAATAAAGTATATTTTGAGTCTACCTTTAGGTTAGAGTATATTTATAATGCCTAGTACTGGGAGGTGACCAGGGAGATCTTATTAAAAATTTACAAATAATATAGTTAGAAACCTCTATTTGCTCAAATTTAGTTAGAAAATACACTCGATCCCGAACAAAAAACAAGGGCTTTGATCCGGGATCAGGTCCTCTGTGCTCGAGGAATGTAGATTTATGAGGGTTTACCCGATCGTCCCCCGCATTGGCCACTCGACAATAACAATTTGGGATATTATCCCTCCTAATTATTTTCAACTGCTTAGTGTCCTAAGCTTTGGTGAAGGGAAATATTTTTCTTACATTCTTCATTGATTATACAGTATTATGCTTTGCTAGCTTGCTAATTAAACTACCAGTTTAATATTTATTACAATTGATACAACAAGGAATTCATCATCATACCAGTCATTGAAAGTCCAATGCTGGACGTAGGCCTCCCTGATAAAGGGGAATTTTGCCCATAATTACCGCTCTGGGCAAGCGTGTTGGCAATCGCAGAGCGCAGCTTTTGCTTTGTGTTAAGTGGATGTACCGCTATCGTTTCTGGTACCTTAGTCGCTTTTACGATATCTGGTTCAGGGGGAGGTACTATTTTACTCTGTCGGTACATCTAGGCTTTAAAAAAAAATGTTGAAGTTAAGTAATAAAAATATTGTAAGGGATTTGAGTTCAGATATATCCGATTGGCACGGAAAATTCTTAGAATAGAATAAGCTACGTTTGTTTCTTTATCAAATAAAAAATAATAAATTTGAAAGTTTTATACAACAACATTTCACCCTGAATTCGATATTACAATTAACTAAACAATTTGAGCTTGTTTTGTCAAAAGGCAAATAGGCAGTCGGTCTAGACAGCTCGTAGCGAAAACTCAAGTAATTTATTGGGTGGACGACCAAGTCTCTCAACCTATTCCAATCTTATGCAAAGAAAGGACTGTTGATTTTATATATCAGCAGCTTTACAATGTACTATTTAATAATACCGCCGTGAGGTACCGGCAAAGTAGAATAGTACCTCCCTTTGCGTCTGTTGTCGTAAGAGGCGACTAAAGTACCGACAGATGGCAGTATATCCATCCGAATCAGTGTAGCTCAAATGTACAGGGCGGGGATGGGCAGCAGCATTCCCGAAGCTAAAGCTGGGCCTTGCGATTACCAACACCCTTGCCCAGCGCGGCATATATGGGCAAAATTCTCCTTTTCTTGGGGAGTTCTACGTCCGGCAGTGGTTTTCTAATAGCAGTAACGATGTTTCAATAATACACATATACAAAGGTCGTCTACATTAGTAATTCAATCTCACCTATTCTCCTGCTAAACAGCAGTGTTAGCTGTATTCCGGTTTGAAGGGTGAGTGAGGTAGAGAAATTACTGGGTAATGTGATCAGGTGGGCAACACGTTAGTGATATTCTCGTTATCATAAGTGTCTACAGGCTGAAGTCACGCTTACTATCGCGCAGACTGTATGCTTATTGTCAACTTGGTAAAATAAAAACAATAAAAAACATTGTAGAGATGGAATTGCATTTGACGTGACGACCAACTATTATAGAACAAATATGAATATGATTAAGGTCGAGTTCCCGAGCACCGTCAGCTCCTCCCCCTTCGTGTTTAAACAGGATTCATTGTTTGAGCATATCGGCCACCGATCACGGATAGCGCCCTCTCCAAATAGAACAAAAGAGTTCATTCCAAAGTCCTTCAGAACCTCAATAGAATTAAAGTTAGTGGCCCTTTATTGCCTGACTTGTTTACAATGGCTATGATCACATTTCAATTCCATTCAAACGATAGAAGTTTTAGTACACACCGGATTTTCAGAATGGAATGGTTCCGCACTTAAATTTCTGCTACATTGTCGCAGTGGTAGGGTTGAGATTCGAGTGAATCGCCTAGTTTGTGCCAAATATATTAATATTTTACACTGAATGTAAATTGGCGATCGCGACTATATCACTTTGCTTGTACAATGAAGGAAGCAGTTTGTTTCAAAGTGAAACAGATACCTCTTTATATCAGCTGTAAGATGTTCACTGTTGGACAAAAGCTTCCGCAAGAGATTTAACATTTTGTTCGTAATTTCTACGCTTTGGTCTGAAGTGATGGTAATTTGTAACTTAACGATGGACTACACTGTTTCGGTGGATATACCACCATCGTTAGGTTCCGATACCTAGATATCGGTACCTAAGTTGTATTTGACGACACCTAGCACAGGAAGCAGTACTTAGGTACTATGTAACTGCTTGTTAGTAAACATTGCGCGCGCAACGATGCACGCATACATGAATTGATAGAATATTTAAAAGCATAAATATAAGTGCATAAATTATATCTATATATATAATAAAAGAGAAACTGACTGACTGACTAAATGACACATATCAACCCTGGGTCAAGGCTATAAGAGTTAGAAACTTAAAGAATTTTACTGATTGTGAAGTTATTTGAATGAAATTCAGTATAAAGGTCCTTCAACAAGTGTAAAATATTTTTTCAAAAATCATCCCCTAAGGGGGTAAAAAGATGTAAAGTTAGCATTAATGTGAAATTATGGTTCATGTAACATAATATTCCCACGGTGTCGTTTACCATCACGAGGGTTATATGCGCTCAGAACATAAACGGTGAACAAAGTTATCAGCATCATGATCATCTTATCAGCCATTGGAAGTCCAGCGGACATAGGCCATAGGTCTACCCACGAAAGGGGGAATTTTGTCCATAATTGCCACGCTGGGCAAGCGTTGTGGCAATTGCAGAGCGAAGCTTCCGAAACTCGAATGTTTCTGCCCATCCCCGTCCTATGCATTTGAGCTACACTGTATCGGAACGATTTATCGCTAATTGTCAGTTCTGGTCCTTCAATCTTCTTTTTTGGTCCCTCACGGCTAGTGAACAGAGTATTGGAGTTAATATTATACTCACTCTTTTTAGTTATTCAAATGAAATACAAAGCCAGCCACATATTACGAGTGTAATTTAATCTGCGCTGGCAGCGAGAAGCAAGCTTGGAGGCATATTAAGTGTGCCGAATGAATGTGTCGGGTCTGCGAGATCTACGGATATGCAAACTCATATCTTGCAGTTAAAACTACCACCGGCCATGAGAATAAGAGATTTAACAAAAATATCCTGCTGGAATTACTAAACGCATGAGACACGTGCCGTCATGAAATAACTCACTTATTATTAAAAACCTTGTACTGTAGTGTCTTAATGTGACATCCTGAAAGACCTAGGCTTCCCATAATTGTCACGCTAGGCAAGCGTATTGGCAATCGCAGAGCGCAGCTTTCGTGCCAAGGATGCTGCTACCCATCCCTGCCCTGTGCATTTGAGCTGCATTATCTCGGATTGATGTACCGCCATCTGTCGGTTCTGTTATCTTAGTTACCTTTTATGACGCCTGGTACATCTATTTTACTCTGCCGGTACCTCATGGTTTTAGGTAATTGAGTGGCCTACTTTAAAACTAGTCTGCTGGCTACGATCAGACTAGTTTTGAAACTAAGTATTACAAATTCATTATGCAAATCACTAATAAAGAACCTGCAAATAAATTAGTAAATTAAAATATATATCAAATGCATACAGCATTTGATATATATTTTAATTTACTAATTTATGTGTTAGTTCTTTACAAAATATAGAACCGATAGATGGCGGTATATCCGTTTGAAACAGTCCGGCTTATACTTAAGTTTGGGCTTGGAGAGTTCTTTGTCCAACAATGGACTTTCTATGGTTGAGAGACATGCGTATTTCAATTGCAACTTTGAAGCCTGATTTAGATAAAAACTGTGCTAATGGCTTCAGACTTTCCAAACTATTGATATAGTACAATTTTATAGCTAAGTAATACAATAAAAACAATAAAAGTATCCAGAAGGGTTTTTAATAGCAAATAAGAATGTACAATGTTGCCTGTAATGAAAAATTTTGTTGATTTTTATGAAGATGATGAAATATTAACAAAGTAGTTTGATGCACAAAGCATTTGCATAACCATACCAGCATTTGGTTAAACAAAATTTTAGTCAATAAAGTTAGCCATGCTCCCTTGCACCACGATTAAGACGGCGTGGGAATCGCCCGAAGCTGCGGGTGGAAATTCCGCGCGGCATCCACGCCGCCGCCTGCGAGCGGCGGGAGTAATGCGCAGTGCGCGGGCTAATGGATGGTGGCTTTATTGTTCCGTTGCACGTGAAATATTATATGAGTGTTTTTAACAAGATCCAATTTATGTGCACGTAGTTGTAAGTGGAAAAGTATTTCAATCAATTACTGTGATGTAAATGAAATTCATGTAGTTAACACGTTATGAAACGCGACTACAACATAAAGTTTGCCCCAGTTTCCCAGTAATTGAATGCTTCAGATAATATCAAAGAAATCTATATGAAACATTGTCACATACATTCTTTTATCCGGTTGTTGCTCCCATTTCTTTTAGTTATGGGAAGAAAAAACAAATAATTTACTTCAGATAAACCCCATACATTTTTGTTTGTTATAGCTTGTAATTATTATCTTTGCATTATTTTATAGACATCATGAGGTAGGCTTCTTACAAAGGTCATCTGCATTGGTACTATGGTCACTCTCACCTATTTCTACTTTTGGAGGGTTTGAAAGGCAGTATAGTATATAGTAGGTGAGGCAGACATAGTATCTTCAGTTCACAGGTACATGTAGTATGCTAGTTATATCCCTGTAATGACACGAGTGCCTACCGGCTGTTGTCATGTTTACAATCAAGCGAACCGTGTGCTTGTTTACTGACACCCTAAAATAAAAAAGACTTTATAGTTACAATAGTTATCGCTATCTGAACAAAACATTTTATAAATTAATATATTTTACGACAGATTTACATAATTGCAGAATTAACAAGTCAAAATTCAAACTGTCGATTTGTGCTCGTCAATTGATTCCTAAAGTAACACACAACAGAACAAAAAGAAACAAGTGACCTGTTGGCGCGTTGTGCAAGTTGATGCGACTACATGCTCGGTGTAATGTTATTTACTTAGAAAACTATTTCAAAGTTGTAATAACTGATATTAAATTCAAATTAAGTTTCTTGAGACTACGTTTTGGACTCTCCTTGCCCGCTAATCGACCCGAATCATTGAAAACTTCATCAATTGAATTATTAACTACTAAAGAACATGTGTTTATCATCATCATCATACCAGCCATTGAAAGTCCACTGCTGGACATCTGGACATAGGCCTCCCCAAGGAAGGGGGAAATTTGTCCATAATTGCCGCGCTGGGAAAGCGTGTTGGCAATCGCAGAGCGCAGCTTTTGTGCTATTTTGATATACCGCCATCTATCGGTTCAGGTACCTCAGTCGCCTCTTACGACACCTGGTACAGAGGGAAGTACTATTCTACTCTGCCGGTACCTCACGGCCATTTACGGTGTCTTTATATATTTTTAATAGATAATAAATAATAATAATAAATTTATTTTAAGTAGTAGGAATCAACAAAATCTATACATAGGTTTTTTATAAAATCGTTTTAAATTAAGTGTTAGTATCGTACAATGCCTTAAAAATTTAATACATATAAAATATCAATAATATAAAGATATATATTTCAGTAATGGTTTGTTATATTTTTGGGGCAAGTCTTTGATTTTAAGATTTAGGAAAATAGTACACAAGTAACTGCTTTACTTGACTATCTTTATAAATAGATCACATCTTTAACTTTCGTATTAAAATGTTAGCTTATACAAAAATGTGGTAATATATATGCATCAGTGGAGATCGCGTCTGGCTGTCCGGCGCGTCTGTCAGGGCGCGCGGCGGCGGCGCCCGCGGACAAGTGTCCCCGAGGAAAAACCTGTTGCATCTGTAATGAACTTGCTTTCGGCTCCGCTGACACTCTCGTATGTTCACTAGACGCTGAAATGTTACTCTCTGAGTGAAAAAGACGATTCTCTTTACATCTTTATTCTGTTTTCAATATGTATGTATATAACACCTAGTTTTCATTCCGACGACTGCGATATGGGCTTTGCGATTGAACGGCCTTAAAAATATTGTAGGATTTAGTATGTAGAGTATGTATAAAGATCTTTAATCTCATACGATATTACATTTCATTTACAATGAGACATTTTCATAGTTCAAATAAAAATATACAATTAGCCGGTACTCGACTCTAAAAACAATTGTAACTTATTTTTAAACATATTTATGTTTTCACACTCTTTATGGTGTTTGATAGCTTATTGAATAGATGTGCCCCCCCCCAAACAGTACAGTCTTTTTTCCATAGTGAGTTCTAGGCACCTATAGTTGCACTTTATTATTACTTCGGAGATTGTGGGGGTGCCTTTTATAAACAGTCTTATACGACTTTTGACAGAGTCTGTAACTATTTTTTTACTAAGATGCATGTCATTGATTTTTTACAGTTGAGATAGATTCAATATTTTAGTTTTTTATATGTATATGAATAGTTGGTGTGTGGAAGGGATATTGAAATTAGGCTTTAACGACTCTGTTTTAAGATATATGCTAGAAATTAAGATTTTTCGGGTGTAGCAGAGCCCCAAATCTCGATAAAATAGTTTAAGATTACTTGAAGTTTTTGGGTATACAGTGTATATATGTAACAAAACTTGAACTTGAACAAAAAAGAAAGAGTTTTACCCATAATTGCCGTGCGGGGCAGGCGTGTTAACAATCGCATAGGATTGTTTCGCGACGGGAGTGCTGCTGCCCAACCCTGCCCTTATATTTTATTGATTAATGAAATTTATTAGTAGCTTGAACTCTGGGGAGAGCGGAAGATTTTATTTTAGTAAGACGGGAGTTTCCGATGGACACGATTTAATGCAAAAATCTACACTGGTGGAGATTTTTCGGAATATTATTATCATTCTAATACTAAGAAATAAAGTATGAAAAATATCTCAAAAAAACATGTTATGAATGTTTATTATAAAATAAATTAATATACGTTTATTTAACACGTCATCTGTTTTGCTTCCGAAAGCGAAATACTGGACAGTTCCAAATTTAGTTTAATATTAATGATAATGTCATTGTGAAAATTTATATACCAATATAAATTTAATCTTAAATACTTTCACGCTAGTAAAAAATTAACCACCGCTTTTCGTTTTATTGAAAATCAAATTTCAACCCAGGCGAAAATTTAAATGGACTTTGACTTCCTTTTCTGGATACGTTTCAGGCCCGACCCGTGTTGAGTGCCACACTCAAGCTTGAGTACGACATACAGCCATGATGCTCGTTCAGCATGAGAACGGGCTTCTTTGGTATGACATCAGTGAGATATACGAAATAAACAAGACGGTTTAACTCAGATTGCAATAGTATTATTATTATTATTAATAATATGTTTATCTACTTCAGTAAATACAAAAACTCTTGAATTAACTAAAAATAAAATTACACTGACAGGCTATTCAGGAAAAAGCCACTATCATCATCATATTAGGCATTAAAAGTCCACTGCTGAACATAGGCCTCGATACTCGGTAAAGGGGGAGGTACTATTCTATATAATATCTATAGGTATATACTCTGCCGGTGTTTCACGGCTTTTTATACTGCCTAGTATTATAATAGTTTTATAATAAAAAATTATTTAATTTAACCTGGATTAAACGAAAATGTCTTTGGTAGATATAAAAATAAGTGTTGTTCGATCTTGAATTAAAATTAGTCAAGGCTCCAGAAGTATTTTAAAGCCAAATAATAATTCAAATAGTTGCTTCTAGCGGCCACACCGACGCGGATCATTTTCATAGGATTAAATTGGGCTTGACTGTTAATTGCATTCGGAATCTAGGACAAAGTATGAGGAACTAGGCCGTAATATTAGCATGTACTATTTAGTTTTGAAATTTTGTAACTTGATGATGAACATTGAACAAAAAACAACGCCATCTATTAATATTGCAAACATTTCTGAGGATGATGATTCGACGGGCCCGATGGCGCAGATGGTAGTGATCGTATCTTGTGCACCAGGGGACGTGGGTTCGATTTCCATAAAGCAAATATTTATATGATGATATGTGTTGTATGTATTGTGTTTGTTATGTGTCTGAGTATTCAAATATACAAATTTTAATTTGAAACAGGGTAGCTCAAATGCACAGGGCGGCGATGGGCAGTAGTATAGCCGTTGCGAAAGCTACGTTTTACGATTGCCAACATGCTTACCCAGCGCGGCAATTATGGGCAAAATTCCCCCTTTCTTGGGGAGGCGTATGCCCAAAGTGGACCTTCAAAGGCTGATATGATAAGCAGAAATGACAGTTAAACATCAGTTCCTGATACACGATTGCACTGCATACACGATGAACGCGATTAACGTTTTGTAGATCGTGAACTCTAAGGTCAAACTAAACTTACTAGAGGTACCTCGTACAAAGGTCGTCTGAAGTGGTGCCTCACTCAGCTATTCCTAATGAAGGGTGAGAGAGGCAGACATGTTGAGAGTGATATCTTTCTGCTAATATGAGCGTCTATAGGTTGCGGTGACGCTTATTGCCACGCAGTCAATTGTGTCGAGATATTAATATAAAAAATAAATATATTACCATGCGATGTGTACTCAAAACCTATTCTAGCTAGAAATAAATACATGTCTCTAATTTAGTCGTATTATTCCTTATCATTCTTTGATCAGACTGAAACGGAAATGAGAGTATTTCAGCAATAATTACAGTGAATTAATTATTCGAAAGATGAAGGAAGTTTATTCAAAGATACGAAATGAAAGGAAACCGAGCCGCTATTATCCAGTACAAAGAGGCGAAATAAAAGGAACGAAACAATTCTCGTCTCTAACAGAAGTGTGTGAAAATTAAAATACAAAGATGTTTTGACACAATAATTAGGCACCCGAGGGAGGAGATTGGACTATTTTATTAATATTGTTGTAGCGGAACGATGGGATTTTTAATTAGTTACAAATATATTAGGTTAAGTTTGACCTGAATAACATAAAAGACCAGTTACTTTCCGATGGGTCGTTACATAACGCATTTGGCAGTGTTTCTATTCGAATTCTGTCATAGGTTCGATCCCCATCTAGAACAAAATAACAATTATGTGATGAACATTTGTTCTATATCTGTGTATCATGTCAACCATTGGGACTGTTGGATAAAAGCCTCCCCCAGAAAAAGGGAGTTTTGCCCATAATTGCTACGCTGGGCGAGCGTGTTGACAATCGCATCGCGCAGTTATCATGACTGAGATGCTGCTGCCAATCACCGCCCTATGTATCTGAGTTACACTGTTCTGGATGGATATATAATTTTATTTTGTCCCATCCTAAATTAGAAATAAACAGAAATAGTCCAAAATTAAAAGCAATATCAATATAGTTAAAATTAAATTATAGGAATATCTAAAAAAAATCACATTAAAACGGATTCTAGGAAGAAAAAAGAATGCTCACGGAATGCTCATGTTGGTTGAATTTATGTGAAATTCCTAGTTTTAGGTTCAATTCTTTTAATTTAAGCATGTTTTGCGACATCCTGACAGGGTCATGTACTACATTTACCTTAAAATATACATATGCAATATCGAAATAATAAAATTATAAAAGTAGATGAAAATAAAATACACAAGTATAACTAGACCGTCTAGTTTTCAGTGTAGTTGTAATTCAGTGGAACACTGGCTCGGCTATGCAATTAACAAGTGAATGCACTAATAGCACCTCACTGCGTATTGCGCCGGCAGATTAAACCCGGCCCGCGATAGAGTTAATTAACCTAAAAACAGAATGGGGTTAAAGCGGGGTGTCATTACTACCGGCGCACCTTTGCAATAATGATTGATCGATGTATTGGTTAAAAAAATTACAATTATTAAGCCTGATTTATTGGCTGGGTTTGTCGGAGACTACCCTTCGGTGGAATGGTGTAATATATAGTATATTTTCGACTGGATAAATGTGTCGTTTTTAATACTTCCAGCGCCCCACCTATTTCCGCGTAAAGTCCGTCATAGCCGTAATAATATGGTGTTAAAGTAAAACATAAGTTACTTGGTGATAGTGTAACTTATTTTATTGATGAAATACTTGTTAAATTCTGCTCAGTAATTATTTGTATATTTCTTTAAGTAGAAACACTGCTTACATTTTTGAATTTTAGGAAGAGATTGCTATTTATTTTTAAAATATTGAAACATTCCTCTATATAATATATAATTTAGTTTTGATTAAATATTTTTACTAAGTGATAGCAAAAACTAGTCGAAGGTTATATATTCTTTCACCCGGCGTGATGTGACTCCGTGACAAAAGGCTCGTCTTGTACAAAAAAATACAACAATCTAAGTACACTTTTTGGTAGAAATAGATGTAATCCATGCAGATCACCGAGGTACATATAGATAAGGGAGACCTCTCCCTGTGGTAGACCGCAAGTGTGATTTGATATGACCACTCAAAGGCAATCAATTAACTAGGTGTGAATTTGTAATTGTGAAATGTATTGTAATTAGCCATGGGGTACGGGTTGCAAATGAAAGTTACCGGAACCAATAGATAGCGGTTTATCCACCGGAAACAGCATAGATCAATTTTAACAAGGCTAAGGAAGCTACGCTCTGCAATTTCCTCCACGCCTGCCCAGCGAAGCAATTAAGGACAAATATTCATTTTCTTTTTGCGGAGGCTTATATTCATCAGATAAGATTCCTACGATGATGATGATGGTCAATTGTGATGTGAAAACGAGTTCAAGAAAATTATCCAATTCAGTAGCGCCGTAAAATACCGGCTGAGTCGAATAGTACCTCCTTCTGTATCAGGTGTCACAAGAGGCGACTAAGGTATCGCAACCGACTGCTGGTGATACATCCATTCAAGATCATGTAGTTCGAATGCATAGGGTGGGGATGGGCAGCAACATTCCCGTCGCGATAGCTGCGCTCTGCGAACGCAGACGCGTTTGTCCAGCGCGGCAATTTTAGGCAAAATTCCCCCTCCATGGGAGATCTATGTTCAACAGTGGACTTCCAATGGCTGTTATGGTAATTGGATAGTTTGAAATCGTGTCTTGTAATATCTAGTATAATATAAAATCTAAATAGGTACTCTTCGTGTGAACTCTCAATAGCGAAATGTAACAATACATTTAAGAGCGTACATTCTAGACAATTCAATTATAAAACATTTACAAAATCAGACACGTTCTCGTAATTCAATACCGAGGCTATTAAAGTTTTCTTTTCTCGCACTTTTATTTCAGAAATAGCGAAAACGGTGAAAAGCATGAAATACGTGGTGCGGTTTTTAATTATAGCTTGGACAAAGGACCGGCGGTCGGCGGCCGGCGACCGGCGACCAGCGGGCGACCGGCGACCGGCGATCGGCGGGCGACCGGCGACCGGCCGTCGACTCGTGGCTGTGAATGGTTATTACACAATTAATAACAAGGAAAGGTCGCTGCGATTGCCTGAAGACTTCTATTGTTATGGACTTGCTTCTTTCTAATTAGTTAGATGCAAATGTTGGACTGAATGATAATTGTGAAAAAGACTAAAAATGTATTACTACTCAATAGCCGTATTGCATAAAATATATAACCGCCATTTTATATTTTAACTATCATTATCATCATTGGAGGCCATTGGAGTCCACTATTAGACATAGGAAAGGTGGAATTTTATCCATAATATGCCATGCTAGGCAAGCGTGTCGGCAATAGCAGAACACAGATTTTGCGATGGGGATGCTGCTGCCCAGCACCGCCCTGTCCACCTGAGTCACTCTGATTCAAATTGATATACCGCCATCTGTCGATTCTGGTATCGTAGTCGCGTCTTACGATACCTTATACAGAGGTAGGTACTATTCTACTCTGCCGGCACCTGAATATTTAGATATATACACGTATATATGGAATAAGAATCTATAAAACATTTTATATGCTATTCAATAAGTAATGATTTGGGGAATATGTAGGCGACTCAAAATTTCTTCTCTGCCCAAAGGCAAGGATAAAGACCTAACAAAACATTCAGTATTCCACCCACTTCTTACATTTTTAAGTAGTACGTCTACTCCGGACAAATAGTCCAGCTAGGTAAATCCAATATTAAAAAGAGGTTTTTCGCGGAATCGATCATGAGTGGGCAGCGTTCGGGGAATGGCGTGTGTGGGTTTCGTCGTCTCTAAGATTTAGGGAAATTGCTAAACATCTTCTCGTCCGACATACATCAGTGTCTCAAGTCAAGTCTTCGATTAATTTGTGCTACCAGCGACGACACATGGCTGTGTTTTCTTACTATGGATCAGCTTAAAATAGCCCACCGAGCTTTGGATGGGATGGAGGCTAATTCTAGTCTCTTTTAATCCCTTTTCTGAATATTCTATGCTGAAATAAAGACTGTGCATAAGCAAGCGTAGCTTCAGATACTACTCTACTCTACCTACAAGATGGACTGACAATCGCTTGAAGTATACTCATGCAAAATATCGACTGCGTTGGTATCTCACTCTCACCTATTTTTACTTTCAAATAGCATGTAGGCATTGCTGTGTTCAGGCTTATAGGGTGAGAGGCAGTGAATTTACTGGGTTATCATCATCATCATCATACCAGCCATTAGAGGTCGACAGCTGAACATACGCTTCCCCGGGAAAAGGGGTATTTTGCCCATAATTTCTGTGCTGGGTAAGTGTGTTGGCAATCGCAGAGTGCAGATGCAACAGGAATGCTGTAGCTCATCCCCACCCTACGTATTTGAGCTGCCTCAAGATAAACTAGGTAATGTGGTATAATATTCTCAAGTCACACGGTTGGCAAAACATTAGTTATCACCTTGTGACCTTGTGAGCGTCAAAGGCTTCAGTGACATTTACTGTCACGCGGACTGTATGTTTGTTTGTGGACCTGGTCTAATAAATGAAAATTAAGAATTTAAAAACTTTATATTTTAAAAATCGATTTACATATAATTTTTGGAAATCATAACACTGAGACAAAGACATTCTTCGACGTGTTCTATTAGGAGTTCCATCCCAACCTATTCTAATTATTAATAATTAATGACGGATTACTATAGGCAAGGTTGGGACGGAACAAAAAGCCAGTATTTATTCACATTATCCCACGATTATCCTCGTGATCTTATAAATTAATAGATTCCATTTGCGCCGGAAAATATTATTGCCAGCTAGCTGAATATTTTATCGAGATGATTTTCATCCATTTGCAAGGTTATGTTTAACATAGCACTGAGTGAAGAACAAACATAAGGACAAAATATTTTCGTGTTTTCGGGATATTAATGGAGCGGGGTGAATCTTAATCTTGCCGGACATATCCAGCCTAGGTGTTTGAGTATTTTGAGTAGCTCTAATTTTTATTTTTAATGAGATTTCTTTTAATAGGTGACCCCTCGAAATAGATCCTGTCAGGTAAACTCCAAAGGTTATCAGGAACAAACAAACGACTAAAAACAGCAGATCTTCATATCATCATCATACTAGCCATTGAAAGTCTACTGCTGGACATAGGCCTCCCCAAGAAAGGGGGATTTTTTCCCATAATTGCCGCACAGGGCAAGCGTGTTGGCAATCGCAGAGCGCAGCTTTCACGACACCTGGTACTATTCTACTCTGCCGGTACCTCGCGATCTTCTTATAGACCTTTATAAAGAGTAAATATAAATAACTCGAATGATGCTCCTACGCCGATATCTGTCATTTTAATCAAGTTTTATTTAGAGGAGTATACTTATTTTTTTACATGTTATCACAGAAATATTTTAAAAAACCAAGGAAAAATTACAGAGCTCTTCAGTCCAGCAATAACATGTATTTAAGTACTCGTTGATCAGGTTTAAATAGCGAGGTTATTCAAAAAGTGCTGGCAAGCGAAGCGTAGGATGTCCACTTCACTAAAGTGAACAGAGCTGGAATCACTGGAAGAGCAACATACGCTGGAAGAAGGCCGCATACAACATACAGGAAATCTCTTGACTTGCATCCAGCAGTGGATGTTCCTGAATATGATGTTGGCTGAATTATGATTAATGCAGACTCCGATTGAGATATTTAAATATTTGCTCTGAAAATCGCCTGAAGACCTCCGCCCATTGAGCATTACATTGTAAAAACTGATCAGATGTTACAAAGTAATGCTAGCGTAATTTGGCAGTATTTTTGTCAGGTCTTTAATTAAACAGAAGACAAACTTTATTGGGTATACATTGCCATGCTTTTTTTTATTAGATCAGTCAAGCAAGCAGTCAGTTTGCAAGATATGAAGCGTCCCAGTATTATGTCCCAGTATTTCAATGCCTTTCTCACCGCTCAAACCGGAACACAGCAATGCGAACACTGCTATTCGGCGGTAGAAATAGATGAAAGTGAGGTACCAATGCAGACTACCGTTGTATGAGGTTTACATTATGTAAAAGTAAGTTGAAATTGTTTCAGTTTTTTTTTTTGGGCGCAAATCTTTAAGTTTGTTATTTCAAACAAATATTTTGTATTTAAAAACGAACGCAAATACAAATGGATTAGCGACATCGTGATCAAGGGATATAGTTTTACATTTGTATACACATAGATTACGGTCGGTAATACTTGGTTTATTGCTACAGGTGGTATGAAACATGTCACCTGCTGTTTAGCCGGGATTACTGCATGCGCGCCATCGAGACACGCTCGCAATCACACGGCTTAGTCTAGGCAAATAAGTGATCGCTCGCAACAACCGAGCCGTGCGCGCGGGTGCATTTTTCAAGTTTATTCAATGCATCTTATTTAGCTTGTACACACGTTTAATGTATTATATTTTTTCATATATAGTTCCTCTAATATATGTAAGTTGTTACCAGGTAGATATAAATACTTCATCATTATCATATCAGTCATTGGAAATCCATTGCTAGACAAAGGCTAACTCAAGAAAAGGGAAACTAGGCCCTTAACTGTCACGCTCGGCAAGCAGGTTGGTAATCGCAGACCGTAGCTGTGCATTTGAGCTACACTGTTTCAAATGGATATACCAAAATCTGTCAGTTCTGGTACCTTAGTCGCTCCTTTCGACACCTGGTACAGGGGAGGTACTATTCTACTTCTATATACAAACTGAGATGGCAATATATCTACCCGGAAAAGCGTAGCCATGCAAAGGGGTAGCAGTATTCCCATCGCAAAGTTACGCCCTGCGGTAGTCACCGCGCCTGCCATCGCGGCAAGTGTTAGAATACAAGTCAACTATTACAACGCAAAATATAATTTAAACATAGATCTAAATGTTCTCAATGCATCATTCTAGTTCCATTAGTAAGTTGAATTTATCGTTGAATATATTCGCGTCTAGACACTACATATATTCATTACAGTAGCGATAACACGATCATACATACATACATACATCAGACCCATCGCGCTAGGCAGAGTCTATGTATCGCCACTTGTTACGATCTTGACATACATCTCTCGCTTCCCTTACTGACATTAATTCTTTATAAGAAACTTACTGATGCCCCCGACTTTGTCTGTGCATGATAAGTGATTCGAGAAGCCTATTTTCTTTTTCAAAATTACTAACAGAACTAATTTACCAATCCAACAAAACACGATTAAAAGCAGATTTGCGGATAAAAGTTGGCAGGCGTTTTGGGCGCAAACTACTTTTGTCTTTATATATTAATCTTAGCGTGATGTTATTTAATCTATAGCTTTTCTTAATAATTTGACTATTCAACACTGAAATATTTTTTAAATAACACCAGCGGTTCTTGAGATTAGCGCGTTCAAACAAACAATCAAACAAACTCTTCATAATATAATTAGCGCTTAACTATATATTTGTGCAGTCATTTTATTTTTATCCATTGTTTCTACATGTCCAAATCATCCCAAGATTACTTTCTCTATTGTTGTCACAACATCATCTTTTACACCACATCGATCTCTTATCACACTATTCTTTAATCTATCTCTCAAACTCACACCATACGTACTTCGAAGTGCTTTCATTTCAACAGCATTTATTCTACTCGCGTGCTTTTTCTGCCATACCCAACATTCACTACCATATGTATGTCAGTGTTGGAACGAACACACCTCTATGAGCAGTCGTGCCCGTTTGGACACATTATGACTGTTCATAAAATAATGCACAATATACTCCCCTTCACGTCATTATGAATGCTATCCTAAAAATTAATACCTACTTTACTTTCACTTATTTCTACCGCTGTATTCCGATCTGAAGGGTGATAGAAGCAGATAATTAGCTGGGTAATGTGGTATAATGTCCTCAAGTCACAAGAAGAAGGCAACGCGTTTGTTATCACTAAAGATCCTTAGGATATTACAAGCGTCCACAAGCAGCAGTGACGCTTACTATCACGCAGACTCTATGCTTTCGTTTGTCAACCTGGTCTAATAAAAAAAAAACTTTTTTTTACATATTTTTTTTTCATGTAATTGTAGAACACAGAACGAAATTATTTCTAAATAATGTGAATGTGCCGTTGGAAAAAACTTGACGCTGCTGATTAATGTGACCCGGGCCACGGCGACAATAATCTGTCATTTTGACAGATAGAATTATGGAGCGGGTGCGCCAGTCGTCCCGGTCGACACGCACATGACGGGGGCCATGCGTTGTCTTTTCACACCCAACTACTCTGTCAAGAACAAATCCAAAAACAATTATAGTAACTGCATTTAAGCTATATGTAGCAAATAAAGATAATAATAATATTAATAAACTTTATTATTTTTTCAATGTAGTACAGCTTCCACCAAATATTGTTGAACCTAAGCTATGTACCTAACTTATTTACTTAAGTGCACGCCATAAATAACATTCAAAAATTGAAACGATGTATTATAAGCATAAGTAAGATTAAAAACCAGATGTGTGCAGTCCCTGTACTCATTTAAAAAGTTGTTGAAGGAACATTAACTCTCATTGTAATTATTCTTTGGTTTGACTGGTGGTATCATTTGAAATCTTATTAAATATTAATTATTTATATAGTATATACATTTATATTTTATGACATATTACTTATACATAGGTGAATTTCAAACTATCAAACTAATTTCTTTCTGTTTTTTCCATCTAAAGATTGCATGAAGGTATTCGCTTGCTCGTTGTGTATTTTATTTTTAATTCGTATCCAATTCATTTTGTATCTGTTTGACTGGTATGCGAGAAAGAGTATTATTATTATTGATAAGTAAAAATAAGCGCTTATGAATAAACACTGAAAACAATATAAATATTAAAAAATGGTTACTAGAGATCTATTAGAAGACAACAACAACACGGTACAATGCTAAACAGATAGCTAAGACACGGGTGTGCATTGGAGCCTGACGCCGGGGAAGGCTTATATTTTTCTCTGCCAGGTGGTGGCGTGATATTGATGGTACCAGAGCTATGCCATAAGCGGTAGTAGATTAAGACCCGGTAATAGTACCATATTAACCGGTAGTAGTCCGCTATAAATATAAAAAAATAAAGTTACTTTTAAATAATCATTTATGTCATCACTTGGCTGGCAATGATGATAAGTTTAATTAAATGATAGCATCAGTCATAGCTACGATTATTATTATTTTTTATGGGTATTTGTGTTAACTTCATTGTTTTTATGTTAGATCTAGAAAAAAAACGAATGAAGAAGCCAATTTATAAATAAGGTGACGAATTTTTTTTATGTATGATTGTAATTTTATTCAAAGTAAACTTGACAGCAAGAAATAAGGCAAAGAAAAAGGTATTACATGGAAAACAGCTGCGGTTTCTAAGAATATTTTTCATTGGAAAATAAATAGAATGTATATATTGAAATTATGAGACGCCCATTTTAGATGATTTCAATTCCATCCTAGCAAATTGTTTCATCTTGACAAATAAGGAAATACTTCAAATTTGTTGCGGCATTTTTTCTTTTTAGTAAATTTACCCTTTCATGTTACGTTTTCCCTATTTCTGAGAATAAACAAAGTAATTATTAAGTGCTAAAATTTTCTCTCCCACAATTAACTATACAATTACTATCATTGAAGGTATGCAAGAGCTCATTACTGGATTATATTAATTAAAAATAAATAGTTTTTTAGTTATAAGTACCATATACACTTTTGTATTAAGGTGTTGGATTCAGTTACTTGATATAAACACTTCTGTTCTGTATGCATTGACGATTAAAAAAACACTTTATAATATTTAGAATCAGTTAGTTTTCTGTCCGCTTTCAAGAACATAAGACAGTAAATTCTTTAAAAGTTTACATAACCTTATGGCTTGCATATTCTGTAAATTGTTGCAAAGTGACGATAGTATCAGCCGCGAAAGCCCACTGTTGGACATAGGCCTCCCCAAGATGAGGCTTTTTTGACAATATCAGGCGTTCACAGAGTACAGTTTTCACAATGGGGATGCTGTTGCCCATCCCCGTCCTGTGCATTTGAGCTACGCTGATTCGGATAGAGATATATCCGCCTCTTACGATGCCTGTATCACACAGTTTTATATACATGGACACTTGTATATTTGTGTGCGAACCTAATACGAGTAGTACTGGTATAATGTGATTTTGTAATGTAATTTCCAGTTAGCCTTTGATGGATGGCCGGCAAGTAATTTGAGATCCAATGCATTAGGGCTGTCGCACGGTCTTTGTCCGGCGTCTAGAACGTTAAGTGACACTTAGTCCGCCACAATTTATCAAATGTAATTTTAACAGGGGTGTAGCGCTCCAGCGGACCTTTTTCAGTGTCCCTCCCGGTATTATTTGTGAGGGAATAATAGGATTTTATTTGCCTGAGAACCAACAATATGTAGTAAAATATATATATATATATATATATATATATATAAATTTTTTGGTAAATTTAAACCATATGTATTCAGATAACGGGCACGCCTTCGGTGGTGGTGGTCCTATCTTGTGCGCCAAATCCCCACCCAGAGCATATATTTATGTGATAAATTTGTGTCTAACTTGTTTCGAGTGTTAAAAAGATGTATACAAGTAATTTACTGGAGGTAGACGTTTTAAAACAGTCGTGTGCATTGGTACCTCACTCATACCAATTTCTACTACCAAATAGCAGTTTTGTATTGCTCTGTTCTGGTTTGAAGGGTGAAAAAGGCTGTAAAAATTACTGGGAAAATGTGATATTGTACCTTCAGTTCGTAAGGTTGGAGACACGCGAGTGATATCTTTGTGGTGACACGAGTACCTATAGGCTGCGGTCACTTTTGTCATCAAGCGAAACGTATGCTTGTTTGCTGACATCATAAAATAAAAAAAATATTTGCAACTGCGTCTGCCTAAATACACCTCTAGTTTTTGATATCCGTAATCATAGTAATACGCTTATTCAAAACGATAACATTATAAAAACGATATAATGAGTGATTTGTGATGCACCAGACAGATAAGGTTTACTATAACGAAGTCAGACCAAGTTTTGAGAAGTCGTGTAATAAAAAAATACCTATAGATGGCGGTATATCTACTCGAAACAGTGTAGTTCAAATGCAACAGGACAAGAATAGGCAGAAGCATTCCTATTGCGAAACTACGCTGTGCGATTGATCAATATTGCCCAGTGATACAATTATGGGCAAATTTACCCTATCTTGGGTGGGTCTTTGCCCAACAGTTTTTTTTTATTTCGGACGAACCTATTGCTGGACTACTCAGACGTCAATTCCAGCGCCACCGAAAAAAAAAGGCGGGGCTTCTCGTAGATAAGAGGTCCGATGCCCGTATTCATCCTGCGTGCGACTGTCCTCACAGCTTGGCTGACTGGACTCTACTCTATGTACTCGTAGATGCGAATCATGATCTTAAATGCGATAAATTACTTTAACATCGAAAGGTTAAAATTACAGTATTGCGTTGGTGTAGTCTTCGTGTAGGGGTGCGGTATAGGGTTGAGGTCCATTATTGTCAAACTATTCGGACACGTGTCGGCAACCAATTGCCAACCCACGGGTCCAAATCAACAACCGTCGTCTAACGAGCGAGAGTTAAGCCAATTAAAAGTTGCCCCTCGCCTTGGGCCTGCGTAATCCCTGTACAAGTTTTTCATTCAAAAGCCTCTTTTTTAAAGTAAATGATATATTTGAAATAAATAAAAGAAAACAGTGATCCTATCTTGTATGTCAGAGGTCGTAGGCTCGATCCCCACGCAGGACAAATATTTATATGATGATATTTATGTTTGTTCTGTATCTGGGTGTTGAATATATATATTTAAGTAGTATATTTGTGATTTCTCTTTTGTCTGATGTCTGTAGTACAAGTGCTTTAAGCAACTTATTAAAGAGTCAGGTCAATATATAAATTGTGGGAATTTAATTTATTATTCCTACAAAACGAAAGAACAAGTTTGAAACATAATCGATGTTATATGAAAAGTAGGTTATGATCAATAAATAATCCATAAAAAACACAATATTGCAAAGAACAATTCATTTTGTTTGTAATCGTACTTCTCTTGGAATAATAAAAAAACCTTAACTATGATAAACCTGATTATACGAATGCTATCTACTCTGCATTATAAACTAAATAAGAGAGAGAGCTTTCAAGATAAATTCTCAGATTTCCTTCAATGCGTTCCCTCACCTGCAACGTTATCCCGCCGCACAATCCAACCGTATTTTTCATTTAATTTTTTATTTCAATTCCACTATCTCTTTTCAGTTAGGATGAGATTCAAAGCGAGGCATAAAAACGTTAATAACTCCGCTGCCTTGTTCTGTTAAATAGGGAGAATAAAATATTTTTAATGCTTCTCATCGTTTATTAATACTTGGCACTAAATAATGAACAAGATTTTCCGTAAATGTAATGCAGATATAACTGTAGGGAGGTTTCAAAATGCTGACGATCTTTATCAAATATGAGAAAAATGATATTTAACTTCAACTTATTGCAAATTAACGTCAGTCTAATTAAATCTTTACCTTAATTATATGAGAACTTCCTTCTAGTAGTAGCTACGTACCAACAGAGTAGAATAGTACCTCCTACTGCACCAGGTGTCATAACAGGCGGCTAAGGTACCTGAACCAACAGATGGCGGTATATCTATCCGAAATTGTGCAGCTCAAATGCACGGAGTGGGCATGGGCAGCAGCATCCCTGCCGCGAAAGCTGCGATCTGCAATTGCCAGCGCGGCAATTATGGGCAAAAAAGCTGAGAAAGAGAGGCCTGTTTCCAGCAGTGGACTTCCAATTGCTGGTATTATGACATATTTGAATATATGGCGAGTCTTCTAATGTGGACGAAGCTTTGGAAATAAAGTAGAACACTTAAAATATTCTATTATAATTGTTCTACTTTATTGAGCTCAATGACGCAGATGGTAGTAAACCTGTCTTGTGCGCCAAAAGTCTTGGGTTTGGTCCCCCCGAGGACAACTATTTTTTTTATTTATTTAACTTTATTGCACAAAATGTACAAATAGCGGACTTAATGCCAGGTGGTATTATCTCCCAGTCAACCATTACACGAGAACATATCAGAGAAAATATATATAGTGATGCAGAAAATATATATACAAAATAGATAAACGTGACATACATATTTGTTTAAATAAACGTAATAAATGCATATGATATAAAAAAATTTAATATAAAATAACGTACATCAGAAATATTTATATTAGTTTTGTGTCTGGGCGTTAAATATATGTATTGAGGAAGTATGTTTATGAGTGCCCTGTTGTCTAATGCCTGTAACAAAAGCAACTTAACACGGAATCAGGTCAATGAATAATATTTTGTGGGAATTATTTTAACAACTATTTAGACACTTACAATAATTCGTAGGTTACCGGTAGAGTAATATAGTACCTTCCCCTGTACCAGCATCATAAGAGATGACTGAGGTACCGGAACCGACTGATGGTGTTATATCCACCTGAAAAAATAAAGCCCATATTCAATGGTGCGGCGGCATTCCCATCATAAAGCTACATTTCGCCCAATGCGGCAAAAATGAGAAAGAGTCTACCTTTTCGGCGGAGGACATGCAGCAGAGGACATTCCGTAGATGCTATGACGATGACGATAATGATGATAAACCATTTGTATTAAAAACGAAATATTCTCAAGTAATAAAATATCAGTTGTTGTTATAAGTACAGATACGGTATCGCATCTTTGTCATTGCACAACAAGGGAATCCTAATTTTTAATTGGTATTCTTGGACAAGTTATTTCGTGTATCCTTGTGAAACAAATCCAAACTTCAAACCGAAAACAAGCAAACAGTTAGCGACGTTCCACAAACTCGCAATTGTCGTTGTGTCACCAGATAACTCGAAACAGTCCCTAATTGGTGTGGTTACGCGACTACCTTCTAAATAAGCCCGCAATATTGTACCAATTGTTGAAATTAAATCTGATTCTGTTGACAATGATTTCATACAGGCGACATTTCTCGCATAAATTTCTGGATGCAAGAACTGTTTACATAATAAACATTCGGCAACCTTCCAGTCTTTTTCACAAGTACGAAAATGTCACGGGAAAGTCAGAAAACTGTATATTTGTGATTTTGGCAATTTGTACGAGATCAAGGCCGTGGAGTACTGGCATACTTAAATTGTACCGCCTTCTGTATTAGGTGTATAAGGTACCTGAACCGACAGCTATGTCTATCCGAAACAGTGTGCTTCAATGCAGAGGATGGGTATGAGCAGTAGCTTCCCAGTCGTGAAAGCTGCGCTCCGCGATTGCCAACATCCTTGTCCAACGCAGAAATTATACGCAAAATCGTTCGTTCTTGGAAAGGCTTATGTTCAGCAGTGAACTTGCTATAATGATGATGATGAGGTCAAGCCGTGTAATACTGACAGAGTGGAATAGTAACCATCACTATAAAAGCATAATTAAATTCAGAACTAATCGATGAACACACTCGTAGCATGCATAAAAAACGAAAAAAAAATATATAAAAAATTGTATTCATGATATCGCAATAGGAAGAAAAAAGTTCGCTCAAAAATTAATCAAGTCGCAATAATTTTTTTTTTAACTAAAACTACTCGACGACATGGAGTACATGGCGACGTCAAGATATAGGCAACTGCTATTAAATAGTTTGCTGACAATGACCACAGAATAATGAGAATGAAGGCTTAAGAAGAGGTTCCATTAAATTGGAAACTTATATCTGACAGTGTTGACAACAGTTGTGAAACGAGGTTCCTCAAAAAAGTCGAAAACGTCCCAGCGAGCTGTGAGAAGGGTAATGCTTGGAAGAATTCTCTTCTAGGAGTGCCTAGACTTACTCAATTTTTGAGTGTACCTCGTTCAGGTACAGGTCATCGCCATTGCACCCATAATGGTGAATCAAAACTAATATTATAAAGAAAAATTTGATTTTATCCTCCTTTAGCTATATCGTAAGTCAACAACATAATGCTATATAAAGTTTTCAACAAAAAGAGAGATCCCTATCTAAAGCTGAAAAATGTAAGCTATTATTATTATATTCTCCTCAATTTTTAAAAACTTGAAGTTCTGTTTGTATTAAAATAACAGCATTTAAAAATAGGCATATGTAATAATATGGTACTTATGACATTTACATTTTTTATTTGTCTGTTTATGGTATATTACGAAACTGCTGGACCGATTTTAACGGGACTTTCACTGGCAGATAGCAGATGTTATAAATAAAGACTGAGGCTACTTTAATCATTCTCACGGGAACTGTGCGGTTGAAACTACCGCTGTGTAGATGGCACCGTTAATATTCCGCACACCAAGGTGAAGACTGCTTCACTTCAAAATATAAAATTTCCCAAAATTCTAGAAACATCGCTACTGATTTCCAAATTTAAAGGAAATGCCAAATTCTTCTAGAAAGATTTGAATGGACTACAGTTGCAGAAAAGTTTTCTTTTGGAATAAGTTTTCGTACCATGGACCCTAATGCGATATTTGTCGTCAATATCCAAATATCTACATACAATTACAGTTTTGAGTTGCTGCTATCCTCACCTAGGGGTGTGATATAATAAAATATGAATGGCCTTGGATCATGCTTTAGTTCCAGGTGGATAACGTCTTCTTATTCAAGGATATATGTCGGTATTACAAATCATTCTCGGAAATGTTAATTATGCTAAGATCTGTGTTATGTCTTCTTGTCAAGGTATCGTATCACTGTACCGGATAATGTGTGGTTGGCGATAGGTTCAAGGTCAACATGGTAACGGATTCAGGTTTGTATATATATAATGTATGTATGATATAAAGAGTAATTTCACTTTATCGACGCCTGAAGTCTAGTCTAGTACTTTTTTTATTTATGACATTAGATACACAAAGCAGAAACATATTATCAGATTCACGCTCAAAAATCTGAGCACGATACATGTCTTAGACCTCATACAACCGTCATCTGCATCGGTACCTCACTCTCACCTATTTCTACCGCCAAATAGTGTTCGCATTGTTGTGTTCCGATTTAAAGGAGGCAGTGAAATTATTGCGTAATGTGACATAATATCTTCAAGTCCAAGATTGGCAACGCGCAAGTGACATAGGCTGCGTCTATTGGCTGTCTATATCACATCGACTGTAGGCTTGTAAGTCGACCTGGTCTAATAAATAAAAGGCTGTCACTGCAAGAAGACGTGTGCATACAGCATCGTCATATCAGCCGTAGACATCTCGCTGGTGATCCGGAATTTTGTCCATTAATGCTGCGGTGGGTAGGCGTGGTGGTAATCGTAGGGCATAGTGAAGACGGAAATGCTACTTCCCATTACCATTAAGTTATCATAGTCAGAGTTTTACCGACATCAGTACTTCTTTTGTACTATTCTATTCTCGAACTCGATAACTTCTTATTATTTATTTATTTTATATCTATAGACAACCAACAGCGTTTTACATTACAAAATTCAATACATATACATTATTAAACCTGGGGCAAATAACAAGGTTTCCTTAATATAATAATAATATTGGTAATAAAACAGATTTCACAAGAAAAATAATAAAAGAAAAAATAAAAGTATTATTATTTATATTTATAAAAGTATTAGATTAAACAAGTATCAGGAAACCCTAATACTTGTTTAATCTAAATAAATAATTTTCACTGTAAATTTGTATTATTTAGTTATAATTATATTCGTTTACGAGCATTCGACAGTGTCTAAACATTTAGTGATTTCGTTTTTAAATTTTTGTCTGGATATCTAAAAATGTCGATGGTGTGAAAGCTTTTGTTATATATCCGAACTATCCTCGAGAGTACCAAGTTCTCGAGGTAACTGCTAAGACATTGTATAGCATATAGCAAACTGGTGTTCTATGTGCGGGACTTAGGGGATCGGAACATTATTTCAGATACTAACGATGGGCTGTTGACCTTACTACGAACAATCTTGTAGAGTAGGCACATATCCAATAAAATTCGTCTTTGTTCAAGTGTCGAAAGTTTGATTTCATGTTTATCTGCTGAAAAGGAAAGAGCAAATTAACAAAAAAAAAATAACTTTGATTCTTGATTGGGACTAATGGAAAATGCTAATGTATAATGGAAAATAGTTTGATAGATAATAAAGATGACTGTCTTTTTTATGCTGGACTTTTGTGTGCCAATAACTGCTAGTTTTGGTTTTTATATAACTTTAACATGAGTGTACGTCGCTGGCGCAGAGCCAAGTGCCTAAGAAGTGTGAGAACCCGGTTTTGATACGCATAATTATTGATTGCTGTGCGATATAAAACGAACTCATCAAAAGTAACGTCATAGGAAATAATGCTTTTTATGATGTTTTAAATAACTATATAATTTAAGTAGAAGATTTTAATATTAACGCAAGGCCAATGAATATGTTAGTGTTATTTTTAAATAATAAATGAATTCTCACAACATTTTATACATTTACATTTACCCGATTCCGTATGAAGTTATTTAAAGCACTTGTGTTATGGTGATCAGACTAAAGATGAATCACACATACTTTTATATATGTACACTCATTTGCAAAAAAAAAAACGGGCACCTAAGCAATGAACAATTTCAAATGTTACTATTGGTTTGTTTGATAATTTTAGGTGGTTTTACTTTCACAATTCGGTAAATTAATAAGCAAATAATCGTTTTCGTCAGTATTATCATAAAAGTCTCGTCCTGACTGTTCATAGACTAACATGCACATTTCTTACTTCTTCGAGGTAGTTCTTAAGATCCATATACGAAGACTTGCGATTTCTCAATGCGTGACTCACTAGAAAACGATCATCCAGTGGTTGGGTTCATAGTTTTCTTCCAGAACCAAGCCTTCTCTCGACGGAACCGGTGTCTTGATACCGCTGCCGGGTCCTTTGAACCGTCGGGCGACTCACACTTAGCCTCTGAGCCACGAAGCATTAGCTGTAACCCTCTTCAAGCAGCGCAATAGTTTTGGTAGCTTTTACCACTTCCTCTAACATTATTGAGACAGCTAAACAGCAATAAATGAAGCTTCGACAATTAAAAATATATCTGTATATGTGAATATATGAAATAAATTTATAAAAATTTACTAAAAGTTATGAAAACCGATATCTTTTGGAACTTCGCACCACAAATGCAGGATAAAAAGTGGTTTTCTGTAAAAACGAGCATCAAATAAAAATTTGAATTTAGAACGTACTGTTTTAAACACCCCGACATTTTTAAAACTGGCCAGTAACATGCACAAATGATTGAAATAATTTCGGTACCGCATTTTTTTAAAGAAGAAATCAAATCAAAACCGCCCGTTTTTTTTTGCAAATGAGTGTATATTTAACACCCAATCACAGAAAAAATATTATCATATAAATATTTGTCCTTGGTGGAGATTGAACCCATAACCTTTGGTGCAAAAGACAGTATCACTCCCATCTTCGCCATCGGGTCTGTCAATAATTCGTATATTTTATAGTAAAATATAGGTTATAAGCTAAACAATATTTTATTCAATATACTAAGACGGTGAAAAAAACATGCGATCCTCGTGATGGTAATCGAGCCTGTAGTCTATACAAGTCTCAACGCTATAGTATCACCAGCGAGGCACTAACCTTGTGACTTGAAGGTATGTCGCACTAGCTTACCGCCCGCCGCTTTCTTATCTTTTTTGCCCTATCGAGGTCTTCATCGCATTTCCAAAGAATTGATATGTATTCATTCTTGGTAGAATTTGTGACAGCTAAAGTGCAATTAATCGTGTATTTGATTGTGATTTCTGGATATAAATTTGCCTGTGTGATAGTTAAAATAATTGATTATTTTAACTATCACATGTATTTACTGTGCCAAACTTCATGCTCATCTCAATCTCCATGATGTTAAGACGTTCCGGCGTGAAGGAATAAAAAAGATTATATACATTCGTACGCACCGAGTTTTGCATTTGTAATATTAGTAAGGCAATTTACTGACTCTTGAAGCTGGAGCAGAGCATTTCGAATACCAAAATTGTATTCCGAAGTAAAAACAGCTATATTAAATAAGGTCTAGCTTTAGTGCCTAAAAAATTCTTATCAATATACAATAAATAATTAACCAATTGGTGTACCTTTTCCGTAAATTAACACACTATAGACAACAAAGTTCCGAGCCAGCTCGTGGAGAAGAGAAATTTCAATTGTGCGCGCACCGACACAGCATTCAATTGAACGATACGAAGCCTCGATAAACACTTGTGCTCTAATTAAAACATCCAATACATGGAAACGATTCGTGTGTGAAACGCATTGTGTCGCGTCCGTGAATTTTCACTACAGTCCAATTCGTCTCTCAGTAGGGTCGGCAGTTTTAATAAAATATATATGTATATTAAATAATACAAACGGATGTCTTTGTACATTTTTACGTTGATTTATTTTGCATTAAGGTGCGTGAGGTACCGACAGTCAAGAATAGTACCTCCCCTTGTATCAGGTGTCATTAGAGGTGACTGAAGTACCAAAATCGACAGATGGCGGTATATCCATTCAAAATAGTGTAGCTCAAATGCATATCGCGGAAGTTACGAAAGCTGCGCTCTGCGATTGCCAACACGCTTGCCTAACGCGGCATTTATGGGTGAAATTCCCCCTTTTTTAGGGAGGCCTACGTCCAGCAGGGGTTTCACATGCCTGTTATGATGATGACGCATCGGAACTAAATTGAAGTTTCGAGTAAACGTCTTGCCAGCCCTGTACGGGCAGACATAAAACAGTCCACTAACCCCGTATTTTTGTCCCGCCCGGCCGTCCATTCCAGCCCGCCCCGTATTTCGTCCCGTTCGGGCGTCCGTTCCCCGGACAACGCGGTGTCGGATTAAATGTAAAATAAGCTCGCGCCCGTATCTCGGCCGCATTACGGCGGCCGGGCGCCGTAAAACGTTTGATGATATTATTTGGTTCGCTTCGCTTATTTTAATATTTAATATTGTTTCCTCAGCGGTAACATGTTATTGGATTTGTCCGATATTGTTTACATCTATAGGGACATGGTACATGGGTTCGACACCTCCTGTAAAATTGAAGTACATGTAGGTACACCGATAGAGGCCAAATTACTCAAATGTGTGAACATTTGTATAGCAAACTTTATAGGAGTACGTGACAAGTATTTAACAATAAAAAAAAATTAAAGATACAATAAATTAATCATTAAATATCTACTCACAATACCCTTTACCATTTCATAAATGCAAGGAAAAGCTCAGAACTGGCTGTCACTTTTAAAATATGAGCAAACTAAGTATATCCTGCGCGTGTAGACATTTTTACATACACGCACTGGTCGTGTCAACCGGAGTCTTTCGTCTTTTTATTTTAAATTGATGCGCTATGCTATGTATGTATATCTATTTATATTGAACATGATAGAAGACGCAGGCAGCTGTGACACGGCTTAATACTAGCACAGCCGCCGACGATCACTTCTTATATGATTGTATTTTATATTCATATGCATTGATTATGTCTGGATTGTGGAATTTATATTATTATTGTTTTGGGAGAGTTCAGACAGATCGTATATTAAAAAATATGTTGCGACGGAGATGTTACGAAAAAAAATATATTTCGATATGGGACGACGTCGACGCGTTTTCACAGGTGAAGATCGCGAATGATTTTATAAATTACAAGTTAGTTTGATGTAAAGCATATTATTGAGTAGTTTCTTTTAAAATGCTTTTAATTCTTGACCTGACAGGTGGCGTGTATGTACCCAATACAGCAAGACTGATATGCGATATAGCGTCATACCCTTTGCGAAGATACGCTTTGCATTGCAGCCACGTCTACTCAGTGCTGAAATTATGGACAAATTTATAAATTGCCTAAAGTAGTAGTAGTTATGATAAAAGGAAATTCACAGCACATCTCACACATTGATTGATTTGACTCTGTGATAAGTCGCCTAAAGCACTTGTGTTACGGACATCAGACAACAGAGGAAATACAAATATAACACTTAAATACATATATTCAATATCCAAACACAGAACGAACACAAATTTCATATAAATATTTTTCCTGAGTGGGGATCGAACCCGTGCTCCGTACGACGCAAGATACGATCACTATCATCTGCGTCATTGGGCTCGAAAAAGTACGATTATTATATTTTAAATAGCTTGTTATTAATCTAAAAAGATATTATGTGACATAACCCAGTAATTTCACTGCCTCTTGCACTGTTCTAATAGGAACACCTCAATGCGAATACTGTTGTTTCTCGGGAGAATGGGTGAGAGTGAGGTACCAATGCAGACGACATTTATATGTGGTCTGATTCTAGTAAATCTAATATAAAGGGAAGAAAAGCAATTAACGTAATTCTTTAGCTATAAAGGACAAATGACAAACAAACCTAAAGGGTTTTATAAATATACCGGAGAGACCGGGTTTTCTCCGCTGGCTGTCGAGCATTGTTCCTCCGATGCTTCACAAACTTGGCCTTAATATTCGCAGTACTCCGTGTTTACTGTATACCTTTTATTCAGATATATCATTTTGTTTTGTTAATGCTTGTCCGTGTTATGTTTCCGTACATTGAACTTAATTGAATACTCAGATACCTACGGTACGGTATTTTTGGTGTCACACATCATATGAGACGAGGGATGTCCATTGTCCAAAAGATTATCCTTTTATTGTTTTTGTAGATTGTTTTGTTTAATTGGGTACCGGCGGAGTAGACTAGTAACTTTTTCTATATCGGATGTCGTAAGAGGTGCCTGTGGTACCGGATCCGACAGATGACGGTATATCCATTTAAAACAGCGAAGCCTAAGTACTACTGAGTAGGGATCGGCAGTAGTCGCGAAGTTGCGCTCTGATCTTTCCCCCACACCTGCACGGTATGGTAATTATGGGCAAAACCCCCCCTATCTTGGGAAGGCTTATGTCCAACAGTGGAGTATAAATGGCTAATATGATGAATTGCTGGTTCATTCACAATGCGGTGTTAAGTACCAGACATAACTCAGTGTCTCAAATCAAAAGATTTCGACCAATGCGTGTTACCAGCGATGACCTATGGCAACTAAATGCGTTCTCTCAACGAGCTATAGAGAAGGCAATGCTCGAAGTCACTTTGCGCGATCGAATCAGGAATAAGGAGATTCGTAACAGAACCAAAGTTACCGACATAGTCCGATGGATGAGTAAGCTTAAGTGGCAATGGGCAGGGCATTTGGTATGAAGAACCGGTGACTGGTGGAGTCGTAAGGTTCTGGACCACGTACCGACAAGCACAGCGCAGCGCGTCCACCTGCAAGAAAGACAAACGATCTAAATTAACCGCAATATCGCGCTGGATACAGGCCGCATACAACCGGTCTTATTAGAAATTACTTGAGGCATGACCATCAGTGGACGTCTTATGGCTGATATGGTGATGATGAGGTTAAGTACCAAATATATCTGATAATGACGAAAGCATAAACCACAACAAACAACGTAGTTTAATGTTCTCAGGACTCAAGGTTGTTTTGTAGTCTTCCACCTCCATTACATGAATAATAAATCCTAATTTGATGTCTTTTAGGCCAAATTATGTATATCTAGTATCATTTGCCGGCCTTGGAACCAACCACCCTTTAGGAAATGATATCCATATCGTATGTATATATGTCAGTTGCTGAAAGTGCCGTAACTCTTTCTTAACCAAACAATGGCTGTGACCTTAACTCGTAAAATATGGCATCAGGAAGTGAGTCGGGAAAGCCACGCCGCGTCGCATCTTGCGGGGAGGGCGCGGAGGCGGGGCGCGCCGGGGACACCCATCGTTAGTGTCCGACTGAAATAAGATTTTATAATCGTAACCGAATTCCGGCTCTTATTTCAGGCAAAACCGAAAACCTTTGAGTGTAATTTATGCGAATCCTTTTTTAGCCTTTGCTCATTTTAAATTATGTTTATTTGTGTTTGTATATATATAAAAGTTGACAGACTAAATGACTGACTGACAAATCAATGCAGGGCCTAAACTATAAGGGTTAGATACTTGAAATTTTGCTCAGGGGTTTTTTTATAACGTAGGAAAGTCCTAAGAACGATTTTTTAAAAATTCACCCCCCAAGATGGTAAAACGGGGGTTGAAATTTAGTATGAAATTTTGCTGTTTTTTAATTTATTCGATTGTAATTCAGTATAAAGATTCATTATTGAAAGTTATGAAACACATGTGTAAAATATATTTTCTAATATCATTCCTTAAAAGTATAAGGGGTATGCAAAGTTAGTATGAAAGCGATAAAGCTATAACTTCGTTGTTATAAAATAATTTTATTGCTTTAGTGTAGCAATTAGATTATTGACTTGACTCCGGGAAAAGAAGCTTAAAGCTAGTGTTACGGGTGACAGACAAAAGAGAAATCATAAATATATATTTACCACCCAGTCACAGAACAAATATTCATCAAATGTATCAGTGTTCTGGGTTCGGATCTGTTCCACGACTATTGGTGCACAACATATGGGCACTACCGAATGCGCCATCAGGCCGTCTATTATCAGGATCTAAATAGAAAATAATGGAGAAATAATCGTACTTCAATTACATTTTTCATCAATTAAACCATAAACTCGTCCCAAAGCGATATTTTTGATCACTGCGCCATAGGAGATGTGTCCTTTTTGTAACTTTGGTGTTAATTACCAGGTTTCCGCCCGCGACTTTGGCCTCGAGGTTATACCTTATATTTTATCCCTGAGGATTTCGGGTTATTCCGGGAAGAAGTGTATATAAGACAGCTACACTGTGAAAGTCAGATCTATCACGCGAGAACAAATTTTCCTGATAAAAAGCCCTATATATTACCCCAAACTATCAATAATTTTTGTGCCAAATTGAATCCAGATTAGTTCAGCCTTCTGAAACAGCGCAGTTTCAGCGGGGATGGGCAGTAGCATCGCCTATACCAGCCGTGGACCTTTGTCCAGCAGTGGAGAACCAAAAGGCTGGTATGATGATACACACATCCATACTCAAAAAGCATTCGCATTTATAGTATTAGTAAGGAAGTAAGGAAGGTGTGAAGTTAAGAAGCTATATATATACTTTTCCGTGACTGTTCCCATCCGCGTGACAATTTCCGCATGCAAAATATCATCAATATAGTTTACTGGTTAAACCAGGAAAAAGTTACAAGCGAATACACACTTTCACAATAAAGTTTACACAATAATTGGTATCAAATACATATTAGTTCTAGTTTCACCTAACATTAAGTAAAGAAACCGTACCGAAACTCCAATTTCACGCTGAAACCGTTACCGCAAGTTTGGTCCAACCCTACCCGCTATTACACCTGCCGATGGATACAAGGGGAAAGCGGAAATGGGTATAGCGCTCGTTAGATGCTACACTAAGAGCTGTGCAGCTTTTTTGGCAAGTACGTGTTAGGACGATCGCTTTTCTTGTTAGGTTTAATCGTGCGGCGGTGCAGAAAATTTCTTCTCTATATGCAACATGTTAGAGGCCATTGAAGGACCTGGGCTGGACAGCCTATTTTCCTGAATTGTCTCAAATGCAACAGTTCACGGATAGTAAGCATCGTCTTTTCGTTAGATCAGGTCAACGACCAAGCATATAGGTCTACCTCGTGTAGTAAGTCGATGGAAGTCTAACGGCTTATAAACATTCTTAGATTATGATATTTATACATACTTTACTACAACTTACACAGACGTTCACATAAATTTATATAAATGTATGCAATACACATACTGTAAAATGAAAATTGCTACTTGAAGATATATCTTATATATATATATATAACGTCCTAACGGAAAGGGCGAATAATTTATGTTGTGAATACAGACCAATATTACAGATGGGGAATCGATCAGCGCGATTTATCTGCGGAATAGCCTAGATTCAGGATGTTAATATGCGCGGGCAAGTGCTCCTAACTTCGTCGAGGCAGAAAAGCCTTCGAAATGTTAACTTATTTGCTGTACAATTTACCTGAAAATATATGAAGTCCTTAGAGTGTGATATGATTTTATACTACTATTAACTGATTTTTTTGAAGCTCCCTAGAGTTTTATATAAAACTGCTGTGTTTGTTTTGATTGGTAAAATAACAAATTTTTGGTAAATATAAGGGAAAATATCATTATCATAACAGCCACTGGAAGTCCACTGCTGACATAGGCATCCCTAAGAAAGGGGGAATTTTGCCCATAATTGATGTGCTGTGTTCTTAGTAAGGATGCTGCTGCCCACCCCCTGACGTGTGTATTTGAGCTACACTGTTTGGTCATCTGTCGGTTCCGGTACCTTAGTCGCCTCTTACGTCACGTGGCACAGAGGGAGGTACTATTCTATTCTGCCTACCGATAACGGTACCTAATGGCTCATATAATAAAAACGGGAAAAAGTACAATACCTATTAGAAATAGACAGATTACATTTTATGTGTGAGTATTACGGCTGATCTTTAGAATGCATCGTTTTGATGGGACCAGAGGTCTGTAAGTTTGGCTACTTTTGTTTAAGAAATAAGAGTATGAATAATTTGTATCTGCATCTATTAGCAGAACCCAAGGTCAGAACTGCTGCAGAAAAAAAATGGGTGCCTTATTTTGTTTCCGCTCACAATTGGTTTTTAATCTTCGCGAAATCACTGTGCCTCTTCACCATTAAGTATGCAACGATTGGTAATGCCTCTACGCACCCACCTTCCAACCCTTAGATTTCTTTTCAGTTTACTCTCCACAAAATTGTGCCAGCAAAATAAAAATAAACCTCTAAGCGAAACACGCAAAATAAGTCCAATCTCTCCGCTATTCCCTAGATTAACACACAAAATCTATAACATAATAGCGCTTACCGAACAATTTTCCGGCAAAATTTATTGGAAAAACTGGAAACAAAAGGAAAGAGGATTTGGGGCCGTCGGGTGAGCTTGATAAAGATTTTCCTATAAGCCCTCGCTGACATTTATAAGTACCTAAGTATTATTGCTGGGCCGGGACATGGTAGCGTTGCGTGACAATGTCTTGTAGCTTAAATTACTGACGACTTTTACATACCCTTTCAAGTAATATGGGTGATTAGGCAATACATACGTATTTTTAGCATATAACCTTTTTTATTGCCTTACTTTTTTAGTGCCGTGAGGTACCGGCAGAATAAAGTAGTACTTTCCATTGCACCAGATGTCGTAAAAGACGACTAGAGTACCAGAACCGACAGATGGCGGTATATCCATCTGAAACAGTGCAGCTTAAATGCACATTGCGGGAATGCGATTGCCAAAATGCTTGCCTAGCGCGGCAATTATGGGCAAAAACCTCTTTTCTTGGAGAGGCTTATGTCTAACAATGGATTTCCAATGGCTGTGTGATAATGATGATGAAGCTTTTTTATTGCGAGTTTCATCGCGTAGACTTTCATATCACATCTTTAAAGTTCCTAGGGTCAATAGCAGCCTGTATGCTTTACCACAGTTTTAGATTTTTCACTTATTGAGTTTAAAAAAAACAGCAAATACTGAAGCTTTAATAAACACTTGATTATAACATGACGAGCCCGATTGCGCAGATGATAGTGATCCTATCTTGTGCGCCAATAGTCATGGGTTCGATCCCCACCAAGAGCAAATATTTATGTGACGAATATAATATGTATCTAATTGTAATATTTGTGATTCCTCTGTTATCTAATATCCGTAACACAAGTGCTTTAAGCAACTTATTTTGGAGTCAGGTCAACGCATGAGATGTCGTGTGAATTTATAGATTATTATTATTCATACCTGTTTTAATTAGTGTTTTTTTAAGTGTTGACTTCATTGGTGTTCACGAGCTAATGTTTAAGAACTATAAATATGATTTTCACTTATAATCAAATTTCTAATAAAAAATTTATGAAAAAATATATATATGTGATTATACTATTACAGATTATTTAATATTTATTTTCTGATTCCAGGTCTACCCGCCTACGGGAACATACGCCCAAAAATCAAGAGAAATGTAAGTGTTTCGAATTTTAAATTATAAATAAACATCCATAAATACGCCTACGACAGTGTGTCAGTCCCGGACGTATTGTGTCATTAGCTGTACGGGAGTGTGACGTCAGCTATGTCGGCCACAACCGTCAGCTTTCAGCTGACGTTTACCTGACAAGCGTCAGCTGACGGTTGCGGTCTCGGTGACGTGTCACCCTGATTGCTTGTGTTGTGAAAGACAGCGTGCTAACTGAAAAAGTTTTAAATTGAACAAAATGGAAAATAGATGAATTAATAAGCAATACATTGAGAGGTAATAAATGCTATTGAATATATATATATAAATATAAAACGACGACAAAATAATTGCCCGCTATCTATCTAAAATCAGTGCATATTATAACTTACACTTAGTACCTTCAAACTATTACAGATACATCATCATAGTATCTTCATATCGACAACAGCTGCCCACATGCGTTCTCAAGTAGCTTAAGCTAGAAGCAAGTAGTTTTTAAATGTAAAAATATTTGTATAATTGTGATATCTAGAATTATTTTATACTTGCCTGTTGCAACTAGGAATGCTGTTACTTATTTTTAATAATTTTAGAACTTAATAATTCTCTTTATTTTATCTATGAGGTACCGGTAGAGTAAAATAGTATTTCTTCCTGTACTGATACCTGGTACAGCGGGAAGGCGATTAAGGAACCAGAACTGACAGATGGAGGTTTATTCAACTGCAACAGTGTAGCTCAAATGCATAGGACAGGGATGGGCGGCGGCGTCCCCATCGCAAAAGTTGCGTTTTGCGTTTGCCAACACACTTTTTTTGGGAATTCTATGTCCAGCAGTAGACTTTCAGTGGCTGATATGACATGATGATGGTGAATAATTTTAGAGATATTTTTTTTTCTTAATTAAAAAACAAAAGTACCTAAATTTACAGACCTCTGGGTCCCATTAAAACGACCCCGTACCACAGATTAGCAGAAACAAAAACACATTAAAAACATAAAATTCTCTTTTTGTTACAAGTACCGTGTAATTTCCCTTGTATTCACCAAAAAGTTGTTAATTTAACAATTATAATAAACACAGAAATCTTATACATTTTTACAGGACTTCAAGAAAAACAGTTAAAGTTAACAGTAGTGCGAAACAATATTTATACCAGGCTCTTAGGACTTGACACATTTTCAGGTAAATTGTCCAGCAAATAAGCTCCCATTTATAAAGGCTTTTCTGCCTCGACGAAGTTAGGAGCTCTTGCCCGGGCAAGCCTATTAACATACTGAATCTTGGCCATTGTGCGGATTTATTGCGCTGATCGGTAACCCCTTCTAGGAAAATAGGCCTGTATTCGCAACGAAAATCAATATGGCCTTGTCAAAATGTTAGGTATAGCTTCAAGATGCAATTTTCTATTTACAATATGTTGATATCGATGTGAATGTCATTGTAATTTTTCATATAGTATTTTTAAAGATAAGCTGTGGGGTACTGGTGGAGTAAAATAGTAGTCACTGTACCAGGTGTCGTAACAGACGACTTAGACAAACAGATGGCGGTATATCCATTCGAAACAGTGCAGCTTTAATACTACACGACGGAGATGGGCAGGAGCATCTTCGTCGAAGCTGTGCTCGGCGATTACCACCACGCGTGCCCAGCACGGCATTTATGGGCTAAAATCCCCGTATCTTTGGGAGGCCTATGTCCAACTGTTTGTTGGACATAGGCCTCCCAAATCAAAAGGAATGTTTTATGGCTGATATGATAATAATATATAAAGATCATAATCCAAAATGTCTTGTCATTATCTAACAAGCCGTAACACGTCCACCGTCAGACAGAGGTCACCCAAGCATTTGAGGACATTTCACGCGTACTTAAAATTCCAGTCTAGCGTGGTGACAATAGTAGTGCTTAGATTTGCAATGCGTGTTTGCTGCTGTTCATACTTTCACCAGCTTTATTCGGGCTACATTGTTTTGAATATATATCGTCGTTTAAGTTCTAAAACCGCCTAAGTCAAAATGTGGACACTTCGTGACAATTGGCAAAACATTGCTCACGTTTCATAAAATCATTTTAAAACTAATTGCTTGTGCATTTAGTTGGTGCAAAATAGATTTCGTTTAAACAATACACGGTATAAAACGTTTACTGCAGCGATAGAAATGTAATATTGTGTTATCATTGGGCTTAACTATTAAGTTGCCAACTTTGACATACGCGGTGTCAGAACTTATGCGACGATATAGCGGTATAGTTACACCACTCTTCAGTCGACCCTTACTTTACTGCAAAAACTGTATAATCAATTAAAAAATGCATGCAGTCTTCTATTTTATCCCGGCACAAGCAAAATTGACTGATTTTTATTTATTTAAATTATCGCATGTTTATCATGTAACAATCTCTATTTAAAGCTGTTAAGCGTATTTCTAAACTAATACTATAAAGCTGAAGAGATTGTTTGATTGTTTGAACGCGCTAATATCAAAAACCGCTCGACCAGTTTGAAAAATTATTTCAGTGTTGAGTTGTTCAATTATCAAGGAAGGCTAAAGGCTATATAACTTAGGTTATAGGTTTGTTCTATAACTTAACGCGGGTAAAACCGCATGCGCTACTAGTGTAAGATAATATCAAATGTACTAACAGCCTTTTCCTTGGTTTTTGCACGTTTTAATTTCTTCATATTCCAATTTGTTAACTCCAGTTAAGAACAAATCGCACGGAACCTTTTCTTAATTGTTTTCAATTTCGATTTTGTATGCCTTTCCAAGCTCTCAATCACTCAATTTACCTTCCTCCTAAAAATTGCTTTTATACTTCACCGTGCATGCCTAAATCAACTTGACATTTCTCTTTCAGCCTATAAATGAATACGACTCGTACTCTAGAATAACATTGGCTCTTTCTTCACTTAAGGATAAGTGGACGATCGACAAAGTATTTCTCTTGATCAATTATATTGACGTCCAACTCAAAACAACTTAATTAATTGTTAAAATTGGCATAGTACGTATTAGTAAACAGTCGTCGATATAACTCAAGTTTAAAATATAATTTATATTTATAGATTCTAAGTAACATTATAAACGTCATCAAACATCAACGAATATGTCACATGTCGCTATAAAATTATTACAGTGGATTAGAACCTTGGCTTAATCAAATAAATTGCACTTCATAGCATTGTAGACCTAGTATTTGTTACGTTTCTCTTTAAGTGCAAGTATGTTGTTACGCTTTTTTAGATGAGATTTTTTAATAAACTTTATTATTACCATAAACATTTGTATAATTTGAGAACTCTGTATATACAATTATTCACATGATTTGATTGTTAGTTGTTGGCAAATGTTTCTTTAATTTCAAAGGCAAATTTTAATAGAATTTATCAAAACCTAATATAATAACATTACTGAAGAGAGTTTATGTTCATAAAAACACACAGACTTTCTAAATTGTATCAGAGAGCAGGCTTTTAAAGATTACTTGAAAAGACGCGTTTGGTATCACTTTCTACTTGAAAATTTAATTTATAAGACAAATGTAAACATATATTATAAACTCAGAAATTTAATGAATGTTTTTGTTATATGTTTTATGATAAAACTGTTTTCAAAGCGGGTACGTGAGAACGCAGCCATCAGGACAACCAAGGTTCTGTATTCCTAAATTGGCCTACAGATGGTCAAATTTGGGTAGTTACCACCAGCATTTTTATGTAGATGCAACAGGGTACAGCAGCATTCTCGTAGCAAAACTACGATTTGAAATTCCTATCATCGCTACCATTGAAGGGCCCGATGGCGCAGTTGGGAGTGATCCTATCTAGCACGCCAAGGGTTTTTATTTATTATTTTTATTTTTTATCATTCCTGCCCAGCACATCAATTTATGGGAAAGATTCGTCCCTGCCCTTTGTGCAGCTGTAGACGTTTGACGGTCCCCGTGATGATGATATTCGTGGGTTTATTGCGGTATTCGATTCAGCGAGGCTTGACAGTCTTTCAGATACATACATCGCAGTACCTTCTGCAGTATGATACGATCTTCAAATCTATCTTAAATTTATCTTAACTATTATTAAATTACCCCTTAATCAAAACAATAACTATATCATCATTACAGCCTCTACTAGACAAAGGCGTCTCCAAGAAAGAGGGAATTTTGCTCATAATTGGCTCGCCGAGTAAGCGTATTGACAATCGCAGAGCGCGACTATGGATATTGCTTGAAACCTTGGACAAGTCGATTTTTTTCAAGTAAATACATTTTGAAATTGTTTTTAATCATAAACAAGTTCGCGTTAATCTTTCAGAACAAAACATAAACCGTCGCAATGCATCATAACGTGTTTTATTTTTAATCAATAACCTATAACGCAGCTCCTGATATCGTTAATAATATAATGAGAAAAACAAACGTACCCAGTTATTAAGGGCCGGATATTTGTGTTTTACGAGCCGGATAATAGCCGGGTGATATTGTTTTCTGGGCACACAGCATTGGGGGATTAAAGATTCAATAACGGGCAAGTGCGATCGTAAATGGTAATCCTCTGGATGGTGGAGTATCGAAAACGAAGATATCAAGGCCTGCTAACTCATGAGTCTCTCACTGAAATAATCTATTACTAGATAGAACTAAACGGCACTTTCATCGTTGTGTATCTATGGTGAGGTTAGAAGGTATGTTAAGTTATGAGGTTATGAAGTAGGTAGGTAGGGGCGGCGGGATCGATGCCCTTATGCTAACCGGTGCACTTTTGGTTCGACAGTCGACCTTTGCTCTCCGCGCCGGGTTCACACTACTTTCGTCCCTGTAATACACGTGCGATAGGTTAAGAAATAAAATGCTTTCTGCAGCACTGCTATTATTCAACGCACGTTTAGAAAATGTATTTAGGTACACTATTTTGTATACAATAGTGTATTAAATGTGAATTGGAGTAAAATTTATATTATCAATAAAAATATTTAATTAAGGAAATATTTTTATTTCTGACTATAAAAAAATACCTAAACGTAGTTTTAGTAGTTAATTTTATGATAGCTACTTGATCGTAAACGTCTCGTTAAAATTAGTTAACATAATTGAGCATAACATCAAAATATTTGAAGACCTACACTGTGCAGGGTCACAACGCCGCTTCATGTGTACCTTATCGCAGACCGCAACGTGTACTCGATCCATAACTTAAATAAATGCCTCTCTCCGACGCCCTCTTGCTGGTCCTCCACAACCACAAACACTCTACACACATTTCTAACAAATTTCCACATCATCTCATACATTGAGCTGACTCCGTGATAATTCGCTTAAAGCACTTGTGTTACGGACATACGACAACATAGAAATCACAAATATACTACTCAAATACATATATTAAACTCCCAGACACAGAACAAGCATCAATCATCATATGAATATTTTCCCTGGGTGGGGATCGAATCGATGACCGCAGATGATCGCCATCGGTTCGATCGGATCACGCGAACCCGCGGAGGCGTTCTCTCTCAGTTGGCGCTGGAATTGACGTCTGAGTAGACCAGCAATAGGTCCTGCAAAAAAGCAACGGTACAGATGCAAGGGCCGTAAGGTCGATTATAACAAATATAATATTTTATTACATTATGGTTTTTCCTAAAATAGAGACAGGCTGCGAGCTGATATTTGCTATTTCTGATTCATACTGATTAAATAAAGTATTTAATATATTTTAGGTCCACAAGTATCTGATAAGCGATAAGGCGATTTAACATACGTACGTCACTATATATATATCTAAATAATACTTTATTTTAAAGTATATTCAACCAACCGACATATAGTTAGATTCGGCTTTGTGTGACTCTACATTACAAAGTTCAAAGTTTGATCAGATCAGCTGCTGTGAGTGGTACGCGGGTACGCGGGTCCATCGGCGCCATGACAGGGCAAGTTGATAAGATTACAGATTTAATTATAAACCTCGAGTGGGCGCCTGATACTTGTGCCGCGAGATTAGCCCGGATCCAGTAATAGGCACCAGAATAAAGTTTGACCAAAGCTAGAAAAACACTCACATCAACTTTTATTGTAAATTAAAAAGGAGGTTTGGCCTTCAGCTTATCAATAGATAGTCCGTACTGTTTGTTTTTAAAATCAAGCATGAAACAGCTAGAACTTTGGGCATTCACATACTACTTTAATCTTTATTGATCCTGGGAGGGATTCCGCGGGAATTCATAAGTGAAGTACACGAGAGTGCATTCAAGTTTAAAGGCTAGTTTATATATTCATATATTGTAGTCTACTTACTAGTTATACCCGACAGACGTTGTCGATCACAAATCGAGATCTCAGCTACCTTATTTCTTATGCTGGATCAGACTGTATACAGTAAGCAAAGGTTTAATAATAATAATAAAATAATTATAAATTCCCAGAACATCTAAAACATTGACCTGGCTCTGTGATAGTCTTTTAAAGCACTTGTGTTACGGACGCCAGAAAACAGAGGAACTAACAGAGAGGCAGTGAAATTCTTAAGCAATGAGATGTAATACCTGCAGTCAAATCACAAGATTGGCAACGCGCTAAACATATCCTCGTAACGAGTGTATGTGGACTGATGTGGCACTATCACGCGGACTGTATGCTTATTTTTTGACCTGGTTTAAAAAAAAAGAAAAACTAATTCATCCGAGACAAACGTGATGCAAAATTTTAATACAATAAGACTATTATTGTTATTTATAATAAATTAATTATAAATAACAATAATAATCTAATAATAACAAAAAAACTATTACGTGCCTCCATCTCCGTCTTTATGTTTATTTTTGCGTTTATTATTGCGTTAAAAATTATGTAATGCTTTAGACTGGCTTATTTTCAACATATATCCTGAATATCTTCAAAGGCAAGGCTGTGTTATTCTAATTGGGATTTCATTGCAAAACTTCTCTGCATCGTTCCGGAAATCCAATTCTTCCTTGTCAAACAGAAATATCGTTGTAAGCATATGAAGACATGATATATAATGCAAGCCTTTGATCCGAAGTCAGCCTTAATAAATGTATATGCTGCATGGCCCGCTTGTGACTGAAGTCACGAAAATATTCCTTTCGGAAGCGCTCTAATGCCATTGCCTCTTTAAACCTTCTTCCTTTGTTGCATATGAACAGGAAATGATGTTCACTTTTATATATGTATGCGATATGTTATATAGTGTAATAAGAGATCAATGTGAAAAAGGAACGTTGAAATGGTTTGGACATTTAGAAAGGATGGATGAAAATAGAATGACTGCATAAATATAAAGAACGGAAGTGTATGGAAGAGTTGGTGTTGGACAACCTAGGCAAACATACCTTATCCAACTAGAAGAGGTATTAAAAAGGTGCCAGGTAAAAAGTACCAAGAATAAATGAACATCTATGAAAAGACTAATGCGAGTAAGTGAAGCGGGAGAGGTATGCCAAGATCGTAGCAAATAGAGATCCATAGGGTAGTCTCCGCCTAGCCCAATCGGACACAGGTGTTTATGTATGTATGTATATGTTATATTAGAGCATGCTATTATTATCATTATATCAGGCATTGGATGTCTACTGCTGGAAATAGGCCTTCCCAAGAGGGGAAGTGTTGGCAGAGCGCAGGTTTCGCGACAGGGATGCTCCTGCCTATTCCCGCCCTGTGGAGTGTATGGATGTACCGCACGTTCGTATGGATCATACCACCATCTGTCGGTTCCGATACCTTAGCCTCTTACGATACCTGGTACAGAGTGAGGTACTATTCCACTCTGCCGGTACCTCACGGCATGCTTTTATATAAATAATAAATTCCCACAACGTCAAATACATTGACCTGACCTCGTGATAAGTCGCTTATAGCACTTATGTTACGGATGACAGACAACAGAGGAATCATATATATTCAACGCCCAGACACAAAACAAATACAAATATGAACATACCAATATTTTTCATGGGTGGGTATTAAAACCACCATCTTTGGCGTACAAGATATGATCATTACATGTGCGCCATCGGGCCACTCTTAGTATGTAATTTTATGATGAAATATTGTGGCACTTTTTTTTAATTTCACAAAAAATGTATTATGAAGAGTTCTCTGATTAACACGTAGTCACTTTCGTTTTCATTTAAAACTAGTTTTAAAAAGTGCACTCTACATGCAGTGACTATTTTATTTCTGCTGAGTGGCTTGTGTCTAATTAATTTATTACGTTAGTGTTTTATTCAAAATTACACCATTTTTTGGGATTTTTGTATTTTTTTCTTAAAATACTTTTATATAACCAACTGTTTCCTTAAAAAATTCTAAAATCCTGCCCAAACTAGTTCAATTACTATTGTGAGAAACTGAAACAAGCAGACAGAAAAGTAAATAAGGTGATTATATAAAAAAATATCTCTTATTTTTAAATTGATTTAAGACAGTACATACCAGTAAAATGCTCATTCTGTGTTTTTATCTAACTAATACTATAAAAAAATGAATGTAACATGTTCAGCCTAAAATTTGGAGCACTGGGCTCTAGCTATAAAGCCTGGAGGCTTATTCTGTCCTCGCATGTTAAAATGAGGCGAGAGCGTTATCTCGGCGGCTCCGTGACAGCCGGGGCGTATGTCGCCGGAAATTTGGACGTTTCACCCCCATACCTCAACTTCCAACTGTTTGTTTGGTGTGCTAAAAATTGTACTACCTTTGCTTTATATATATTTTTCTAAAATATAAAAGTTAATACGAAAAGGTAGTCGTCGGAATATATATATTTTACTCACCTTTAGAATTACTTCTGCTCTTTCGTGAGGTACTAACCATTTGAGTAGAACAGTACTTCTCTTGTATGTACTAGATATCAGAGTAGGCGACTGAGGTTACCGGAACCGACAGATGGCGGTGTATGCAATCAAAAGAGCGTGACTGAAATGAGTGAAGAAAAGCAACAGCAATTCTATCGCCTTGCCCATCGCGGCAATTAAGAGGGAAATTCCCTATTGTCTTGGGAGCCCGTGACCAGCAGTGGATGTTCAATGGATAATATAATTATTTATCATACATAGAATAGTTTCTATTTTTTAATATAAATATAGTTTTAAGCAAGATGTAACTTATTAGAGTACCTAACATATATTTCTGTACAACGGGCCCGATGGCGCAGATGGTAGTGATCCTGTATTGTGCGCCAATGGTCGCGGGCTATATTTCTACCCAAGATAAATATTTATATTATGCTGTTTATGTTTGTTCTGTGTCTTGGTGTTAAATATACGTATATAGGTATTAAATATGTGATACCTCTGTTGTCTGGTGTCCATATCACAAGTGCTTTAAGCGACTTATCTCGGTGTCAGGTCGCGTGCGCAACATAGGGCACATTTTTCCCTTTCTTATGGAGGCCTATATTTAGCAGTAAACTTGCAAAGGCTGATGTGATGACGATGATAATGAATTTCATAAATGAGCGTCATTTAAGCACCAGAATTTTCTAAGAATGCGTATAATTTGGCAAATGTATGTTCTATCGCCTAACAGTAAACCTCTTTTGATTTTTTTCTTTCTCGGCGTTACCATACATGTCAAATTTATTTTTTAACCTTCAAAATATTTAATTAATGAATATTTCCGTCCCTCCTGGTAACACACAATCATCGAATGAAATAAATTGAGTTGGCACTCTTGCACAACACTACGATATGGTATTAAACAAAGCCCAAAGCAATTTCCTTTAAAACATCCCTTTTAATCCGATTGCGCTTCAGTGAAAGGCTTGAAATGTATTCAACCACAAATATTGGGAGAAATATTTGAGCTTCAATAACGTTATTTATACCAATATCAAGCGATATTGGTCTGGCAGTTTTAATATTATTTTTTAAAATATATTTGTTGTTGCTTATTACTTTTACCGTTTTAATTTTTTATCTTTTTTGAAGGTATTTTTTGAAAATCAATTTATTTAGGATTTCTTACATACATAAAAGTTAAAATATAGTGCCGAAAATTGGCAGAACCAGTAAGTACCTCCTCAATTTATTGAGGGATTTTTATTTTTAGTTGCCACATAGAATACCAAACGACGGGCCCGATGGTGCAGATGGTAGTGATCCTATCTTGTGTGCCAAGGATTCGATTCCCACCTAGGACAAATATTTATATGATGATATTTTTGTGTTTGTTCTTTGTCTGGGTATTTATTGTTAATTTTAGAATAAAATATACTAATTAGATCAAAACTGTTTTATTAGACTCAACAACGTAACCTAACTACAGAGCAAAAGTTGAGAGAGATATATAATAATTTTTTTTTCTTTCCATGGCTACCTACAATTACGCCAATTACATGGCTACTTACTACCTACAATACCAACCTACAATTTTTGGTTCAGTAGTGCCAACACAGAAAAGTATTAACATTGCACAGATTATAATTTTAACAGTATTAACATTAATATTTGTATTCGAGTATGTTTGTCATTCCTTTGTTGTCTGATCGTTAAATAAGTGCTTTAAGCGACTTACCAGAGAGTCAGGTCAATTTATGAGATATTGTGGAATTAAAAAGAATAAAACACAGATAAGGCAGCTCAATTTTTACTACGCAATTTCAAATGGATATATCTCGGTTTCATCTCAATCGTTTATGACACCTGAACAAAGAAGTTACCTCATACAGAGGACGTCTGCATTTGTTACCTTACTCTCATTATTTCTATCGCTAAGCAGTAGCGTTCGTATTGTCGTGTTCCGGTTTAAAGGGTAAGAGGCAGTCCTATGGAAGTCCTGGGTAATATGACAATATTTTCAAGTCCTAAGGTTGGCAATGACCTCATAGTATAAGAATATCATCACAAGGGTGTTAACGAGCAAATATTGGCTGTGGTGTCGTTTGTCGGAGGACCGTATACCTATTGGTCGATTTAGTTATATAAAAAAGAAGTGCACTTCTGCACATACCTTAATACGAGTTAAACTTGTAGTGAGCGTCCCAGAACAGATACAGAGATAGCATAGGCTAATATTTTTATTATTTTTAAATCTAAACTCGATTTTCTTCCGGTGGCAGTTTACACAATACACTTAGGCTATAAAGTGAGGATATACTTTTATAATTCCGGGCCTCTAGCCTGGACCATAAAACTAAGATGGTATCTGTCGAAATTACATTAAATAATATAGATGGTACTCAAGCCAGACTCAGGTGCTCGGGCCGCAGCGGGGGCAGGCGGGAGGGGGGGACCATCCCGGTGAACCTTTAAAACACACGTAAAACCAATTTTATCGTAATTTTATTAATAGGAATAAAACTTAAACGAGTTTTCAATTTCAGAGAAGATTGGGGGTTCAGTTTTAAAGGCGATGATTTATTTGCTTACCGTTCAATTCAGTTGCCCATTTTCAATTGAATTTCACAGCAATATGGAATAATTAATTAGAAATCGATTTGGACAGATCATAAAAACTCGAGCATTAAAACGTACTGCTCAATATTTACTCGATAAAGTTGATAGAACCTTCTCAGAAAACCCTTGAATTACTAATAACCAATCGTCTTACAATGGCTCTTACTGTAAAGAGATTGAAAAGGTTCTCACAATTTTTCATTATTAGAGTTACGGTATGATCCCTTATTTGCTGTAGATGGAAGGACTCATAGAGATTATTTTATAAATCATAAATGTACTCGTATTTGAACATTAAAAAAGTATGAACGTAGAATGAAGCATGAAAGATATTGAATGTAGAGTGAAGTATTAACTAGCTTACGTACTCCACATACGTTGTCTAGTCTTAACTATCACAAAAAATATTGCAACTATATATCGTAATATAAACTATTTATTTATCCATGAAGTACCGGCAGAGCAGAATATTAGCTTCTCCGTATCAGACGTCGTAAGAGGCGACTAAAGTACGAAAACCGCCATCTGTTGCTCTAAAAAGTGCAGTTTAAATATACCGGACAGGGATGGGCAGTAGCTTTCCGCACTGGGCTAGCGTAACACGCTTGCCCAGTGCGGAATTATGGGCAAAATTGCCCCTATCTTGGGGAGGCCTTTGTCCAGATTGTACACAGTAAGCAAAAAATGATTAAAATTGGTCCATAGATTAGAAGTTTCATCTCGGCACATAAAGAGACTTGAAATTTTAAAATATATATCAAAATGCAGTTTCTCCGAAGTGTTACATAGGACTTTAAATAAAAAATAAACTATAGGCTGTGAACTGAGGAAACTAGATTATTTAAACCAACAGGTATTTTTCAACTTGTACAAACTTAAAAGAAAACCCTACAATTTTTATAATAACTACTAAATATTTATATTCATATTTTTTAAAGATTACCTTTGATTGTAGTATTACTAATGATTGATTATAAAATAAAAGGTGCTAATTCTCTCAATATCCGTATCCACAGTTTTTGAATTACCAGATGGACAGTAAACGCCCTCGTAATACGCCCTATAGACGCTTGTATTTTTTCAAATGAAGTACACGATGGGTAATATATACAATAAATGTTTAGTATGCAGCAATACAGACGTTGTATTACCGCGGCAGAATAGGTGAGAAAAAGATCCCATACAAACGACTATTGTACCTTAGAAATATGAAAGAAAATAATAATGAAAGGTGATTTATTCATAGAAAAATGTTGAATTATTTTTAAAATGATATTTACTAGATATAAATCAAATACTTTCTCAGTAGCGCAACGGTAGAGCTGTCCCAAGGGAATGGAAAGACGCAGGTTCGAGTCCTGTCTGAAGCGTGCGACGAGTTAATTTTTTTTAGACTATACATATATAATTTTAATGAAAATTAATAATACAACATACTATTTACGATAATCAATTCTGCTTTTAATGTGGTAGCTATTTAACGTGATAGTGTTATGCACGGATCATAAAGCAACGTCAAAAGTTACGTAGGTAAGCCATTTGCCGTTGGATTTGTACGGCGATTAGCGAAGACAAATTATGATGCAGCAATAGTTACGAATGCTATTAATATTAGTCTAGATACGAGATTGCTCCATTAGCGTGATACCTTCAAAGGATCTACCGAGATATCAGTTTAGCAGTTTCAGTTGTATGACGCCACCGATAATGATTGTGGAATATTTATCATGTTTTAGAGTTTTCAGTAGATTTTGTTTACAAATTTTTAGGTAAATAAATTCCCATAACATATCTTACATTGACCTGACACCGTGGTAAGTCCCTTAAAGCACTTATTTAACGGACGCTAGACAATAGAGTAATCACAAATATACTGATTAAAAACGTATATTTACAAAAATCATCATATAAATATTTGTTCTGGGTGGGATTCGAACCTACGACCTTTGGCGCACAAAATAGGATCACTACCATCTGCTCCATTGGGCCCGTCAATTAAATCAATAGATATATTATTATTACTTATATATCAATATTAATAATTTCTACTTGTGCATTATAACCAACTGCTGTCTTCTAGTGAATTGGTTCAGGTGATACGGAAATTAACTAGAATTGCTAAAAGATATAAAATTCCCTTTTTGTTTTAGGGTTAACATTCTTTTACTAAGTTGTTTAATCATATCATATTATTTATTTAAAAGTAGTAAGACAGATTTTGTAGGATTTCGTATTAACTTTAAATCTTTCCAAAGTTACAAATATAACAACGTTGGAAAAGTCAGGCCCGCTACTTTTCTTTATTTGTGTAATTTTCGTAACATTTAGTGCATATACCTTTTGTTACATATATACCCAAAAAGTAATACAACAATACAAATGTAATATATAAGACCCTTCTATTGTAATCACCGATTCGCACCAAACAAACGTGTTGGATGAATGGACCAATTTATTTGGGCCAAAACGATATTTCTAATTGCTGTTACGGAACGAACCTTTCTTGAGATTAATTCTGCGCCCAAAAATACATCCTTAGGACCAAAAGGTTTCAGGAACATTTTGATGACTCACACGTTTTTAGTGGGCCCAGTAATGTCCCTACTATCAGATCTTCAAAAAAATATAAAGTAATAATATATACAAGAATCGCAGTCAAATTTAATTTACATTTTAGATATTTCTATAATTTTTATATTTATAAGCAGCGATCAACGATAACCACCATACCTGTTCTTTATGGCAGATATACACTTCTACAAAAATGCAATTAAACCAAAACCTCATTTATTATTTAGCTATAGGAAGAGTAGGATTTTGCGGGAGTGACGCGTTGGGATTTTTTGGGATAAGCTACTGGCAACCTACTCTACGTCATTTGTTAATAATGATTCTAATATACGCAGCTACCTAGACTACATGTAGATGATGTGGACACTATGTATGAGGGTGTAAGTCAGGCCACACATGTATAAAACCCACTTCATTATTGTTTTGGAGGACTTAAACGCAAGGGCAATAAAGGAGGTGAAGATACGAGAGAGGGAAAGTATGAATACAAACTACTGGCTCCAGGGTACAAAAGCTGGCTATATTGTTTAAAGAGAGATTTTGTAATGAACTTTTTCTAACAAAAACGGAATTCTACATAAATGGAATCGAATATAGATATGGATGAGTCATGACCAATAAGAAATATATATTCTATGATGTCTTCGTGATTCACAGGATGAAAACCGTCAGTGATCAAGGGATAACTGACGGCTATAGACTGATGACTCACCCACAAGATAGACGGACGATCTGACTATATCTGGAATATCACGTTGGATGCAGGTCGTGTGTGACCAATGCTATTGACAATCATTTAAGGAAGCCTTAAGCATTGCTACCTTTATGCTCTGATTGTTGACGATTATAAATCTTGTGACAGAATGTTCTTTTATTTACATTTACAACAAAAATCAACATCGTTCAGATTTTTCCGAGATTGTTTGCGAAGATTCCATCGTGATATTAAATTTCTAAACTTAACCGACGGGCCTTGAATACTCGTGTACCCGGCCCGACACAATCCGGCGACACGCTCATCCGTCTAGTACAACCCAGTAATCGCGTCGGTTGCGTTGCAAACTTAAAATTGTTAATATTTGTAATTTTGGCATAATTGTGCAAAAGCGCGGGAGTCCTGCCAAGATGGCGACGATTCGCAAAATGGCGGATGCGGCGCTGTAATTTTCACGGATAAATTGTGCAATAAGTAATTGGGTATTCCAGTTGTTTATCGCGCAGCTGGATTGCTAGTTTCGAGTCGTTTTAAGTGCAATCCTAATTTCCTTGGCCGCTCGCAGTTTATCTTTGTTTTCAGTGCATCCGTAGTCTGTTGCCGCAATTTATCTGCATTTCTTGTGGAGCCTTGAAGAAAACGAGCAAAACGTGTTGCTCCGGGGAGTTAAGGTTCTTATAGGCATGAAGTATGATTACTCTAGAGATGAGAGCAAATGTTAAGTGATAGCTGTTAAAGAGGTATGATTATAGAGACGTGCTCTTATTGTGCGCTCAATTAAGGCGTTTGTAAAGTTTTTATTGCAGCTAATCTTCAGCGGAATTGCTAATGTTCGCCGTTTTAAGTTTATTGCTTGGACGCCGTTTACTGTAGTTTTAAGTACGTTTGTAATTGTATTCTCTTCAATCGCTTTGTTTGGAAATTAATCCTCCTCAAAGTGTTTTTATGTTATTACAAGATTTCATTGTCTTTTGACAGATGGCGCTATAATACCACAAAAACATCAATGTCTGTATAATACTCACTGTATAATGAGTCGATACAGCTTCACAATAATAGCAGCACTTTTTATCATCAGTTTTTCTTGCCGGCTCTTTCCTATTGCATCACGTAAAGAATCTGCTGTAAACTTGGATATAAGAGCCGTCCGCCGATGGCGGTCTATTTTCTTTACGATAGCTTCGATTTTGTGGTTCATATCGAGTCACAGCTGATTAAAAAAAAACTGATTTATATATTCTTAATATTATATATGATTAAAACTTATGAATAAAATCTAATTCCGTGTATACAACTTGATATTTAGAAAATATTTATCATCATATCGGCCGTTAGAAGTCCACTTCTAAACATGAGAAAGGAGGGATGTTGCCCATAATTGCCGCGCTGGGCATTTTTCCATGGATAAACCGTCATTTGTCGTCTCTGTCGGTACCGTCACATTTAATTAATTTATTTATTAGTTATCACGTTAAAATAAGTTTTTTTTTTATTTGACGATAGTAATGGTAACGTTTGCTCGGACTAACGTTTCAGAATAATTCATCAGTGCCTGATGACCGTAAAACTGGACTGACATACTGGTACAGGGGAGGTACTATTCTACTCTGCCGGTACCTCACGGCATAGAAATAGTTATTTGGTGCATATTCATTCAAAATAGAATGTCCTGATTATAAAATATTATGTATTCCAAACTAAATTATATATTTTTATATAGTTTGCCACCCTGGAAGAAATCACTTGCTGCCTGGTTATTGCTGCTATGCAGCGAGTAATGGCCCGATGTGGTTGATTAGAGGAATGAAATAAGAAAACATCAAAATAGAAAAATATTAATATAACATAAGAAAAAGGGTTAATCAAGTCTGTGTCGCAAATGACAGTAATGCGAGATACTGTAATATTTTTTTTCTGAACAACATGAACAAAAATTAATAAATAGGAAAACGGAACCGTCTCATGCAGTTGCAAGAGATAAACTAGTCTATCTCTTAAATTATTTCGATATTTTAGGACAATACGGCACAGCAACGTGATGTTAGCTAATATTGTTTGCAGATCAAATGTCGCTGCGTATTGTGACAACGCCGGTTACCGCGTGCCTTAAATTAGCCGATATCGTTTATTGGTAATCTGGCACTCGTCGGCGACCCTGGCGATAACTCGGCTGATTACAATTTAATTACGCTGTGTTTTATTGCTCGCTGATAGTGTATCGCGCCTGCTGAGATTGGGGGGCGGCGCCCGCGATCATTTTGGTTACACCTATTGACTTTGGCTGATAACTGTTTTATTTTATGAATGTTTTTGTCTATTCGGGCGATCAGGGTGGACTTGTTTCATACACACTTTATTTAAAGCCTGTTCAATAAAATATTTTTGCTTTTATTTTATTTGTTTCAATAATAACAATACAACATAATGCAACACAAGAATATCACAAAAACATGGAATAGTAGGTACAAGAGGCGGCCTTTGAGCTAAATGCAATTTCTTACAGGCAATCTTTGGATAGAAATAATGTGAAAGTTAGAGTATTTAACTAAAGAATGCCTGATAAGCAGAGACCTCCTTAAGTTACTACCAATTGAACCGGTATCGTACTTAGCATTTTGGTATCAAGATTTGTCAAGATTTTTATTTTGTAATTAGATTTTGCTTTTTTATTAAAGTCACTAATGTAATAAGTTAACAAACATGAGGGACACCTGATTTAAGACAAACAACTAGACAAAAGTCGTCTGCATTGAAGGGTGAGATGCGGTGAAATTACTGGGTAATGTGACATAATATCTCTAAGTCACAAGGTTGGCACTGCGTTCATGATATTCTTGTGATATTATAAACGTCTAAAGGCTGCAGTGACGCTTACTATCACGCGGATTGTATGCTTGTTTGTCGACATTGTTTGAATTAATTAACGGCAGCAGTTATCGTGCAGGTAGAAGGTCAAAGGTAGAGGTAGGCCAGTCGAAGCCTATATACGTTCATATCGCTCTAAGGATGTAATATTAAGTATCTCGTCGATGGTCTCCTAAGTGGGCAGCACATCATGTGGTATCTATTCTGTAATGAAAGTCAAAAGACAAAACTCCTGATAAATTTAAATTTAATTCGCAACCACCAAAAAAAAATTCATAAGAACCAGAATAAGGGTAAATACAATGTTAAAAGTCGAACAAACACAATGCGGGAATATCTGTTTTGTATTTCACATCAAACTAGCCGGCGGACCTTTTTCGAATAAAAGATGAAGTTACGCAATAGAAAAATCGCTGTTACCGAGTAAAAAAACCTACGTGGGATAATTTGTTGTACTTTTCCCTGTATTTGTCAGATTGTCGTGCTGTCGGCATTGGACGTGACATTTTTATTCCTATAATTTCGCTGACTATTTATTTGTTTATTGTCACTGACAAGATGCTATCAGACACAGGTTTCCTTAGTGTCCGTCTTCTTTGTACTAAGTTGGCGGGAAAACATATTTTCCTGATATTATTGACAATACCCAGTAACCGTTCTAGAGCTGATTAGTTTGAAGATATATTCGTGGTCATGTGATAATAATTGGTCGTTTATTCACTATAGGTAAACTTAAGAACTTTCACCTATTTTTTCCGCCAAGCACAAGGGTTAGAAGGATGAGAGAGATTACCGGGTAACGTGACGCTTCAAGTGACAAGCTTGGCAAAGCGCTATTAATAATTTTCTTGTTTTATTACAAAACGTCTATGGGTTGTGGTGAGGCTTTCTATCAAGGATTTCTGTTTGTGGACTAAGTCTATCAAAATTTTGAAAAATCAGAATATAAATGCATGTAGCAGTCTTAATTTTCCCTTAGATTTTGTTATTAACAAACACACTCGCGATCTTGTCCGCAATGAGAGTTTTACTGCTTTACTTTATTATTTCAGTTTTTTAACTATTAATAACCTACTAACCTACTACTAATTAATAAACTAAAATAACCCTGTGCTGTGAAGTACCGCCCCCTGTACCAAGTGTCGTAAGAGGCGACTAAGGTACTAGAACCGATAAATGCTAAGGGTAGGGACGGGCAGCAGTATCCCCGTCGCCAAAGCTACGCTTTCCGATTCTCAAAAAGCTTGCCCGGCGCGGCAGTTATGGACGACATTGCCGCTTTCTTGAGGATGCCTATGTCCAGTAGTGGACTTTCAATGGCTGGTATGACTATGATGATGATAAAATAAGCGCAAACAAATAGACAAATAACGTTGGACATACAAATCTGTATACGTATTTAGCAAAATTTCAATATAAACTTATATTTTACTTAAATTTAAATGTGGTTTGATATATTTTAATTTATAATTTACATTTCCAAACATCTATATGTTTTAAAGTTAACCAATTTTCCACTATGACTCTGTTTTTGTATTCAAGATGTTTAACATGTAACATGTTTACATGGTACCTGATACCTGCCCAGCTATTCTCAGAATACAATTTCATTACCTCTCACCATTCCTAAAGCAACATTTCTGCATGAACTAATACATGACTAAAATAGGTGAGAGGGCAGCACCTACACAGACGAGTACAACAATTATTCAGAATCAAACATACATTGCAAAATGTTACAGTGACGTCTTGCAAAATCAATACGCGTTTAATATTTCTCACAAACAAGCATTGCAGAGAACACGAAGAAATTACCTTTTTTGGAAAGGTAATTTCTTCCGAAAATCGGAAAGATAAACAAAAAATAATTCCACTACGGAACATAAAATATAAACATGCATAGTTTGGCATTAGTATGATTAAAGCAATGACGAATGGCCGAGGAGCAGGAACGTCGTCTCGTAAATATACGCCCCCTCACTTCCCTGATGCCAACATTTCCCTTGAGGGTGCTGTTTTTTACATCAACTTTATGGCCAGTTTAAAAGAAGAAGCCATACTTTATCTGAACGATAATTTTATGGTCGCAGGTAAATTACTGCATGAAGAAAAAGATCATTAAAATGATTACTGAAAACCTGGCTGTACTTTTAGTGGTAGACCTGTTTCTACCGTCGTGTTTACATTGTTCTGTTCCAGTTGAAGGTTCGAGAGGTAGTGGTATTACTGGGAGAACATATTATTTTCAAGTCACAAGATTGTTAATGCAACTATGATATCCTAATGATGACACGAGCGTGTGTTTAAAATATATCTGAATAAATAAAAATGAATCGTTGAAATGTATGTAACGCGGATAACTCCAAAAGTTGGATAATTATTTTTCTGTTAGGTTTGTATTTATTAGATTTGGGTTTGTTTGGATAGTTTATATGGAAAAAAATATTAACTTATTTTGTGTGCAGGAATGTAAATAGATTAGAGTCTTAAAAATGGGATAGAAATTTCTATTGTAATGGGATTAACAGTATAAAACATCACTATGTACCCGAACCGCGAACTTCCGGCATAAGGCCGCTACCCCGCATATAGTAGACTAAGGTACCAGAAACAATAGATGGTGGCATATCCATCATTAAAAATTCCCCCTTTCATGTCCAGCAGTGGACTTTCAATGGCTGATATGATGTACCCGAATAAAGTCAAAGCGGGCCTCTAGCTTTCATACTCGCTCGCCCAGACTTCGTTTAAGTTAGCGTATCTCGGAGTCAGGTCAATATATATAAGATTTATGTCAATTTATGAACTTAGACTTAGGTTGGATAAAGAAAAAGCAGCTAAAATATATGGGAAATGTTGGAGTCAACGAGTCCAGAAGAAATAAACATATTTTTGTTTCCGATTTTCGGGTATTAGTTTTATATACTTATTTGGTAATGTAACAGCGTACGTGTATTTACATTCACATAATGTCTCATACATTTACTTGATCTTGAAATAAGTCCCTTAAAACACTTGTGTAACGAATATCAAATAATGAAATCAAAAATATTATACTTAAGTATATATATATAACACCCAGACACAGCACACACGCAGGCACTCATTATAATATTCTATAAATATTTGTCTTTGGTGAGGATCGAACCTATGACCCTTAGTATACAAGATAGGAGCACGACCATCTGCGCCATCGAGCCCGTCTCAATAACTATCAATCGAATATATTTAGAGATATCTTAAAAATGAAAATGCGTTTAAAACATTAAGACAGCATAAACTTATGATATGTCTGCAAACTTGCCCAATGCCGTTCGTTTGCCCTCTCTCAAATCGATATTCCCGTTTTAAGTTCCAAAGTAAACTTTATCCTGTTGCTAGAGGTTCCTGGAAGTGGCCGCTGTCTCCCGAGCGTCTGCGGCCCGTCTAGACTCGCGCCTGACACTAACTATATTACCGATATAAAAACGACCTTCGACTGTAGACTGTGCTCTCTAAGTGCCTTTGCTTAGGTACTTTGGTTTTCCTGACAGAAGCGTAGGGTTTTTATTGTCATTGTCAAAGTACATCGAACAGTTAGATACGATAATTAGATTTTTAAATAAAAGAAGCTTGTTTTGATTCAATTATTCAAATTCGCTTTGAAATCAACATGTTGGTCAACTTTCACAAAATCGTGTCGCAAATCAATCTTCTTTATATCCTTATTCTTCAAATATATATCTTTATACATGTAGGTACAATTTAAGTCAAACTTAATATAGACATATTAATGTGAATAAAGATCTTAGTTCGGAGTTTTTATATAGTCATCATTATCATAACACTCGTAGAACGATGTTGATAGGTCTTTTTAAAAAGGGCAAAATTCAGTTTCTTACAGAGCGAAGTTTGTGACGGGAATGCTTCGGAATATCTCCGCCCTGTTGCATTTGAGGTACGCTATTTCCAGTAGATATTTCACCAACAATTGGTACCTCGGTCACCTTTTACCACACATATATAGGGAGGGGGGCACTATTCTACTCTGCTGTAAATATCTAGGCGTAATGTAATAATAGACAATAAAATGATTGATAAGAAAAGTTCACGATTAAATATTATAAAATTATGATAGGCCTGCAGAACTTAAAATTCCGTGCAAGGAACAAGGGCTTCATGTTAAAATTAAGCTACGTTTGTATCCCAACAAGGATAGTTGGTCCGATACAATCCAGATACTTCACCGTAAGTCCCCGACCACAACGCCAGGAAGTTATTCTGACATTCCGGTCCAGGTATTTGCAAACAAATAGGATAAATTCTTATATAAGTCACATTGTAACTTGGAAGTGATACTTCAACCGAAACCTTCAGGACATATAGCATTGTCTAAGTATATATGTATTTGTGGTCAAGTTTTAACTTACCTATATACATCTTTATCTGTTTGTCTATTAATTTCGATTATTGGTCTACGAAACATTTTCGAAATTAAAAAAATAGTTTATGTCAATTGGTATCCTATGGTAGGCCGTGAGGTATTGGCAAAATAGAATAGTACCAGGTATACAAGATGTCTAGTTAAATTTAAAAACCTTCTTAGTTTTACACAACTGCTTGAAATATATAGCTACAACAAAACATACTGACCTATACCTTATGATTATGACATACTTGAGCATAAACACTGTTTATACACTTAGCGTAAAAATTACAAAAAGTACATGTAAAACTGCCATCAGCTTGCAAACCGTTCTTTATTCAAAGGTTGCCTGTGTAAATTACTGTTGCAGTTCTCGTATTATTTTATATAGGTGTACAATAGAGAGTAAATTTTTATTGTCTGTCCAGAAGAGTGAAATAATGGAAAAATAAATGCTATCAACAGTCAATGTACAATTTTAGTCTTTCTTTGTGAAGCCAAATATAAAAGCAATAAAAAAATATACAGGAATGTAGCCAACTCAATTGGTATCTGATATGCTGAATCGGTCAACCATTATTTTATTTCGTGGCCATTTATAACCAACCCAGACACCGTATCAGTGTCAGATATACGCCCCAGCGATGCATAAAGAATCGTCACGTATGGACACAACAATGCCCGAGAGTGCTACCCTGAGGCACGCCGGTGTGTAGGCTACGTGAGAGCCGCGACCTGAAGCACAAAGCACGTTCTCACTCAGATGATGCGAAGAAGAGGATACAGTTTTATGTGTTTAAATAGAAACATGAATTTTTTTAAAATTTAAATTGCTTATGGCTAGACGTTTAAATATAGAAAATAATAGGATCAGGCAATTTTGTAATCATGAAATAATATAGCTTCACTGAGTGTATCCACTTTTTGTAGTATGCTATTGATATATTTTAATATTACTTTATGGGATAATAATGGTATAGTATATATTTTTTTCAAAAAAAATTAACGAGACCTATGGAATATTGCATCATACAGAAACCATATACACAAAAATGCTTTCAATTTTTTATTATTTTTTTCAATAAAGCTCAACCAACACGAAGTTTAAAACGTCGAAATGCTTTCGTCATTTCTACGCCCAGGTGGTACATGCCCTTTAATTTTATGACAGCCCATTCATAAACATTCTCATTGACCATTCAGTCAGTTTTCATATATACTCTTCATATTATTCACGAGTACCAAAACCTAGTATGATGTTATTTAGAGGAAAATACTGAAAAAACAGATTATAATAATCTCATAGGAAACGAAATGGTGTGGCTAAAATTGTTTTAAAATGTGTGTGCCAATTTTCTCTTTCTAACTCCTTAAACTGTAATTTAACTTTACTGAAAACCTTAAGACTTTTCTGATGAGATTATTCTGAAACCAAGAAAGTTATACATTTTCTTTAAAAGAATCTTTAAATACGGTTAATTTAATGTTTACCGGTAATTGTAGCTAATATACTGAATATAAATATAAAATAAACTTCTAAAATATAATTAATTATGATATTTTTTTAAATTTGTACTTTTAATGCTATATGGACTTTCAATTGTTTTATTAATGCTAAATGGATATATTATTTCGTTAAGGAAATATAAGTTCAAGTAGCATTAATTTAACATTAACTGCAAAAAACTAATATCCCTTTTAAAGTTAACTGACAAACATTTGGTGGATAAAATCAATATGAACACTAATTTTATTTTTGGAGCACATTATGAGTTATAAACTTTAGGGTTTCTCATTTGGAGATTTGAGGACAATAACAAATTTCAGGAAGCAACCAGCCAGTAACTTTAAAACCCCATGAAATAGTTACGAGGGCCCAACTGTAAAACCAGAGGACCTGCATTTGGGGCTATTATTCTAAACATCAGTGGGAGTAGTTTCGTTTATATGAAGCTTGATAAAGATATCACGAGTGGAAAGCTTTAACTTTCCACTTTAAGTAGTTTTTAGAATTGACAAATAACTTTTATTAGTACTAGTTGACTTATATATATATTAAGTGACCATTTATCAAATATTCACTTAATATACAAATTAGTATAAATAACTCGTCATCAAAATAAAAAAAGCTTTTTTTACGATGATAAATTTGATATGTGACTCTCTGCGTATCAGAGGCAGTCAGTTGAGTCCATTCAAAAGTCACTGTGCTGGTCTAACTGCAAAAAAAAGATATTGATTTTATTTTCATATCAGGCTGATAACGATAGCTTTCTAAAAAGACTGGTTAATAAAAACAAAGCTCTTTTCGGGAGCTGGTTTGCGGAGCAATATCCTCGTCACCAACTTGTGTTTATACGCAGCGGAGGCTGTTTTCATCGTATCGTTTTACGGCTGGACATTGGCCTCCCTAACTTCTAACTATTCTGGCACCAATAATTAATTCACCCAATATCGTCACAATGAACTGAGTCCGTGATAATTCGCTTAAAGCACTTGTGTTAACGATATCAGACAACAAAAGGATTTCAAATATAATATTTAAATATACAAATTCACACCCAGGCACAAAACAAACACAAATATAAATTTGTCCTGGGCGCTACGCCTGCCCAGCGCGGCAATTATAGACAAAAATCCATTTATCTAATAGCTATTCAAAATGGCTTCTAATAGTAAATCGCGTTTTGAAATGTTTTAGAACATTTTTTGCAGTGAATCGGGATTTCACTTGTGTTCGCTATTTCAATTTCGTTTAATTAAGATTACTGAAGCTATCTGCCAAAACAGAGCTGTATCAGTATTGAAATTTGATTAAAATTGCATAGCTCGTGAAATCCATCGCGCAGTTAATCGAGCCTGTAGCTGAACAAAAAATAGCCTACGGCTCCTCGCACAGTCCAGGGTTGTCCCCTGTCACATAAACTCGTATGTAAAATGAAACGATTTGATTTGTAAGCTCTTCGATACTTAATTTAGTTGTGAGACGATAGCGGGCAGTTTGTTTGTTTCACTGCCTAGTCTACATCAACGCGGCTTTGTCTGGACAGATATCCTTTTTAATGACATAACCGTGAAAGTTTCTTAATATGAATTTATATTTGTTACTCTTTTATACCGGAATTCTTGAACAGATCTGAATGAAATTTAGCACAAAGATTATCGATAGTCTAGATTAACACATATTGTACTAATTATCCCCAATATATATATATATATATATTCTTATTCGATAGACCTGTCTACCAATTTTTCTCTATAAAAACGGCATGATTTTTGCACATATAGAAGGAATAAAAAGAGTTCCTCAGGGATGCGATAAAGTTACGGGCGATTAGTAAAGCTAAATTTTTATCAAAAATCTAAGGTTCAGCTCAAATCTTCGATATGGCAAATATTATAAATTCCAAAGTGTGTGCGCCCGATTACAACACTCTCGCAGATTATTACGTCTTATCGGTGAATTGACTTTCATTATTTTTTTGCTGGAACTTTAACTTCTTTAGTTAAGCTACTCTTCATCTCAGGGATATGACATGCATTGAAGGGCCCGATGGCGCAGTTGGTAGTGATCCTATCGTATGCGCCAGGGGTCGTAGGTTCGATTATATTTATATGATGATATTTGTGTTTGTCCTGTGTGTGGGTGTTAAAAATATGTATAGAAGTATTATGTTTGTGATTCTTCTATTGTCTGATAACTGTTAACACTGTTTTAAGCAACTTACCGCTGAGTCGAGTCAATGTATGATATGTTGTGAATATTTAACATATTTAGCAAAGACAGTAGTTGCGTTGGTTTTACTTTGGCTAATCTGCAACGTCGATAAGGGCAAGTCAGACATTGATACGTTTCGTTGCAACAATTAGAATACACAAAAATAAAAAATATATAAAAAAACGGAAAAATAGTACTTTATGTTACGTTGTTAAGTTATAATATAATATTAGTCATTTTAAGTCCACGTAGTACATAGACCTCTACAAGATTGGGGATTTTTTACTCATAATTGCCGCGCTGGGCAGACGTATTGGCAATCGCGGAGCGCAACTTCGTGACAAAGCCGATGCTGTAGTATTGAATCCCGCCATCTGTCGGGTACGGTACCTAAGTCACCTCTTACGACACTTGGTATAAAGAGAGGTACTATTCTACACCGCGGATACAAATTAAGAACGAAAAGCAATCCACTTAAGATTCATAAAGGAAAACCATTTGATATTTGAAAGCGAGTGTACCAGCCCTGGGTATTACCATAAATGAATCGGTGATAACGACGTCAATGGCCGCCGAATACGAATAAATTAACGGAAATTTCCTCCCAGTGAGATACTGGTCGAGTAAAATAGTACCTCCCCCTGTAGCAGTTGCCGGAAAAGGAAAAAAAATACCGGAAGAAGGTACCGAAACCGACAGATAGCAAATGCAACAAAGCAAGGAATGACAGTATTATTCCCATCGCAAAGTACGTTCTTCCATTGCCACCACGGTTGCTTAGCTCTGCAATGGAGCCCAATTCTCCTTTTTTTTGAAAGTCTTATGTCCATCAGTAGACTTCAGACGGCTGCTATGATGATGACTCCTCTGGTTTCCCCACTTTTCTTCTTGTTAATCGATACTAGTTTTCTATCTGCGACAACGACCGCCACAGTATTCCTTCCAGCGGGAGCTTACCCTGGATGACTAGGGCATTACAAGAGATGAAGTACTATCGTCTACGTTGGTATTTCATCATAATCATCAAACGAGCCTCTGAGAAGTTCACTGCTAGACATAGGCTTCTCCAAGAAAAGAAGTTTTTTGCTCGCAGTTAAAGTTAGAAATCGCAGAGCGCAGCTTTTGCGACGGGACTGCTGCTGTCCATCCCCGCCCTGCGCATGTGAGCTGCACAGTTTCGGATGGTTGGTACTTCAGTCTCATATATTTGTACCGCTATACAGTAGTTTCTATTTTCTGGTTTGAATTGTCGTCGGAGGAGATCAATCAAACGAGGTTTGATCTCTTCCGAGGACAATTTTTAACATGACGATATTTTTGTTTGTTGTGTGGCTATTAAATATATGTATTTATCTAATTTATTTGTAATTAGTCTGTTGTCTGATGTCCGTAATACAAGCGGCTTATCGTGGAATCAAGTGAGATGTTGTGGGATTAATTAATTAATTTATTTGTGTCAAATTTTTCGGTTATTCCGGCGTATTTGGTATCATAGTTTGAATGTGTGACACACCGACAAAAAACAAACAAACTTAAGAAACCTAAATATGAGAATAGTCTAATATTTTAAATACGTAAAGTGTTTGTCTGATTCCTTTTAATAGTACAACCGGTACATAAATACATCGTATAACATTCAAGATCGGTAGCGTAGATATCTGACTATTCAGCTATGTTATTGACCTATATCTTAAACGACGCGTGCTCCCGTAAGGTCATCAGGGTCATCAGTATTATGAATATAGAATTCCGTACTGCTATTCTTGAAAGTGTTTTTGTGTTTTTTTTACTATTTAAAGGAGCTTCTGATAGACCTACTTACATCTTATTAATACCACAAATATGTAAGTTTTGTTGAGTGATTGTGACTCAATTTTGTCGGGCCCGATAGTGCAGATGGTGGTGATCTTTTGCTTCAAGGACAAAATATGTTTTATTCTATGTCTGGGCGTAAAATATGTATTTAAGTATCATATTTGTGATTCCTCTGTTGTTTGATGTCCGTAAAACTAGTGCAGTGCACACTATATGCCATCAAGTGACTTATCTCGAAATCAGATAAATTTATTATATTTATTTTTTAAATATAAATATATTAAACTACACTGGCCAAACTGATCCAGGTCAATTCTGATGACTTTAGCATATATTAAGGAAAAACTTTCTCTTTTTACTGCAAATAATATGGTTGACAAGGAGTTTGGTGTATGTTGTTATTATATTATAAAGAACTAGCATGATCTTGCGCAGTTATGGTTTAGGGATCTGAATATGATAAGGGTTTCATTTTTGTTTTTGTGAGCATTTTTAATTAGTTTAAGGTACGAGTATTTTTTAGTTTGAAAACTTAAGTAATTTTTTTTATAGAAACATTTAAACTGTAATAAATGTTTTCGGTAGTTATATATTCAGTTATTATGTATTCGGTTGTTATGTATATTTAATCGGTTCATCATCATATCAGCCATCGGAAGTCCAATGTTGGACATAGGGCTCCCCAAGAAAGAAGGAATTTTGCCGATTTAATCGGTTTATTCAGAAAAATAAAAGTCTGTGTACAATCACGTCATTTATAAGCATTTATAGATCATATCTTCAATGCTTTCAGTTGGCATGCAGAAAATCTATAACTTAGTAGTCTTATAAAACTATATTTTCAAAGACATACTGAATGAATCTCACCGACATAAAGTCTCTTGATAAAATAAGCCAGCTTAATTTAGTTTTATATCACCACAGATATGAAAATATATAATTGCCAACTTAACTGCCCGACGATATTGAATGCTGCAGTCGACCGCCGCGTGCGCACACCTGGCGTGGAGCGAGAGCATCGTATGACACACGGGCAGGAATCACCTTTCTATATATATGTCAGGTCTCTGAAAAAAGACAATAAACTCGTAATTTGTTTCTTCCACAAAATCCGGTATACTTGTTTTTGTTAAAGTATAATTAGGTTCTAATTAATGTTGATCATAAAGATCATACCAAACATAGGAAGTCCACTGCTGGGCTGAGGCCTCCTGTCTATGGATGTACATGCCATTAGTCGGTTCTAGTACCTTTGTTACCTCTTACGGTACCTAGTACACAAGGAGGTACTTCTGTACTCTGTACTGTAAGAATTTTATTAGATTAATATTTTATTAATTGAATGAAATAGTGGATGTAGAGTCCACAGAACAGCTTTATTGTAAAATAGTCATTGTGAAGTTGGGGGTATTCTGTGGCTTATAGAAATATGATAACGTGCTATTTTTTTTGAATATATAATTTTCATGTAAATTTAAATACATTTGATTTAAGACTTAGCGTTCGCCGTAAAGTGGCCAACATTCTATATACGAAACATTGACTATTTATATTCCTTATAGATATAACCTGCATGTACGAGTATTATGGATAAAAACTACCAAAAATAAATATTTGAATGATAAGAATTATTAAATAACATATTTAATTTTATAAGTACGCTGTAAATATTAGATGGGTTTATTTAAATTTACTTTATCCGATCCACGTGTTCCGGCTCACCCTTGGATTCAATCACAGAGTGCATTTCACAAGAGACCGATAAGAAGTTAACGTTTGGATATCTATTATGCGATCATTCCGAAATAACCGTATGCGTTTGGAATAAATCCAGCATTTGGAATCAGTGGCACCGAAAATAAACTCGTCAAACAGAACTATCGCCACAATAAATATATATAAGACGACGGAGAGATTGGAATGAACCCTGAAAAGATCTCATAGTCCGGAGTTAATTGGACTTTGATTTTGAGTGACGCCCGTTACGCCCACAGCCTGTGTCTGATCGACTTGTTTGTCAGTCGCCCGGAATATTTTAAAGTATATGTTCGTCAATAAGCCAAAGTGCGAGATTCATATCTGCCTCTAAATAGACTCATTGTCGGCAAATGACTCCACAAAGGGTGAATGAGTTTTGAATGGATACACGTGGTGCCGGCTGTCCTTGCTCACGGATTACAGGCAAAGGGCACGGACTAAAAGTACACAAACATTTTTGTGAGTGCGGCTGTGATCAGATTGGCGCGGTCACAGTTTACGACAACTACACACAAGGACACGGTATGTCGTATGTTTATTTACTGATATGTAGTTACAATACGGGCCCGATGGCGCAATCTGTATTGTTACCACCATGTGCGGTAAAGGACCTAGGTTCGATCCTTATCAGTGACAAATATTAATCAGTTGTTTATTTATATACTAGCGACCCGATCCGGCATCGCACGAGTGGACGGTTTTAAACAATGGCGTTAAGTATTTATGGATTGAATAAAATTGATCGTAGTCTGGAAAAATTTGTACCTAATTACCAATCCAAAATCTAAAAATAAAATAAAATTCAAAAAGAAATGTCTTCTGTTCGAGGGTAGATGATTGTACTGACCTACCAAAGTTTTAAGAAAGAAAAACTATCCGATGAGTGCATTGTTGGAATTTTAGTAGGAATTCCATTTTTCTGTAAAAACTATAGCCTATGTTACTCATGAATAATGTAACATTATAATGGTGCAAGAGTTATTGAAATTCGTCCAGTATTATTTGAGTTTATTCGTGACAAACATACAAAATACGTTACATATAAAAATAACGTTTCCTCGTTGTAATATTATTGTAGATGTAGGAGATAATGTAGATAATATAATATTTGTGATTCCTCTGCTGCCTGATATCCGTGACACAAAAAGTTTGTGTCGAGCAGTGGACTTCCAATGGATGATTGATGACATATCTGTCTTGTACAACTTGTATGGTTGACACACAGTAAACAGTCTTGTGCTGTTTCCCATCGAAGTACGCGCAGACTGTTGATTGCACTGGAGTTTGCTTCACATACTTTTCTTAATATCCATAGTTTGCCAGTAGCATACCAGGTGTCGTAAGAAGCGTTTATCCACCCAAAAATATGTAGCTCAAATGTAACAGCAGTACTGGCAGCAGCATTACCAGCGATTCTATCCAAATTCTCTGTTCGTTTTGTGCCAGTCAATATTGTACCATAATTTTTTTTGTAAAAGAAAGTTGACTGGTTACTTTGTACACAGTGTAAGAATCAATAAACACTGTTGAATCAATGAAGTATACTCAAACGAAGGTTACAATAATTTATTTTTCTTCCTCACCATTAAATATTGTATAAATTTAGCAAATTTCTAGGAAACAATATTATGTCAGGTATTCGAAATGAGGAATTTACTTCAGCTATTTGTAAATTTAGAATGCTCACCTATTTAATAATAAACAAATTATCAAAATTCTTAATAATATAATCCATCTCTATTCGATTAGGCATTCGTTGCTTTTTCTTCTAATATTAAATAAAAATCAAAGGTGTGCAGAAATGTTTACGTAGCGGTGTGCAAAGCACATAAATCTATTCGACAAATACGGTATCGAACTATAACGCTGTCATCGGGAACAGTAAAAAATGATGTGATTTCAAGCGTGGCGCGTCGCCCTCGCGCCCGGGTGCGTCAACAAATCTACCCAAGATCAATGAAAAACGATACGCCTAAACAAACGCAATATGCGGACGCTAGTTGCCTAGTTGGTCCGCCGAACCACTCAGCGGATCATGCCCCGAAGGTCTGGGTTTACGTCACCTTGCTTGTTTACAGGAATAACACACGGCCTAATGGTATTGGAGTTGGTTACGATAGGGTTTTGTCAACTGAGAAGTTTGCCTACACCTACACTTTTTTTTATTTATAGCTTTATAATATAAGGGTACTCGGTTATTTGTACTAGGTGTTCCCCCTCATAAGTCACAGGTTTGTACAGGTTCACTATACATGAAGGATGTTGGTTTCAAAGTTAATGACTTGATAACAAATATCTATTCAAACTTTTGTGTTAATAATATTACTATCTATAGCTCGTACGGTACCAGATTCGTCAAACGGCGGAATATCAATCAGAAATAGGGCAAATGCATAGGGCGTAAATAGGCAGCAGCATCACTGCCGCTATAGCTGCGATCTGCGATTGCCTACACACTTGCCCGGCGCAGCAACTATGAAAGAACTCCCTGTTTCTTGGGGTGACTATGTCCAGCAGTGGACTACCAATGGCTGATATGATGATGGTGATAGCTTCATTTACATCAAAAACAATAAAATAACTTTTCCACATGAACTGCATATACTTCAAGGACACAAAGTACAATTCCAGACTATTTAATTTGATCCAATATACCTGTGTTACCTCCACATTATTAAATTTTGCTGAATTGAAAAAAGAACTTGAATTAAACCAGTTGGAGCTGATAAAGGATCAAATTCTTTCCTCAAAGGAAATATTACTACAATGCGGCCGCATTCACAAGGGCCCTTATTTTTAAATATGGAAGGTACAGTCGTAAAAATCATCAGTAATAAATTAATCAGGTATTTAATTCTGACCTTTTTTTACGTAACACTGATAGAAAGAGAGAGAGACATTTAAATTATACATACATAAATACATACATCACGCCTGTGTCCCATCGGGGTAGGTGGTTGTTACGATCTTGGCATACCTACCCTGCTACACTTACTCGCATTAGTCCTTTCATATACGCTCGTTTATTTTTGGTATTTCTGACCTGGCCCTTCCGTAATACCTCTTCTACCTGGTTAAATCGCCTAGGTCGTCCTACACAAACTATTAAATTACAGTCACCATTATAATGCCGTTAGATGTCTTCTATAAATACATGAGTATAGGCCTCGAAATGAAAGGGAAAATTTGACCAATAACTGCCTGGCCAGACAAACGTGGTGGCTATTATTAAGGGTAGCTCCAAGACACGATTATTCCGCCCCGTGAATTTCAGCTACATTGTTTGGGATGAATATACCGCCATCTGTCGACTGCTGTGCCTCAATAACCTCTTACGTCACCCGATGTACAAGGAGAAGTACTATTCTATGCTGCTCTTCCGATACCGATCGGTATAAACGTTCTTTAAACACCTTTACATTGAGCTGGCGTGATGCCTCTTCACCTGCATTAAGGAATTTGAATCTGTAATGGCTTGGTAGCTTGTAGTCACAATTTTGTCAATCATCTTGTAGCTCGTATGGTACCAGCCGAGTAGAATAGTACTTGGACTTAGATACCAGAACCGAACGATAGCGGTATATCCATTCGAATCAGTGTAGCTCAAATGCACAGGGTGGGGATGGGCAGCAGCATCCTTGTTGCGAAGGCTGCACTCTTCGTTTGTCATCACGCTTGCCCAGTGGGACAGTTATAGGCAAAAATCCACTTTCTTGGGGAGGCCTATATCCATCAGTGGACTTTCAATGGCTGTAATGATAAATATAATGATATTAACGTCTATAGTTGAACACTTAAATATCGACTCACGTGGCCTGTATACTTGGTTGACACCACAGAAATAAAAAAAAATATTTCTCTAACAAAATCTGGTTAAAGTATAGCATTCAACCAAATTTTTATTCGAATCAATACGTTCATGTTTCTATTTTCAATCCAATATCGGATGTTGTGTGGGATGATCTATTTTGGCGGAGAGTTCGACGAGATCCTGAGCATATTTGCCTCGCTGACAAGTCTTAGCCCGTCCGTTATTACCTGTCACAATTCTAATGGAAGGAATCTGGCACGTAACAAGATAGCTATGCCAAAAATGGAACTAGTTAGCAACGTAATTTTTTTGACATTTATACGAAACTAGCAGCAACACGCGGCTTTAACTGCGAGGTTTCTATTTCCGTGAAATTTATAAATAAAAAATAGAAGCTCAACTTATCCCTTACAACAATAACTATCGGCCAGTGAATGCGCAGTTGAAATCGATATGAAGCGGTACACAGAGACAAACTGCGCTACATCCATCCACAGCATACTTCAACAGTAACAGTCCAGAGTTCGCTCTCTCTTTCAATACGCTCTGGGATAGCCATCACGGTTTCCCATAAAATGACATCTGATTCTATTGGAAATCTCTAAGAAGACGAGACACTCGCAGAAGATACAGGTATCTTCTGCGAGTGTCTCGTCTTCTTAGAGCTAGATACATTTTAAATCTTCAGCAAGGGATGTCTTACGGCTGAATTGTTAATAATGATCCTAAATTCACGATATAGGCGATGCGACCTCGAGAACCTCTACCACAACCGAATAATTCCGATAATTAGGTATTAGAAAAATGCTCAACCGTAAATAAGTGTAAATTGAAGGAGGCGCCGGCAACGTATGTTTTGTTTACACGATCAAATCGTAGGGTGTTTGGGACAACCGCACTTGACACCGGCTATCAGACAACCGGAACAATTTATATGCAAATTTAAGACTTCGGCATCGACACTGATGGATCGCTATTACGGTCGGGCTTCCTAACAGATGTCGAGTAGGCCTGCGCTGTGATCGAGCAATGTGAATATGTCACCCTGGAACAATACACGCTGGTGAACTACGGTTTTGGACATGTTTAGTTCCAGTACAGACGCGGGAAAAACAGAAAAGAATTTACCCCCCCTTTACCTCTGTACCAGTGTTGAAAGTGGTGGCTGTATTACTGAAGCCGATAGTTGGCGAGGTATCTATCTAAACCTGAAGTAGTTTTGCACAGAGCGGATATCGGTAGCAGCATTCGGCGTCC
>JACJUM010003085.1:19162648-19209118 GCA_020976665.1 Heortia vitessoides
TAATTTCAAATTTATTTAGCAAAAATTTGAACCTTCGATCTGAATAAGTGTTTTGATTTTCAAATTGATTCTTTAAAATTAAAAATTCATACATTCAATTTCAAATGTTCAACAGGAATCACCACTCTCAAAACAATGGAAACGGACGAGTTTGGACAATGGAAAGTTTAAGTTTACATGTACAATGTTTTAGTAAACAAAATATATTTCTATAGTTAAAATTAGTGCAATTCTTATTTTCATTCAATTCCTTGTTTCTATTGTGAAATTTAATTATATTCATATCAATAAATATTCTACCGAGAAAAAGACGTTGTCACGTAAAATCTTCGCCCGTAAAACCGACTTTACAGGCAACCATTTTTTATTTTATACATTTTGTAACAAATGTACAAGACACATTTGTGCATGTTACTCCAGAAAATTGTAGCTGTCTATTAATGAAAAAAATACAACATTGATTCTTGAAACTGTATGTTACAAACAAGAACACAAATATTTTCTTTTATAACATTATAGATTGACAGAAACATATTTGTAAAAAAAATTTCTAACTCCAATTATTTTGCTTGTTACAGATTCGGAACAACCTCAGTTATATTTCCTAAGATCCGTGAAAAGGTAATTATTGTATAATATGAAACGCTTTGTTTATTTTATCTTAGCGACCGGAAGCACCAACCTCAAACCACCATCCATCCCATTATCGTCCATTATTCTTTTCACATGAGCCACCCGTTTATTGTCCAACGTTGTCTATTTAATTGTCCGCTAGTTAATCTTTGAGTTTCTAATATCCAGACGGATGGATAAACAGACGCAGAATAGGTCTTTGTTGTATAATCTACATCTATCAAAAACATAAATGTGAAAAAGTAGGCCAAGTTCAAATGTGTGACTGTCAAATTTTCCAACAAAGGAATTGATATCTAAACGTGTGCTAAGTGCTGTAGATAATCTTGAAATTCATTTACTATAGCATACGACATTTTAAAATAAAATTATAATTTCAAAGGATAGGTATTAATAAAAAACGACGATTTAAAAAAATATCTAATCTTAAGAATTCTATGATTTCTATTTTTTATTTTTTTATACCCACAAAGTGGAAATATACACACAAAGGAAGTGGGTTCAAATTTGTATCTATAGGCTAGTCAGTCAGTGACAAAAATGACGATGCATGGACGCTAATATGTTAATATTTTCACAAATACATAAATTTGGGATATTTGTAAACTAAGAAGTTTTTTAACAGTACCAAATTTCGTGTTTTTATCATAAATAGATTTTGAGTTATTAAGAGGTTATAAGTGGCTCTAAACGGTTCGTGTAAAAATACACACGGCTGCTGCTTCGCCATTTCTTTCTTTGAGCTTGGCTGACACGCTGCCGTGTATCTTGATAAATAAAATGAATATTGCTAGAGCAAAGCGTGAAACTCAAGAACAACTTGACCAATTCGGCTAATTTTATTTTCCCACAGAAAGTTCTTAAACAAAATCTCAACTTTCTCCCTGTATAACATAAATTGTTAACGTTAATCTAAATAAAACAACTAAAAAATAACTGACTATTTTTGTATATTTTATTATTATAAAGTATATAAAAACTTAGATTAATACCTCCCTGGTACCGGCAGAAAGAAGGCCACTCAATGATTTGAAAATATATAGGCATCAGGGTCATCACTTATTTTAGCCCTGACATCATCTATCTACTCGTACATAGACATAATATATACTATACATACTAGCTTCTAACCCCACTTGCCCCCGCATGAATATCCCATGGCACCATACTCTTTTAGGGGTGAAAGGTAGGTACTATTTACCTTTCCTTGTGAAATTTGACGAAAATTGGTTGAGTAGATAAACCGGAGAGGTAACAAACCAATTTAATCTTCAACATTTATGATATAAGGTAGTTTAGATACAAAAATAGGAATGGATTTAAGATATTCTGGTTTGATAGGGCTTTTTAAAATCACTCAGCGCCATCTATTGATATTTTGTTAAAAATGTTCGCACATTATAATCTAACAGGCATAGTACTTTTTTTCGGAAGAAAGGTAAACTATTACCTTCTCTTTACTTTCAACTATGTATATGCATAATTAAAAAAAATAAATAGATATTATCTATTTATTTCGGTGAAAAGATCCCAAACAAACATACTTACTGTTGCATTTATAATATTGATAATAAGTAATAACATTATATTGTACATTATTAATATAGTTAGGATGAGCTTTATTATTATAAATTCATTTGAATGATGCTGTGTGCCTGCATCTGTTTTTATAAAAACACGCAAGGATTCACTACCCATATTATATCTGTTTGTACATTATAAATAATAATGAAATTAGATATCCACACACTTTTATTATTAATAATAAATAGACACAGATGTATGAATAGTGTCTTATACTCTTAATCAATTTATTAGGCCTATTTGAGTCTTCATAACTAACACACAACATAAGCTAAAAACTACATAAGCTTGGTTGCAATCCCAAGCGTAGCTTCGCGATAGGAATGCACGCAATATTCATTTCGATTCTTTAATGGCCTCTTACGAGACACCCTGGTACAGCGAGGAGCAGCGCCGGTTCCCCACAGCATATTATACCACAAATAGTTCAAGATTTATTTAGTCTCTTTTGTTATCTTTAGCTAGCACATACTTTAAAAAACCGTGACTGGCAGAGTTAGCCGTGAGGTACCGGCAGAGTAGAATAGTACCTCCCCCAGTAAAAGGTGTCACAAGAGGTGACTAAGGTACCAGAACCAATAGATGGCGGTATATCCATGTAAAAAAGTAAGCTCAAATGTACAGGGCGGGGATAGGCTGCAGCTTTCCCGTCGCGAAAGCTGCGCTCTGCGATTGCCAAGCGCGGCAATTATGGGCAACATACCCCTTTTTTGGAGAGGTCTATGTCCAACAGTGGACTTTTAATGGTTGGTAAGAAGATGATGATTTTAAAAAACAATGGTAAATCATCGGTACAGACATTTAAACGACTGTAAAAGAAGCGCGACTGTAATAAAATTTCCCAAGAGCCAGATAATAAATCTCGTTAATAATAAGTGAAGTCGAATCATTCGGAAGATAAGAGGAGTCACCGAGCCAAGCGTTCGACTCGTCGAGTGATCATAATCGTGTGAATTATTGAGTCGAAAACTCGGGTGACTGATCGCGTCTCTAAGTATTCACCTTGATTTTAATATTTCTTGAGTTTTATGACGATAAATAATCTAACTCTCTTCACAGGAACCTTTTTAAACAATGTTAATGGTCTGAAGGATTAGATATTATTAATTTATCCTGATCCGTATTATGTGAGGTACGTCCCACTGCTTTAGACTGCCGACAGATGGCGGTATATCCGAAACAGTACAGCTAAAATGCACAGGGCGGGATGGGCATCGCGAAAACTGCGTTTTGCAACAAGCTTGCCTAGCGCGGCATTTATGAGCAAAAAACCTCCTTTCCCGAAGAGGCTTACATCCAGCATACTATAAAACAGGGCATAATTAAATTAAGTAAACAGTAATAATAAAGTACCATGTGTGCCAATATCGGTTAATATAATCAAATATTAAACATAAGATAAATATATCATTTACTATAGAAAAATTTCATACAAAAGTTGTCTGCATTGGTTCCTCATTCTCACCCATATTTCCGGCAAAAAGCTGTGTTCATGTTACTGTGTTCCAGAAATTTACTGGGTAATGTGACAAATAGCTTCAAATCACGGGGTTGACAATGCACTAGTGATATCCTTGGAATATTACGAGCGTCTGTAGGCTGCGGTACCGCTTATTATCACGCGGACTGTAAGCTCGTTTGTTAATCTGGTCCATTAAAAAAAGATGGAATAATTATGTACCAACAAGATTTTTAAAGGAAGTAGATAGGAAGATGGGATGGACCCTCTTGTACATAAATCTTAAGAATGGCTTCATGTTGACTTAATCCTCACGGCGGTAAACGTCGTGCGAAGTTGGATTCAATGTCTTGAGTTGCTCGAACAACTTCTCCGCCTTATAGTCATCGACCTGCCGGTTCAATGAAGTGCATCACGCTATCGAAAAATGTTCCCTCTCGCACAAAGTTCTTAAGTCCTCATAATGGAGAATCAGCCTTTTTGGATCACTCTCGGTCTCTTCTTCTACTTGTAACCCACATTGATTTCAAAGTCAATAAATTCACAGATCTACTGGTAAAATCCAGGAGCACATATTGACATTACAGGCATTCACTGTATCATTGATATTAAACAAGGTTTATAGTAATTTAACTCCCAATAAAGATACTTAAGCCCTCTTGGGACAGGTTTTATGTGCCTATTTACAGAGACGTAATCCCCAATCGCAGGTTGTAATATGAGACGTTAATTATAGACGTAATCAGAACACGTTAGGGAGTTCCAAGGCGACGTGGATATTTGCCGCGCCCCGAGGTGGTAAACAAATCCCCGCAAATACGTGATAATCCACGTGAAATGATTGAGGTTGCCAGTGTTTACTAAAATAATTTTGATAATTATACTATTATTATTAGGTTAAGTCATCTTGTTACTCAATTTATTCGCTAATTCTGCGTTTACACCTTATTGATCCTATTTCCTTCTTTGTCTATTCTCTAATTATGGACAACATACCCCTTTTCTTGAGAAGGCCTATGTCCAACAGGGGACTTTTAATATAATAATGGCTGGTATGATGATGATGAAAAATAAACAAGTATTTCCATTACATTACTACGTAATATAATCAGGGTGAGGATAAAATTTCTGTTTGCAAAGCAGTGGCTCACGACGTGACGGCTCTGGGGCGCGCAGTTCGACAAGAGCGAACATTTCCCCAACTCGATAATGTTTAGTGACCCGAATGAGGTATTTACATAAGGTGTTTTTGATGAAAAACAACGGTGGAGGAAAAATAGTGTAGATGTTACAATTTAGTCGTGACAAATAACTCTTGCTACTGAGAAAACTTACGAACTTCATTGGTTAGATAAAAGAAATCTAATAAACAATTTTGTTGAAGTTGTTTTTCTCCTACCTGCCCTACTATAAACACATATTAATATGTTTTAAATATAAAATGTTGCTTACAAAAAAAATCTTTAAACACCCATATTATAAAAAAATTATAAAAAATAATATTATATATTAATTCACACAATGTCTCATATATTGACTGACTCCGAGGTAAGTTTGCTTGACTTGAAAGAACTTGTTTTACGGACATTAAACAACAAAGAAGTCACAAACATAAAACATAAATTAATAGTTTTAACACTCAGCCACAGAAAAAACACAAATATTATCATTAAAAGTTTGTCTTGGGTTGGGATCGAACTCACGACTCTTAGCGCATAAGAAGATCAAGAAGTAATAAATTAAATGATCAATAAAATTGTGTGCTATAAATAATTCCCAGCGGATTACTATTCAAACAGACGTATGCATTTCAATTCAGGACGCGATTACAGAATAGAACGTATTATACTTAACTTGAATACATAATATAGACTTAGCCTAGAAAAGTTTTAGACGAGGATGGAATAAAAAACTTATTTATAAAGTGAATAATGTATCAAAAAAAATAAGTTTATTATTTAACTACTTTCATCGTCAACTAGCAAAATTGTTAACAATTTATTATAACAGTAAGGTTAACTCCAAAAGACTTGTTGACCATTTCCAATCAGATCATAGTCCCAGTAATCCAATGGTCGTGAGTTAAATTTCCACTCGATTTACTAGATATTGGTTGATCCTAGTATAAAATAACTTGTTAATAATATTATGCATGAGTAAAATAAAAATAATATGAACAATTGAGAGTTAAAATAGAGAGAATATGTCAAAACGGTAGTTAATTCAAGTATTACACACACAAACACGTAATTTAATAGCATTCAATTTCTTGTATGTGCAAAGCACGGCTAACATATTGACCTATGAATATCGTAATCCTGAGTAAATACAATACTGGAGTACTGTACTAAGATTACGGTGCGCCTCACGGCTTGGAATAACAAGTTGAACTGGAATCCGGTTACCTTATAAATTGATTTGGTTACAGCGCTCTGCTTCTAACAACGACCTTGATTAGTTTTGATCTGCCTTGTGAAGGTCTACATCATTAAAAATCCAAAATAGTAGCAGTAGATTACTAACTTGAAGAAAATAATTGGTACAACCATCACATCACCATATTTTTAAGGTAACATGCTACGTTTTCCAATGCCCTCAAATAACGCATGCACCAGCACCAAGCTCAAAAGATAGATCGAAATGAAGTTTGAAACCTCCAACTATCTTCGATTTTCTTTGGCGATGCCTTTGCTTTCATTATAGTCATTAATTTACCCATAATAGACGCACTGACCAAGCATGGTAACAATTGCATGGCGTAGCTTCGCTGAATGCTGCTGCCTATTTCCGCCCTGTTGCATTTGAGCTACAATGCTTTGGATGGATATACCGCCATCTATCGATTCCGGTACCTTAGTCACCTCTTACGACACCTGGTGCAGGAAGTACTATTAAACTCTGCTGGTACCACACGGCCTTTGCTTTATTGAATGCTATATGATAATTCCAGCAACTGACGGATAAACTCTTGTTTTTTCCGACTATCTTCAAGCCATACTTTACAATCCCTTAAGATCTAAAGAAATATTCTATAACTAATAACTTTTAAATGTAGAAGTAAGTTGAGTACTCACATATTGTGAAATTCCAACAAATAGGACTTTGGGTTTTTGTGTCAAACGTGATATAATATACGAAGACGATGTCAAATCGGGTTAGACAGAGACAATGAATTGCCCCTTGCTACAATCTTAGCATACTTCTCTCGTTTCATTTATTCGCATTAGTCCTTTTATACACGCTCGTTTATTCTCCGTACTTTTGACCTGGCCCTTCTATAATATTATAGTGAAGGTCAGAGCTATATTAAGGGCCGATATAAATAGAAGTGCATCAGTAAACAGAGAACAGCCTCCTTAGGACACTGAGTAATAGTCGCCGACCGGCCGGCCGGCTGTTGTATCGGCCGTATTTTGATCGGGCACTCCGGTGGCGCGCGTTATTTATGATGCGAAAAGTAAATAGCCACGCTCGATTCATTGATGTCCGAGTGACCTAATAGTTTGCGGGTGGGGAGAGCCCCTGTTGGTCATCATGCCAAATTAATTAATCTACTTCGTTGAGTATTGGATGTGGAGTACCGGCCGAGTAGAAGTACCTCCCCCTATACCAGGTGTCGTGAGAGGTCACTGAGGTACAATTTTCAGAGGGTGGTATATCCACCCAAGATAGCGTAGCTTACATTCAATAGGACGGAAATCGGTAGTAGCATTCTCGTCGTGTGCTCTGTGATTGCCGTCGAGGCTGCCTAACGCGGTAATTAAAGGCAAATTTCCTCTTTTCTGGGGAGGCCTATGTCCAGCAGTGGTCTTTCTACGACTGCTAAGATGATGTTGAGCATCGATTGTACAAATAAGCTTGACAGTGTTTAATGGCTCAAAAATTTATATTTCAGTATAAAATTTGTGTGTTATCATATATTTTAAGTAATGTTTTTAAAAGCGATAAGTAGGATATTGGAGAACCGAGGATCACTAACTGTTATTATTACAGCGCATATGTTATATCGTATTTGTAGTCTTTAAATTAAATGTAAAGGAATATCGATAGTGTGTCAAACTATCAATATTCCTTTACATTACATTTCATTACTTTCAATGATATAAAACAAAACTTCACTCAATACATCAACTCAGGTGGCAATTTTTTTCCGCCCAGAACAGAAAAAATAGACGGATCTGTTTTCAGTTTGTTTACAGTGTCTAATATCATCTCTTATTCAAAATTTTTTAAATCTTCGAAATATAGAGGTTTAAATATTTGTTTTTAAGCTTTAAAAGATCCATTATTATTTTGCTTGAATATAATTTTGATATATGAATGTCATTAATATAAAACTTCTGCTTGAGAGATTCGTTTGAAATAGAAATCTATATGAATAAAAATGAAACGTCAAATCGTACACGCATAACTCTATCATGACTGAACCAGATTGCACCAAACACGCGCGATTGTGGTAATGAATATTTACTGGACGAAGACAGAACCCGGTTTAATTTAAGGAAAAATGATACGTACTGCTTCTTTTCTCATAATATATAAAATTTTTGTTTCATGTTGTCTGTCCGTAATTAACTTTTAAACTACTTATTTAATTAAATTTTTGCGTAAAGTAATATGATCCAACTTGAAAGATATAGTTTAAATCTCAAATTATAGTTGCATAATTTTTCACGATAAACATAAGTATAATAAAAACAAGACAACGTCTGTCGTTTTAGAATAATATATTTTGGACCGACTTTTAAATTTATATTGTAATTATTAATATATGACTAAAAAAGGTGAGCGTCTACATGAGCATACCAATGCAGACGACCTTTGTACCTGAAGCCACGCGGCACATGTAGTGAGAATTAAAAACAATACATTTGTATTGTCTGCACCGAATATTCAAATTTAAGGCGCAATTACTACTAAATATATTGGTTTAATTACATGCTCCCGTTAACTCGTAAACTAGAAGATTTTGCAAGCCGGAGCGAGATAATCGTAAATCGCAATGTATTTGCAGATTATTGCCGAGCTACAGCCGTAAGTAATGTTTGAGTACACGCCGAGTGCTCAGATTGAAATTGTACTTACTGTTTTGTTATTCTGTGTTCATTTAGTGGTACTCTCTCTCTCTAAGACTCCGCTGTGTCCGTTATCTGCTTATCACCAGGCTGTGTACCTCATGATAGCTAGATAGTTAAATTATCTGTAAGATCTAATATATATCAGAATTATTTTTTTTGCTGCTCTGTCTACAAACAGAATTCAATAAATATTTAATGCTCTCAACAATAAATGTGATTTTACGTAATCTTTTTGTCGCTGTCGGTATCAACGATTTGAGCAGTAGATTGTATCAAAATTATCGGACTGAAAAATACAAATCGTGGGTAGTGTTACTTAAAAAAACAATTATTTTGACACCACATTCGAGAAATAAGCACGACTATGTGAAATGGTAACCGCAAGTTGTAGGCAATGGAACCCCAAAAGATAACGCCGATGCGCTAGTGTTATGCCAATCTAGTAGTAAAAAGTATTATCTGATGTTTTTTGACAGTTCATTCATTTTTCATCATTTGGGAAACAGATAATGCACGACTGTTGTTTGACGGCAGATGTATGTCATAGTCCTCGTGAAGATATATTTTGTAGTGGATATCTTACGTAAACAGACAATATGTTCGTATAATTGATTTATCCTCATATATATACTTTTATCTGTACTCTTTCACGTCAAATTGTAGAAATATTTAAAACTTATCGACAATATTATTTACTTGTACAAAACACTCGGATTGCATCAATTTCATACATTTATAGTAGGCGTATCATATCGTAGTACATAAATTTCAACCACATAAAAGTGTTGTGGCATAGATAACTCAAAAGTATTGTACAAAAATCATACCAACCGAACCGAGGAGAACGATAGGACACGCGATGAATAAAAAAGATAGCGACATCGTATCAGACCACGTTTACCCACAAAATAAGGTTGTTAAGATTGAATACAGTGTACATGAAATATCGCCTAATCAACCCCCTTGTGTTACAACAATAGCTGGTAAACGATCGAGGGCTGTTCTGATGCGCAGCGATAATGTTGAAGACGGGCACCTCGGGGCGCTTGCGTCTCGTAACTGGCGCCTTCCACGTCATTACATCAACCGTCATTTGTTTGATATCCTTTGAAAGCTCACCTTTACGCCACATACGCGACATTTTATGACGTGGTGTACGCACACGCAGGTCAGGTATTTTAGTGAAGTGCATGAATTCATTTAACTAATATGTTTTGTTTTACTACGACAATATCGGTTATTTCTGACAACTTAAGCTATAGCTTAAGACATGAGAAACAGTGAAATAACTTAATGATAGTGTTTCACTAATTAGCCGCAGAGCGTCTAATGCGTGAAACAGGTATATATCAATATTTTAAGTATTACATTTTTGATTCCTCTGCAGTCTGATGTCCGTAACTCAAGTGCTTTAAGCAACAAATATCCGAGTCAGGTATAAGTGTGAATCATAAATTATTTATTATTTAACAATGTATTCTTGATATATACCTGAATCTGTACTCATACCATCTTGCGTTGGTTACATGGTACTTTGTAAATTAACTTGTATTAATAATAATAACCTGCAACTCATATGTATACAACTTGTGTCCCATCGGGCTAGGAAGACTACGGATCTGCACTTGCTACGATCTCAGCATACATCTCTCGCTTTCCTTACTCGTATTACTAATTTTATACACGCTCGTTTATTCTTAGTTTTGACTTGGCCCTTTCATACCTTTTCTACCTGCTTAAGGTATATTCGCCTAGTTCGTACTATACAAACTTTTCCAATTACTTTCGCTATATATATTTGTGCAGTCATTCTACTTTCATCCATCCTTTCTACTTGTCAAACCATCTCAACATTTCTTTTTCTATTGTTGTTACACTATCATCTCTTACACCACATTGATATCTTATAACACTATTATTTAATCTATCTCTGAAATTCACACCAAACAGACTTCGAAGAGTTCTCATTTCAACAATATTTATTTAAAAATACGTGCAAAGAAGCGACGAGTTGCGAAAACATGCTCAAGCTATATATGAAATAACCTCTGTACAAGTAAGATTTCAACTTCCATTTTTGCAGATCAAATCAATATTGTAGTAAACATAGTTATAATTTTCTTTTGAGCTAATCCTACTAGTAATGCTGCATACTTAGAATTTAATTTCCGCTTTACATCACACTTTAAGTATAGCAAAGAATTTAATATCAGTTTTTTTTCAATTATTCTAAAGTCTAGTAGTAGTGTTCACATGCTGTGTTCTGGTTTAAAGGGCGAAAGAGGCAGTGAAATTACTGGCTGGGTATTGTGACCAAAAATCTTCATGTCACAAGGTTGGCAACGTGTATAGGCTGCGGTGACGCTTACTGTAACGCGGATTATATGCTTTTTTGTCAATCTGATCTAATCGTAAGCAATAATAATCATCATTATACCAGCCATCAGAAGTCCACTGCTGGACATAGCCCTGCCTAAGAAAGGAGGAATTTTGCCCATAATCTCGCACTGTTAGCAATCGCAGAGCGCAGCTCTCGCGATAGCGACGAGGGCATGGATGAGCAGCAGTATCCCCATCGCGAAAGTAATATATTTTTATTTGGAATGTCAATGAATTGGAATTGGAAAGTTGAAAACATGACAAGAAAAAATAACATACTAGTCCGATTTATCGTGATTGGATCCCAACTCGTTAAAGAATACTTGAATTAAGGTTACAAATGTATGGAATTAATCTGAATTAAAAAGAAAAAGGTTTCAGTAAATAAATAATTTATTCGAATAGTAAATGAATTTAAATTCTATGTCGTTAATAAAAAGGATTAATTTGAAAAGGAACGAGATAGGATCCCTACGATTTTGATACAGAACACTGTCTTGTGTATCGACGTGAGTCAAACCTATTACGGCTGCGTTTCAGGACCTTTTCAGCGCGACTTCGCTGGTATTCGTTTAAAGGCTTTTATAGAATCCCCATGAATAGGGATTAGAATTCAGATAATTCTGTCGGTGAATGTGTTTTTAATCAATTAGAAAGTAAACCAAAAATTTTTCTCATACGTGCAAAGGCAAAATTGTGACCATGTACATGCTTTGAAACCGGCTAATGCATTAGTTAAGGGGTCATTTAGGGGTTGTAGAATTTAAATACAATAGTGGGTACTTCCTTGTTCAATATTATACACATCAATTGTGTGTACTTATAAATAATACTACTGATAATTAATTAATTTTCGCCCTATGTTATCTTGAGGCAATCGGTTTAAAAATATTGTGTCAAGGAGGATTTAAAAGTTTACAGTTGGTTGTAATGTAATTATATAATTGATTAGAATTTATAAAACCATACTGTTGGTATTATTTTTTTGCGTGACATGATCAAAAATCCTCCTTGAGGTACCGGCAAAGTAGAATAGTACTTCTCACAGTATCAGGTGTCGTAAAAGGCGACTAAGGTACCGAAATCGGCAGATGGCGGTATGAATCCATTTCGATTGACAGCAGCAGCATTCGATAGCGATTGACAGCATGCTTGCCCAGCGCGACAATAACAGGTAAAATGGATGATGATAATTAGAGGTGCAGTTATTTCAATGATTTCTTTATTATTTATTTAAATTTCCGACTCTGTTGGAAACTTTTTTGATGTCGCACGGATAGCATACACCAGTAAATATACTTAAACGCATCTCCGACACATTATATATGCAAAAAATGAGATAACTAACTCAGAAAACTTTGTTACGGGTATCAGACAACGGGAAAATTATAAATATAACACACAAATTAATATATTTAGCGCCTAGAAACAGTATATATATATATATATACGTTAATCATATATAATGGTTTATCCTAAGTGGGTATCAAACCCATCACACATAGCACATAAGATAATAATGATAATATATTAATATTTATAGTAGTTAAAAAGATAGAAGCACTCTTAGGGCTTAATTTGGTAAGTGTATAGTATGGATCCTTTGAAAGGTTAACGACTTGATCGAACCGGAAACGTTTCCTCAGATCTCGGCATAATTTTATAGTCAAAATCCAACTACACGATGGAAGGGTTTGTTTACAATTCCCGCTCGTACATGTGTGAGGGCTAGGTGTGAAATGTGTTAGCAAATTGGTGGCAGGTCCCATTTCCGTGCTCAGTTTCTGGGAAGATTGCGAGGAAATCGCTGCACGACTGCCGACTTAGTTTAACGCTCGCTGCAAGCGTTAGCTAGGACATTCACCATTGAAATGTCAAATTACACGGGCCGACAAAAGACTTTTGAATGTTTACCCGGAGAATAGCTGTTCTCCACGCGCACTGTGTATTTCCAAAGAGGTTTTAGACATTTAAATGCACAAAGCAGATTAATTTTGTTTTTTCTTACGAACAAAGTTACACAATGGGACACCGATATTGAAGTTTTAATTTATCTTTACACATACTCTCATTCGCAAAAAAAAACGGGCGGTTTTGATTTTAATTCTTCTTTAAAAAAATTCGGTACCAAAATGATTTCAATCTTTTGTACATGTTACTGGCCGGTTTTAAAAATGCCGTAGTGTTTAAAACAGTACGTTCTGAATTCAAATTTTCGTTTGATGCTCGTTTTTACAGAAAACATTATTATTCTATATTTTTGGTTGGTTTGCGGAGTTCCAAAAGATAATATCGGTTTTCATAATTTTTAGCCAATTTTTATGAATTTATTTCATATTCTTACAAAAGCTTTATTTATTGCTACCAAAACTATTGCGCTGCTCGAAGAGGGTTGCAGCTCAAAGAGGCTAAGTGTGAGTCGCTCGACAATTCAAAGGACCTGGCAGCGGTATTAAGACACCGGTTCCGTCGAGAGAAGGCCTGGTTCTGAAAGAAAACCATGTACCCAACCACGGGATGACCCAGACGAATATACCTAGACGAATTCAAGCTGTGATTTCAGCTAGAGGGGGTCACACTCGATACTAAACATTTATCTGCTTTTACTTTATTAAAGAAAAAAAGAAACAAAAATCTTTGTTAACTTTTACTTCACGAGCATATACACTACTAGCGAGCATACACTACTAGTGAACTTTAGCATTAAAACCCATAAATTTTATCAAAATTTTATGATAATACTGACGAAAACGATTATTTGCTTATTAATTAACAAAATTGTGAAAGTAAAACTACCTATAATTATCAAACAAACCAATAGTATCATTTGAAATGGTTCATTGCTTAGGTGCCCGATTTTTTTTTGCGAATGAGTGTATAAATTACCATGACTGTTTGTTGTAAGGGTACCGGCAGAGTAGATTAGTATCTCTTACTGCACCAGTTGTGGTAAAAGGCGACTGAGGTACTAGAACTGACAGATGGCGGTATATCCATCCGAAACATTGCAGTTCAAATGTACAGGGCGGAAATGGGCAGCAGCATCCCCGTCTTGCTTACTTTACTTTGCATACTGTGTACAAGTTTGTTTCAACTTGAGAGATGAGTTTATTTAAATCTTTCTTCTTTAAGACAGGGCAACGACTTTTAGGTAAGCTAATTAGTAAGTTTAGACATATTTTATCTTTGATAGGTTATCTATGATAATAATAATAATAATAAATTCCCACAAAAACATATACATTGACCTGACTCAGCAAGTCGCTTAAAGCTCTTGTGTTACGGATGCCTGACAATAGAGGATTCACAAATATACTACATATATTTAACACCCAGACACAAAACAAATAAATATCATCATATAAATATTTGCTCCGGGTGAGAATCGAAGCTACGACCATTGGCGTTCAAGATAGGATCACTACCATCTGCGACATCGGGCCTATACTGAATAATTTAGAGGTAGGCATTAGTAATGTTGGCGTACGGTTCTAGTGCCTGCATAAAGCCTATATAAAGTAGAGCGAATGTAATTATGAGAATACAAAGATCAGTAGTCGCCGGAGATTTGAGCCTGCCGTGTGTTGGCTTAGCTGCCCGGCTCGGGAGCGAGCGCCCAAAGGGCTGCCACGACCGCCCGCCCATTACACGCCACTTGAGCACAACACGAGGTCAGGCCCCGCAAATGGGTACTTCAACACAGACTAAGTAAATGCAAAGACTGAACCATTGGGCAGCTTCATTATTATTTTATTTGTTGTCTATCCATTAAATTATTTTCAGTACTTGCCGTTCGCTACAAAGCTTAATTATTTAATACTTTCCTTATGTAATACTATAGGGGTGGTATACTAGTTATATAATTTTTAAGGTAAGATTAAAATCATTATTCGATTCATTTTACCAAAATAAAAAGATCATGTGTGTGGGACCGAGGGAATCGCGAAACTTTTTAAAAGTTTCACTTTTCATAAATAATCGGAAACTGTTAAATTATATTAGTCTAGTACTAAGTAATATCCACCGTTGTAGGAACCGCCCCCTTTTTATCAAAAACAATGATTTCCACTAATTTAATGTCCAAGTGACATTCGTTTGGTTTAAAATGTAATGACGTCATATCATAGCCAATAGCGTTTCTAAAAACAAAATCAGAAATATTATTCTTAAATTAAAATTTCATCATCATCATCATTATACCAGCCATTGAAAGTCCACTGCTGAACATAGGCCTTTCCAAGAAAGGAAGAATTATGCCCATAATTGCTGCGCTGGGCGAAGCGAACGCAGTGCGCAGCCCTCGCGACGGGGATGCTGCTGCCCTTCCGCGACCTGTGCATTTGAGCTGCACTATTTCGGATGGATATACCGCCATCTGTTAACTTTGATAGTTCAGCCGCCTCTTACGACACCTAGTAAAAGGGACACCTTACGGCCGAGCGGATAGAATTAAAATTTTATTAATTCCATATATTTTTGTTTAGTAAATCAAATACTGCAGGAAATACGCATTTATTGCGTCAAATTTGGTATGACTCCAGTATTATAGCAATAACAAATAAAGATATCTACAAATGTTAATCAATATTATTGTAAAAATATTATGCTAGCTGTCCTTTTACCTATATTTAATGACGCGGTGGATCAAACAACAGAAACTTAAAAAGCAGAACGTAATACTTTCGTTAATCTTAATGAAATGAGCAGTGCATACGGTCTGTTGACGCAGCGCATTCACAGAACACGATGATCGCTCGCGGGCCGGGCTGTTTGTCTTGTTCAGCTAGTGACAACAAACAATAAAGGGATCCCGCCGCCTCTCAATTACACGCCGCCTGAGCGCGACACGGCGACGCACCGACCTGATCTCACATGTGTATTCCAATTTAGATAGACCCGACTGACGAAACAGTCACTTCAATTGTATATTTGATGTGATTTTACGTAATGGACCTTATCCTAAACTCCATTCCTATTACCTAGAATATCTGCTTACGATTTCTTGACATATTTTGCTATTTATTTATTTGTGTTGTAAATCGAATCCAAGAGAGAAGTATTCCGTACCGCCGCAGGCAGTAGTATATATTGGAAAAAAATAATAGAAATAATGAGATTGCCTTCAAAACGGCTGGAAGATGATCTGATCTGAAACTTATCTATTACTTATATTATAAATAACTAACTTATTACTTATATTATAAATATTATTGCAATTGTAATATAAGAAAAAAATAATTTACTGCGTGAACTAGACGTTACTACGTGAACTTTTTTCACACATCACGATGTTCAACGAGTAGTCGGTATAGCTTTTTTTACAGTATGGCGATGAAGCGTGCAGTATGAAGCCATACATTTGCGTACGTATTAGATTAGACTTTCGGAAATTAATATTTATATTATAATGCTGTAGGATTGCGCTCAAAACTTCATATACCTTTTATAATCATTTGGACGTGAGGTACCGGCAGAGTAGAATAGTACCTCCCCCTCAGGTGTCATAAAAGACCACTGCGGTACCGAAACTGACAGATGATTGTATGTCCATTCGAAGCAGTGTGGTTCAAATACAACGGGGCGGGAATGGGCAGCAGCATTCTCTGCGCGAAGCTACGCTCTGCGATTGCCACCACGCATGCCCACCGCGGTAATTATGGGCAAATTCCTTCTTTATTGGAGAAGCCTATGTCCAGCACTGAACTGTTGCTATGGGTCGGCATGTTGCGATACAATGACTTGACTCCGTGGTAAGTTGCTTAAAATACTTGTGTTAAGGATGCCAGACAACAGAAAAATCATAAATATACTTTTTAAAAACATAGAATAAACACAAAAATCATCATACAAATATTTGCTCTGAGTGGGAATCGAACTCACGACGCTAGGCGCACAAGATAGGATCACTACCTTTAGCGCCATCGAGTCTGGCAAAGAGTTTGTGATGACTAACGTGTATTAAGTGCATGTCTATGTCAATGTACTGCAGGGAATTCAGTTTTCGACTAGGCAATCAGTACAGGCAATGTTTCAATTTTCCGCTCGCTGCGAGCGCTTTACTGGGGGAGACGATGAGTTAGCTGCTACGCTGAAAATTAGTATCCACAGATAGTAGAGGGGCTGGGATAAATTGTTCATTGCCTTTTTACACATCGAGGGATTTAGATGAATCTATTTCAAGCTGAAATAACTTTGTTTTATGTCATCATCGCCATCACTTCATATTAGTCGTAGAATGTGCAAAACTGAAAGAAATAGTTTCAGTTTGATTTCAGTTGTTAAGGGATTTCCCATAATTACAGCACTTGGCAGGAGTAGTGACACAGACTAGTTTTGCGAGAATCGTGTTGCTGCCCATTTCCGTCTAGTTAGATTTGAGTTACTTACCTCAAATGAGCTTGACATGAAGTAGATCTCATACAAAAGGTCGGAATTGGTACCTCACTCACCTATTTTTACCGCCAATAGCGTGAATTTACTGGGTAATGATGCGTAACATCCTCAAGTCACAAGGCTGGCAACGTTATTAGTCATATTCTTGTGTTGTTACGAGCATTTATAGGCTGCAACGACGTTTACTATCAAACGAACTGTATACTTGTTTATCGACCTGGTCTAATAAAAAAAAACCTGCTACACTCTGCTGGCACCTCACAAGTAATGAGAAATTTTATTGTCAGCTCACGTCCGCTGCAAATAACGACTCGATCAAACCATGGCTACAAATATAAAGACCCGACAGGTTCGGCACATTCGCAGAGCGATCACCTGTCTACAGGCAATCAAAGCGAAATGACCAGACATTTGTCAGCGTCTCGAGGGTGGAGAACAGCGAGTATTGAGAGATATTTGTCGGCGACGAAGCTGATATACGTTTTAATATCCCCCGTGCCCGGGTCACGCCGCAAGCGGTCCTCCGATCCGGACACTCATTTACCAAACACCACCTTTATCGGTACTTCCTCTCCAATGCCCCCTGGAGTCCCCTGTGGTTAACTGATAGATAGATCTTTATTCAAGTGGGCAGTAAAAAGAATGTGTATAAAACGAAAATCTCATTTATTTTGCTTCATTAAATCCAATAAAAGTAGTACAGTACCTACCGCACCATATTAGGTAGTGTTAATCAGATTAATCTTTTTTATTTATTTCATTTAACGACTTCGCATCTTAGCTTCAGAGCGCATTGGTGCATTTTATTATCTGCTTATTCATTGGGCGGAAGAAGGCTTAAACTCATTTAGGATTAGCCTACCTTCGGAAATACAAAATTCGCAAACATCTCAGTTGATTCAGACAGTTGCAAGTTCAAATGTAGTTAAATTAGTAAGAAATAAACATAAATATGACGTGTATAGGAAATCCTTTATTTTAACATTAATATTTTTCTCTATCAGAAAGGAAGCGAGCTCCAGTCCCTAAGATATATTGATATTTTAAACACCGTTGTCTCTTGCATTTAATAATAGTAGACGTTAGAAAAATAACACCTATAGAAAAACTTACAAATCCGTCAATCTCCCAGTTGTTTGCGTTTGGCAAAAACAACTTACTCGAGAGAGTTTGCCTCCTGCGGGATCTTGAACCCGATTAGTGTGCGAGTAAGCCGAGCCTAGTTAATCTAGCGTGGGGTTGTACACTTTTCAACTTACCGTATAACTTTATAAAGTTTTACTTCCATTTATTTCTATCGAATCGGTATAAAGACATGATATTTTATTTAATGTTAGGCCCTTACATATGAAATTAGCGTCTTATAAGGAATATTAATATTCTTTTGTATAATATATATAATATTACATTCAAGGTATACACTTTTGCTATCTTATAGGTAGTTAATTGATCCCTTTACTAAAAAAACATTGTCCAAATTCCAAAGCTACAATTGGAATTTTAAGGACATTTCAATTGTTGCTCATATAACTTAATATTTATTTGTTGTGCAGTGTGTGGTCCTGCGTTGTCGTGATGCTGCAGTGGCCTAGAGCGGTTGACAAATCTCGGTTGTTTAGCAGCTAGTTCTTCCTTCATGGTTTGCAGTTCCTGAATATCTGCCACAATCGCTTGGTCAGATTTTAGAAAGCTGTAGTGTAACAACACCGGCGCTGGTCCACCAAACAGTAACTTTTGCTGAGTAAATTTTCGTTTAGGACAGCATTTGGCAGGGTCCCCAGGGTTCAGCCATTGCGACGAGCGAATCCGTTTATCGTACCGTGCTTTCTTTTACAACACCAGCATTTTTCACATCATTAATCCTTTGAACTGTTTCTGCAGTGCTGGTGCCTGGGTGAAATTCTTACTCATAAATGTACCGATATTTATGTTTTACATAGTCCAGTAAAAAGCGCCGTAAAAAATAAATGGTGAGTAAACAATTACATTAATGACTTTTTTCAACATCTAATATACCAGTCAAATGAAATTTTAAGTTTGAATAAGGAATTATGAATCAAAAAGGAAATACTTAAGATCAAAGTGGTCAGTACAACAAAACGCTATTTACATATATAAGGACTTAATACATATTTTCAATGTAAACTGGTTGTATTGATTGGATGGGTATATAGATATTGTTAAAGCAATGTCCTTCAACTGAACATTTTTTATAATCCAGGAAAAAGAAAAACAAAGTAATGCTGTTTCTTTAAACGTTCGTATACTTTAGCTCTGCATTGTCTATGTAATGAGAATTAAGTATAATGTTTTCCATAGATTGATTTATACTTACAAAGCAGAAAAGTTTATTCAGTAAATGCGCGTGTCTGAAACTACCAATTGGAATGAAAATAATTTTTATTTATATAAAGCATAGCATCATGCTTCTACCAATTAGAGCGGAGCATTAATGATAGTAATTTTTTTATTCAATTTGAGAGAATGAAATCGTGAACCACAGCTAGTTGCACAAATAAAAGAAAATACAACAGTGGTGCTACAACCGTTTGTGACACTGCTAGGATATCATAAACATGTTGCCAACATAAGGCTGAAGATGCTTTATCATATTGCCAGGATATTTAAAACGATACAAAATAGAACACACTGTGAGGTACCGGCAGAGTAGAATAGTACCTCCCCCTGTACCAGGTGTCGTAAGAGGCGACTAAGGTACCAGAACCGACAGATAGCGGTATATCCATCCGAAACAATGCAGCTCAAATGCACAGAGCGGGGATGGGCAGCAGCATCCCCGTCGCGAATGCTGCGCTCTGCGATTGCCAACATACTCGTACTAGCCCATCGCGGCAATTATGGGCAAATTTCCCCCTTTCTTGGAGGGGCCTTCGTCCAGCAGCGGACTTACAATGGCTGGTATGATGATGATAAAAACAGAACATAGGAAAAACATAGTTCGATTTGAGAGAAATAGACAAGAGTGATATAACCATACAGAGAACCTTTCGTGAGATATCTACATCTGGAAATGCACAGCGTTCAAACAGCCTTAATTCACAGAATAAATACTTGATTGAACACTCGACAAAGAGACGAGGAACCGAGACCATAATGCGATCGAGGAAACGTTCGAACTACATAGAGAGAGTAACGTGTATTTGAAATGCGGCGAGAGGTACCTACTCTCTCACAATACCTACCTATTACAGAAGGAGATACAATTTTTCTGTGCCGCCTCACGGCATTAAAATTTGGTGCTTCGATTGTCGTCGCTTTGTCACCTATTTGATTAAATTTTTAATAAATCGAATAGATTTTATTACATATCTGTGTCCCATCGGGGTAGGCAGAGACTATGGATACCCATTTGCGATCTTGGCATACCTTTCTCGCTTCACTTACTCGCATTCATCTTTTTATATATGCTCGTTTATCCTTGGTACTTCTGATCTGGCCCTATTGTAATATCTCTTCTACATGGATAAGATATGTTCGCCTAGGTCGTCAAATACCAACTTCCATTTACTTCCGTTCTATATATTTGTAAAGTCATTCTATTTTTATCCATTTTTTCTACATGTTCAAACTATATTAGGTTATAAAGGTAGGTTTAGGTCCCATAGGTTTTATTTTAATCTTATATATTGCATATAACCCAACAAACCGAGTCTACACTAAATTGAGGACGGTCAGCGTAAGCTTGCCGAGAGAAGTGAATACAGTTATCTGTTCAAAATTGCCTTGTCTGAAACCAAATTCACATAAGAAAAATAAAAAGAACAGAAATTTCTAACTTTATGTGAATATTCTATCATATCAGACAGAATAGACACAGGTTGCCAATAGGACCGGCTTGTGTGTATCTTGTATCCAGAGTGATCCTGAGGTTTTGGTCAAATCATGCACCTTCATGGGCCGTAAAATTATCAACAAGATACCATTACGAAGCGTGCCCACAAATAAATTGTTTCTTTTGTAAAAAAATTACCGCTATTATACAATTTCAGTAGAAAACATATTTCTTATTTCTGACGACCAACTGAACTATTATAAAGCGGAAATATTTGATTAATCGATTGTGGACAATCTACTGGACCAATTCTTATTATTCTTTCACCTTTAGAAATCTACATTTTACCGGGACCTAAAATTTTTGTACGTTTGTTTAAACACATGGATATGGAACGGATAAACTTATAATGTACAGAACGGATTTATTTTTTTTTTATTATAATTAAATTACTTTGGCGCAGATGGCAGGTCTTACTATCACCTGCGCCATCGGGCCCATCACCTCAAATAGTGGCTTAATTTTCTCAGATCCCAACTGAATTTAGTTAAGGAAATCAGATTGAATATTATACATCCTTTGGTATTAGCCTCGGCCAGTCGATGTGTGTCTGAAGCTGAGGCCAGTTGCAATTTCCGTCCTCCCCGCCGTCCCCGCCGCTCCCCCCTCTACAAATACACTAGATTAAGATATCTGAGTACGATGCAAACACAATTCGCTCGTCAAAATTATTAAACTTTGTTAACAAATATTTCTTTACGGCAATAATCAATTGCCTTGCCGTGAGGTACCGGCAGAGTAATATATAAATACAATAAATAGTACCTCCCTCTGTACCAGGTGTTTTAAGAGGTGACTAAGGTACCAGAATCGACAGATGGCGGTATATCCATTCGAGTCAGTGAAGGAGGGGATGGGCTGTTGCATCTCCGTCGCCAAAGCAGCGCTCTGCGATTGCCAAAATGATTTTGACTTTCACATGCAAGCATATTCAATAAATATTTAATCAGTATTTTATTATTTATCTATCATCATTACAGCCATTAGAAGTCCGCAGTTGGAGATCCCCAGATAATTACCCATAATTGCCGCACTGGGCAAGCGCGTTGACAATTGCAGAGAGCAGTCTTCGCGAAGGGGATACTGCTGGCATTCCCACCCTGTATATTTGAGCCACACTGTCTCGGATGGATATACCGCCATTCTGGTTCTTCACCTTAGTCACCTCTTAAGACACCTGGTACAGAGAGAGGTACTATTCTACTCTACCAGTACTTTTCGGCAAAAATATTTAAATACATTAAGTTAACATAATACAACAAAAAGTAGTGGAATTAGCTACGAATTTTATATTGAATGAAATATCATAAGTATATTTCAAACTGGAATAATACTAGTCACCGCGTAGAATAGATATCCCAGACCCTCGCTGACCCCCCGATCAATTATGAATAAGGCTTTGTTATATTACATCGTATAATTCATAACAAAAAATGTGTTCTACTTCTTTGGAACGGACAAATATCTGTATATTTTCTACATTCATACAATAAACTAGCTAACTCGTCAGTCATTGTTCTTTTATTCTCTCTTATACTACTATGTCTATCACGAAATTAATATTGCGACTATAAATTGGGATTAAAACCTCAAGTTTGATATAACTGTACACAATTAGCAAAAAATAATTAAAATCAGTTCAGTATAACCTGCCAAATAAACTGGAAAAACAATAAAGTTAAATAACTAAGAGATCATTTTATTTTGTATTTCTTAATAGAGCACGTGCTCGAAAAGAAAACAACCATGTATAATGCAATAAACAAGCAGCAGATTAGCTGGTTATACATTTTTCTGAGCACAAGTCTCCCATTTCAATTTATATGCAAATTGTGAGTAAAATCATCAATCGTAAAGAGGACAGAATCGAACCGCGCAAACAAATTGGTTTTTATGTTTATGTCGTTTCAAGTACGGTGGATATTCGTGCGTGATGTGTGATGCTGCATGCCCGGCACCTCTATCTCAAGTCGCATAACAATCAATTCATTTGAACGATTCAGTAAATATTGCAAATTATTTTTTTTGAATTGGTTTTCTAGCTTTATATTTAGTGTTAAGTAAATATAACACTACATAGGTTAAAACAAAGTCGATTTTCGCTATCTGTCCTTATTTTTGTATGCTTAGATCTTTAAATCCTACGGAATTTGATGCAGTTTTTTTAATAGGTAGAGTGATTTAAGAGGAATATTTATATATGTGTTTATATAATACATAAATAATATAGTTTAAAACACTGAACATTTTTGAAGTTTCTAGTGTGATGTAAATTAACACACATTTTTTTAAAACCAACAAAATGGATCGAAACAATATACACCCATGTATAGTATTGTGCACCTTAAAAAGATAACTCACAATAACCATGTGTTATCTTAATTGCACCCATTTTGCATTTTGAAAAGATGGATATCTCAGGTTTCAGGTGAGTTAAAAATAAGTCAAATGTTTAATTAGGTGCATGTTCCCACGACGGAAAGAATTTCTTTGAAACTTGAGAAAAATTGTTATTTTTCTTGTTGAAAAACTTTGTTTTGTTTTCGAGTCCGTGGATAATCGTTATGAATTTATCGCTGTTAAAATTTATTTTAAAATACAAGATGTACATATCTCTAGCTCCAACGTTGGAGGAAATACTACCCTTGCTTTCCTTATGGGTACCATCGAAGTAACAGGCTTAGACATCAATATTGTCTATGAATGTCATATGAAACCATTTTTTTTATAGGTTTATTTTAAATAGATGTCTCGTCCGGGCTATCTTTAACAAATTACTGCATTATTACCTTCCGTATTTTAAAGAGATCGTAAAGGTTTAATTTAATCGTTTTTCGAACAATTTAATGTAACAGCAGATAATATGAAACGCTGCCGTTCGCTCCGGCCTGGCTCAGCGAACAATTATGCCGACCAATCGTTTAAAAAGCTCTCTATTTATGAATGTTCTGCAATCGTGGTCAATTATTTCCGTTTACATTACGTTTGCGTACGTGCTCATAAACTCACGTATAGATTGGATTAATCATTGGGTATAATCCCAAATGAATAATAATATGAAAATCACCGGTTGCTGAATCTCAAACTGGGATTACATGAAATGAGTGATTTCAACGATGTGTTCTTTTTATTTATCTTATTTTACATTGTCACCAAAATAATAATTTGGTTTTGAAGCCTTGACCTTTTTGAAGTAAAAGTTATTATTATTAGTATAGCTAATAATAATAACTTTTACTTCAAAAAGACATGGCACAATATGAACACACCTATCGGAGTCTACACAAAGCGTAAAGCTTGTATTGCTAACTGCAATCCTCGATTATCTTGTGGTACATTGACAATTGGACACAGATCGAGCAACTTCAAATATTTTTTAGTTTAACTATGACAAACATTATTAAAAGATAAATCTATTAAAGCTAATACAAAAATTTAAGACTGCTAAAAATAAAATAAAGAGAGTGTGTATGTATGATTGAGTGTGAGTGTCAAGAGTATATGAGTGTGAGTTACGTGTGTATTAGTGTGTATGTGTGAATAAGAAGGGTTATTGTAATAAAAGGTTGTAGCTTAAATCTAATAGCCAGTTTTCTAATACTCGCTTTGCCTTGCGATTCTGAAGGGCTTTTATATCTATTTTCTGGCATATCAGATTATGAAGCCTTGCAACAGTATGGTAAGATTGACGACTAGCAAAAGCGCTATGCACCGAAGGTACACTACTGCCTTCTTTTAAACCCCAGCCTACTTTTAGTATATATTTTTTTTATTAGACCAGATCGACAAACAAGCGCACAGTCCGCGTGATAGTAAGCGTTACTGCAGCCTATAGACGCTCGCAATATCACTAAGGCAATTTTGTGATTTGAGAATATTATGCCACATCACCCAGTAAATGTACTGCCTCTCTCACCTTTCAGACTGGATCACAGCAATGCAAACACTGATATTTGGCGGTAGAACTAGGTAAAAGTGAGGTACCAATGCAGACAACCTTTTGTATGAGGTCTACCTTATGTTATCAGACCGTACTGTTTTGCAAATAAAGAATGAACTGTGCCTATCAATAAGGTTAGTTATCAAGCCAAGCCATTAGTTTTGCTTGACAAACATGCTTGAAAGTCCATTGTATAATCCACTAGAAAAGAACAACAAAGAATGTTGAGTTTAGCTTAACCAACTGAAAATGGGAAGTCGTTTCAAACAGAATAATTTTAATCAAACGCGCTTTGGTTACTAACAATTAGGAGCAATTAACGTTCTTTGAATATCCAAATGTTCAGCATCGACCGATGCTGCAGGACTTAAGTTTCGACTTGTGCCGGAGAATTCGTTGGAGTTTAGGGCTGAGAGTCCTCGACCCCACTCCACCCAGGTTCAATCCTACTCAAGGTTGGAATTTCGGTAAATTCCTGTTGTTTGTAATAATGAGAATACAACAAACTATTTTGGGATTCACGGACTGGATCTACGTCACACAAATTACATCAAGTTGCTTGTTTATTACTAATATATATAAAACTACCTGCAAATATATTATTCATGTATTGTATTCTTATGTATTTTTCATTTTTATCTTTTTTAATAATAAGCTTTTTGATGCAAATATTATTAATATACACGCAAGAGTTGAAATATATACTAACAATATAAGAGCGTTGAATCATGAAAAATATTCTGGTTTAGTCAAGTCTATTTTATCATTGTTTAGTGTAATTATATTACATTTACAGTAATACTACTTTGCTTAAGGTGTTGGCCTCTCGAAGCTTTTGCAGTCCTAGCTATGTATAAAAACACATTGGAGAACTATTTCTGCATACTTGAGAGTTGATTTATCAATTATTGTTTTTGACAAAGTATTAAAACATTTCTTCCTTGTACTCTATATCAAGGCTCATTAATTAATCATTTTAGTAGAACTTAAAAATACGTCTCCCCTGTCAGTAGGTTTACTAAGTCTAGAGTGTCTAATTGCTTTGGAAACTGAATAATTACTTAATTAGTAGTCTGTATTTAACCTCATAAATTTATTCATTTTCCAAGTTGAGAAAATTAAACTTGGAACAACTAAGAAATAAGCAAAGAAGAGTAAGATTGGGAATTAACTTAAATTAAATGAATACAAAACTGCTGGTTTATATGTGCGCGCTGGGCACGACATGCACGACATAGCGGAGCTTCCTCGATATCGTCGGAGGGATTGTGGCGGGTAACTTGTAAACATTAAGCATGCGTGAATATTAGTACTCTCTTTCTGCGTCTTAATAAATAAGAACCATGGTTTAGTTGTATGCAAATTGTATTTTTAAATAATTATTCTAATAGTATAAGTAATAAGTATTTCTATTCTATTTCTATATGCCTAAATTTTGTATATAAGTGACAACTGTATTTAATTAAGAAGAAATCTTCTCATTTAAATAACAATGTTATAAATATCCTGAGGTGGACAATGTTCGTTTTCGTGCATGTACATCCGTCTATTTTTTCAACTGTCTATTTCTGCCAGCAGATAAGAAAACAATAATTACCAGTATCAGTTCACTGTGTAGTGACTGCTGTGCTATCTTCAAGTCACAAGACTACGTGGGTCTTTGCTTCTTTCATTTAAGTTGAACATGTTGTTGGTTTGAATCCGATGCTACTGAAACTTGCGTATTTCTCGATCACCCAGTGAGGCGACCAGATAAAGCGCGGAAAGCCTTTAGAATATATATAAGCCTGTGGTAAGGATTTGCTATCACGCGGAATATGTTTGCTATCAAGTTTCGTTATAAACACGATAGTTTCTTTGTATGGATGTTTTTCTTTTAGCTTATGAACAAACTGACTTATAATAATATTATAAATGATCACATCACAGTAACATTTATTTTTATGAGATTATGTATGTAAGCAAAGTCACCGGTGGCCGCCAGTAAAAAAATAAATATGTTGAAACTGCTAATCTAATGTTGTTGTTTATTACACGGCATGAATTAGAAAATATACAATATCCATTGTTTATTTCTACCAGCAAGTTTACGGGATGATTAATCAGCAATAGTGAAAGTATGAAATGCGATCAGTAAAAATTGGTCTCACCTGAACACAATACATCATTTCGCCGGCCCGTCTCGGCGATGTCGTAAAAAACGAGCTGATTCGAGGCTATTCAATAAGTTTCGTCTGACGAGCGCCAGATATTACTATTGCAGGGGATGCACGACTTTTATTGAAATTGTGATCTGAACATTATGGGCCATATGCTTTTTGCCATACAAAAATACGACGTAGATTCTTCGCAGCATGACTCAAAATCCTATTAATTGGTCGTATAGTTTACAGCCGACGAGAATGGAACTTTAACATGGTTAGATTACGGTCGATTTTGGGCTGCGAAGTGGCATTCTTTGTGAGTTATTGGGAAGCGGGAGTGATTTGAAACAAGATAGATTAAGGCTGGGCAGATAGGACCGTCTGGCGGTGTGACAAGTGATGCAGTTCTCGGGTCGTTAACCGGTGGATCGCGTTTTATGTTCTAATAAATTTCAATTCAGTTTTTCTTGCACCTATAATAGGTTCAGGAGAGAAATCAGGAGACTTTAATAAGGACAAGTGGAATAATATTACCATTTTTGCTGTTTATAAGTCAAAGGAATTTCTTTCATACAGCTTTTCATTCTCACGAGCACTTCAGAGCATACGCGTGAGTGTCTTTAAGAACACGTTAGACCTAGCTTAGGTTATTGAGTACCAAAATGTATAAATATTATAATTAAAGTTTCCTTTTTGTTCTACAAAGTTTTTATAACTATTAATGAAATTTTTACTTGTACGCTTTATGGTAGACTTTAACTTTTATTTTCAGGACTTTAGTGTCAGTTTATAATACTTTAAGTAAATTGATAATTAACATAGTCATTTATGGTACCGAAAAGTGGGCCTTATGAAACTGCTAGAGTAGAATAGTATCTTCCCTGTACCATGTGTCGTTAGAGGCGACTAAGGTACGTCGTCTTAACGCACAGCGAATGCTGTGTCAATATACTTATTGTACACTTAGTATTAGGTTTTAGATTTTGTTAGCATATTATCACGATGCAACAATTACTGGTTTACCAATAAATAAGTAATTAAATATCCCATGGAATCATCACAGAGTGACACATTATATGGTTTTTAAAAATGGAGGTAATTAGAGTGAATCTCATAAATACATAAGTCGAATAACAAACACTATACGTGTATATAGTCTAATTACATACAAATTATTTAAACAAATACACCACGCGTTATAAAATCTATTCTAGTGCAATCTCGCAGTACATAACTTTAATTTGAATTACCATTTCAAAGGTAACCAGGAAGCGTGCGGCGTGATAGTGGCAAATATAAACGGTGTTGGTACAACATTTGCCGACGGTTTATCTTGGTGGCGTTCGTGTGACGACATTTGTTTAATTTGCAGGCCGTTGCGCTAGTTACAGATAATTAAGATTTAAATTAGAATTACGATTGTGCCGGCTGTTTGAACTTGCCTTGGGAACACGTGCGCCTCAATAATTCGAGTTGGGTGTACATTCATCTAACACACCGCTCGTAACACCGTACCTTGAAACCGTTACGACGATTGTATGTATATTGCTATACTTATATATGTATATATCAAAGAGTGTTTGAAGGATATTCTTACGCATAAATCAAGATTAAATTGGAATTTATTGAAATTGATAAAAATTCAATAAGTTCTATATCTTTAATAATTTAAAACTCGCAGGGTTAAGGAAATAATATTTGTGAAGGTTAGATAAATTAATTTCACTCATAAGAAATTTATATTAGCATGCACTAAATCTAATTTGTCTTATTCAATTCTTAGAAACATTCTATACATATTTATTTTTACATTATAATTTCTATACATGTTATGTGTTTTGTTTATTAATTTCTAATTATATTTTTTACTTGATTGGTTGTAAGAGATTTTACAAATTACGTGGTGCATTCGATAGTATTGATGTTTTTTTATTAGTAGATTTTATGACCGGCATTAGTTATAATATATACTAGACGGTCCCGATGGCGCAGATGGTAGTGATCCTGTCTTGTGCGCCAAAGGTCGTGGGTTCGATCCCCACCTGTAGATATTTATATTATGATATTTTTGCTTGTTCTATGTCTGTGTGTTAGATATATGTATTTGAGTAGCATATTTGTGATTCCTCTGTTGTCTGATGTCCGTAACACAGGTGTTTTAAGCGACGTATCACGGAATCAGGTCAATGTTTGAGATATGGTGGTAATTTATTTATTTATAACTTAATATACGACTAACCCATTAATTAGCTACATTTCTAGTCATTTGACTGCCTTTCTAAACCCGTGAATACATAAATACGTATATGCAAATATGTGATCGCAGAATAGTACATCCCCCTGTACCAGGTGTCGTAAGGCGACTGCGGTACCACGGCCGTTTAGCCATCCAAAGCGGGGATATGGGCAGCAGCATTCCCGCCGCGAAGCTATGCTCTGCGATTGCCACCACGCTTAATCAGTGCGGCAATTATGGGCTAATCCCCCCTTTTTGGGAAGGCCTATGTCCATCAGTATACCTTTTATGGCTGCTATGATGATGATATGCAAATTAAAAGTGTGATACAAATTGATGTAAACTCAATTCACGAGCGGAACACAGCAATGGGAACACTGCTATTTGGGAGTAGAAATCGGCGAGACTGTGATACCAAGTGAAGGTAATTTTAAGGAAATCATCACCCATCTTTATGCATATATTTATAACTTTAATTCTTAAAACTTTAATTCTTTTTTGTTTTTAAATAATCCTGAATAGTGAAAAAATAAATATAAAGATAAAAAAAATAAATCATTCGAAGAGATTAAAACTTGTGCAAAAAAAAGTTCAGTACTGTAAAAAAAGGCTAGGCCATATTATATTAAAAAATTTAAGTATAACCTAGATATTTGAACCCATTAAAAATGACTTTATATTTTTGTATTTTAAAGTTCGGTGTTAGTTTCATGAAAGTAGCTTTTGAAAATATAATAAGGCTGTTTCCCGCCAACGAAGACAGATTAAAAAACTTATCTGAACAAACTCCTACAGTGAACACTAATCGGACCTAACGGAGGGAAATTTATTTCAACTACAGTTTTTCTCATTATGCATGGCTCAACTCTCTCAAGTTTCACAGTATTATGGAGTTGTATTAAGCTTTAGTAGAACGATCAGTTATTTTATTTATTAGTAGTTGGGTACCGCGACTTGATCCGTGTGAAAGTACTGAAGTTCTCAATTGTGAGCCAGATTTTATTAGTTGAAATACATAATAGGCCAAATAGACATAGGAGTAAAAATATACACTTATATATTTATATATGCCTTTAGAAAATATATTTTGATCTAAGTAAAAAAATATTTACTTTATTCATATAATTTGCTGTGGAGTGCCGGCGGAGTATAATTATACCTCCAGTAACAGGTGTCGAAGGTGGCGACTGAGTAAACGAAGCTGACAGATGGCGGTATACCCACCTGAAACATAGTAGTTAACAGCGTAGCTTAATTGAAACAGGCAGAAGCATTCCCATCGCGAAGCTACGCTCTACGATTATTACCGCGTCTGCCCAGTGCGGCAATTATGGGTAAAACTTCCCCTTTCTTCGGAAGACCTACGTCCATCAGTCCAACATATTAAAAACGCGAATGCGTGTGAGGATGTTTGTAACGACTGAATTCTATATAACTTCACATGATTATATATTATATTACAGGCTTTATCGCATTCCCAAAACCTGTTGATATTCCGAAAGTATTATGTTGCTTCCTGACAGCTAAACTGAGTAATATATCATGGTGACTTTATAGAGAAAAATAAATAACCGTCTATCAACTCATCTAATCCTTAAAAAGTAGCCTATGTGCTGTTTAAGGTATTAACAATCTCCGTGGAAGATTTCATCCAGGTCTGTTCTGCCGTTTCGGTTCGTACGAGTAACAAACGAACGTCATACTTAAAAAAAATTGTATTATTAAACACTAGTAACTTGACGGGCTTGATAACGCAGATGGTAGTGGCCCTATCTTGTCCGCTAAAGGTCGTGGGTTCGATCTCCACCCAGGACAATGACCCATATGATGAAATTTATATGTATTCAAATAGTATATTTGTGATTCCTCTGTCGTCTGATGTCAGTAACACAATGTGTTTTAAGTGAGTTACCACGGAGTCAGGTCAATGTATGAGATGTTATGGTAATTTATAATTATTATTAAGTAAGGATAAGGATACATCGTAATAACACATATAATCATATGTATGTAGGTACAAGTGTTTCAATTATATATATCAAGACATTAACTGGGATGAAGTTGTGAGCGTCCACTGTCTCAGGATAAATGTAACATAAAAGAGGAAAACTATTCAAGCGACGTCGACCTGGAATAAAATATGCTAAACTAGTAACAAAAAATATACTCTCTGAAATTGGAAGATAAAACGACTGTTTATAAGATATAACGAGAAAGTGCGTAAAGGTGGGTCGAATTTTATTTGCTAGTTTTTGCAGTACATAGGTTGTAACGTGTTTTGCTCGGCGAAAATATCGCAACAGTATATTGGTCTAGGGGCGACAAATAACCCACTAGGGCGGAAACTTGGTGGAGAAAAACTTTATTTGGAGGTATATACTTACTAAGTTACAGTTTTTGTAACTTAACATTCATTCGTACACAGGTAATCCTCCTTGCAAGGTGACTTTCAAAATAACCCTTAATATCTCGTGGGTGGAACTTGGAGGCCTCGCTTCAATTCACAAATTTTAGAGCAGAGAGATTGTATTTTTTACTTAAGAGGTTTTCCTCATCATTATATCAGCCATTGGAAGTCCATTGCTGGATATAGGCTTTCCCATAATTAACGCGCTGGGCAAGCTTGTTGGCAATTGCGCAACTCAGCTTTCTCGTTGGGGATGTTGCTGCCCATCCGCGTCCTGTGCATTTGAGCTTCACTATTACAAGTTTGAAGCAATTGATAAAGAAAATATTTCATCTTGTCTGTTAAAGATGCAGGATCGAGACCTGCCCAAAGCCTTAAATAAGATAATTGTTTTCAAGAAATAATAACTATTTAATCGTTATTAATTTATTTTTTACTGACTTTATTTTTTTATTTACCGTTTCTTTGCAATTCCCACAGCATCTTATGCATTGACCTGATTCCGTCCTGACATCAGATAACTGAGTTATCACAAATATATGACTTAAATACATATTTTAATTACCAGACACAGAACAAACATAAATATTATTATATAAATATTTGTCTTGGGTAGGAATTGAACCCACGAGTCTTGACGCACCATCTGCATTATCACCCCGTCGTGTTTAAGGTGTAAAATTTCTTTTTTTTTACTTAAAATGAGAAGAGCCATTATTTCCAGTTATGCTTGTAACTTGAGTTCGACACGCACGCGCACGCGCACGTAGCACACTGGCTTGCAGCCGATATAGTGATCTGTTATTGTACTTGTGTAAATTAATATGGTAATTACAATAGAATAATAACCTTTATATTTTGTTCAACTTATGTGTCAATACAATCACAAAACGACGCAATCACCGCTTTATCTAGTTTAATTACCCGATTATTAACTGGTAGATAATGTCACTACGCATTAAGTCCGCCATGTGAACATTGTATTTTGATGTGAAAAAAGTTAAGTAAAAGAATTTTGTTTTTGTTTTGGTGTCACCTTTGTTTGTGCTGGATATAACTTAATCACGTTTGGATATAGCTTATTTACTATCAACTTTGAATAGACATCAAATATATTTTCTGAGAAACGTGTAAAAATATGTAAAAAAAATATTTTAATGACGCGTGTTCACTTGACGTAGATTGGCTGTTCAATTCCCTATATTATCATTTATAGACATTGTTCTCGTTTTTCGTATACTATACTCTTCCAAACTTATCTAGTCTAGACATTAATAGTGTTTCAAGGAATTCCATAAACACCTATGAGAAAAATATTATCAAAAAATATGACACGCGCAAATGTAGTTTTTTTCCACATGTCATACATTGACCTGACTCCATAGTAAGTGGCGTAAAGCAAATATACTATATACTATTAAATACATATATTTAACACTCAGACACAGAACAAACACAAATAGTTAAAAGTATCAAGGTTATGAGCAAGTGCTCAAGCATCTTTAGTAATTTGTAACGATTTACACTTTGTGGTACGTTAATAAAGACTATACTGTACAAAAATATGGCATAGTGCATGAAGCGGCCTTTTCACTAAACGCGATTTGTTATATTACTAAAATAAAATAAATTAATACGTTCTATATATACTCAATATATATTTTGCCGTAGGGTACCGACAGAGTAAAATAATACCTCCCCCAGTACGAGGTGTCGTAAGAGGCAACTGAAGTACCGACAAATGGCGGTATACCAATCTGAAATTTCAGTGTAGCTGAAATGCACAGGGTGGGGATCAGCAGCAGCATCTCTGTCGCAAAAGCTGCGCTATGCGATTGCCAACACGCTTGTCTAGCAGTGCAATATGCGCAATTTTCCCCTTTTATGGGGAGGCCTATGTCCAGCAGTGGACTTCCAATGGCTGGTATGATGATATATAGATAACATCTCGTACGTCGATCTGGCTCTGAGATAAGTAGCTTAAAGCACGCGTGTTGCGGATATCAGACAACAGAGGGATTTATAATTGATATTTATGAATAAAATTATCTTTAGTTAGATGTTTGTACTGGGCGGGGATGAATCCGCACCATGATAGAACTACTACCGAATGCGCAATCGGGCTATTTTAATTTCAGTATACAATCCTTTTTACTTTCTTGTCTATTAGACTATGTACGATTTTGTGAGCGTTTCGCCAAGTAAGTGTCATCAATAGTTTAAACAAGCTTTTTGATTGAATTGACGATTTTGATTGAGTTGGTAGAGATCCTGTACGCCAATGTTCTTGGGTGCAATCCCACTTATAGTAAATATTTATATGATGATATTTGTATTTGTTCTGTGACTGGATGTTAAATATATGTATTTATGTAGTATATTTGTGATTCCTGTGTTGTCTGGCGTCCGTAACACAAGTGCTTTAAGCGACTCAGCCAAGTCAATGTATGAGATGTAGTGGGAATTTATTATTTATTTATTATTATTTTTAATAATTAAATTAGAGAATTTATGTTCAACTTTATTTGCCATATTGGGTTCGGAGATTTTTGCTCGTTCGTAGAGCCTTTGAAAAACTTAACAGTGCCCACGAATTTTACAACCCTGAGAAAATTACAGGGACTTTTGGTTACTGACATTTTATGACAGTGGAATAATTAATAAAATAGAGTGTTTATAGAAATATTCAGTTCCTACATTTATTGACGTTACTACGGACGGACTCCATTTTCGACCAATAAATTAATTATTGGAATTTATTTAATAGCCTTTGCCAATCAATCCATTAATTACAACAAAAGAATACACTTTTATTACAACCGGCCTGCCTCGACATCATCCGATACAAAGTGAAATTTTATCCCGTCTTTCCGTATTGCAGAACACTGTGTTGATCCTGTCCCTGATGTTGAAAATTACAAACATAACAAAAAATAAATATCCAAATTCGTTCAAAAATTTACAGCGTATATAAATTTCAGCGATTCATCTTTATATGTATAGATTAGAAATTATAACTTCTATTTATTATGTTAGTATACAAGCAGAATGCTGGATGGTAATCATCATTGTAGCCTGTAGATACTTCTGATATAGTTAGTGTATCACATTACATGACCTGAAAATATCAAGTAGCAGAATTTACATTGTCCATCCAAACCAGTACACACTATTGATACCGTTTGTGTTTTAAGAATTAGAAATACACAATAATTAGGGAAATAGGTCCGATTAACTGTACTTTTATTATTTAATTTTAAGTTGGCGGTTGTTATTTCCAAATTTAAATAAAATAAATAGATAAACAACTAAACTATGATTCCTATTCTTATTCATTTTGACGGGTCCGATGGCGCAGTTGGTAGTGATCCTATCTTGTGCGCCTATGTCGTGGGTTTGAATCCCACCCCGAGCAAATATATATATGATGATATGTGTGTTTGTTTTATGTCTGGGTGTTAAATATATGTATTTGAGTAGTATATTTTTGATTTCTCTTGTTTGGCGTCTTTAACCCAAGTTGTTGAGTAGTTGTTGGAATTTATTATTATTATTAAGACATACAAATAGAAGGTACTGATAATGTTACCCATGCCTAGTTTTTACAAGTTACCCGCCACAATCCCTCTGTCGATTATTATTATATTAAGCGACATTAAGTTGAAACCATTCGCAGAGACGCTGAAATCGCATTACTTATTCCACAACAAATCGTTACAATAGGCAATATTTCCATTAACTAGTCGAACCCGCACCAAGCGAATGGAGTCGCGCCAAATTGGATTTTCCATAAATTGAATATTGTCTTCCGCTCATGTTCCGTCGCGCCGCCATTGCATTACGCCGACTAAGGATTTTCTCCACTAGAGGTGTGCTAAGCTGCGTAGCGAAGGATGTTTTACCAGTAGGAATCCCGATGGTAGTGATCCTATCTTGTGGGCCAAAATTGTGGTTTCGATTCTCACCCAAAGCAAATATTTATATGATAATATTTGTGCAAGTGATATAAGCGTTTTATCTCGAAGTCAAATCAAAGTGTACGAAATGTTGTGGGAATGTTATATCACTGAAAAGCATGCTTTTTTTAGCCTTAGTTATCTGTTCATTATTATAAAACTGGTCTGGACTTTCAAAGATACACTAAATTCTGAGGGGTCTTCTACTTAATGACATCTCTATCTATTCTCAAAGTCATATTAGAGTTGGAAGAGGAAACTCTTTAAACGAATTGTATCGGCGCGAGTTTTTTTCTCTTCGCCCCCCTTAGCTAATCTTATCATGTTCCTGGAAACGATTATATACTCCGGCTGGCTGCCTCGCTGCCTCGCTGCCTCGCACATCACTGGTGGAAGGCACCCTAATGCGAAAATTGCGAGATTGCCTTTTGTTGGCATAATCGCGTTTATTATGAAAATCCGCGTTAATATTTTTTGACGCAACATTTTTTATTGGAAAGGTGACTATTATTTTTGGGACACAATTTGTGGTGCTTCTAGTCAGAATTTAAACATGTCACGTTGCTTAAAAATGCTATTATATTTTTTTTTGTTTAATGACGGTGTTGGACCGTAAACGTGCTTACTAATAAAAATGCAAAGTATGTCTGTTTAACACAAATTATTCTTTAATTTATGAAAGTACAAAGGAAAAAATCCGGCGGTTTCTTTTACAAAGATATTATTTTAAGAATATTTTCTTAACTGTTTCTCTCGGAAGAAACAAGGGAATAAATACATGGAGTATTTATTTGCCTCTCTTTTAGCCTTTTTACATTTTTTTACAAACATAAACATGAACGATTTATCTCGATTAAACATATTGATAACTTTTTAAATGGCTGTCAAAAAATGTGCAGAAGCAGTGTGGATCACTGGAACATAATTTACATATAAAGTAATGTCACAAAAAGCAAACGTAGTATTTATGTATTTTATATGTTTGGGACAAATAAATTCAAAAACTACTGCATGGATTTCGATAATTCGTCCATCATTTGAATGCTGTAGCTTTATTAAGTACTATATTTTATACTAGAAAATAATTAGAAAACTCTACATTTTTTTTATTATAGCAGGTCGACAATCAAGCTTACCGACCGCGTGTATTAAGCGTCACTGCAGCCTATTGACGCTAGCAATATCGCAAGGATACTAACGCGTAACCAACCTTGTGACTTGAGGATATTATGCCACTTTATCAATACGAACACAGCAATACGAACACTAAGTGAGGTACCAATGTAGAAGAACTTTTGTATGAGGTCATGTAAAATTAAATAATGTAATCCATGCTATGAAAAAATTGCCATACCTTAAATCACATCGCATGCACTGCTGGGTTGGATCGTGGGTACTGGATTTTCAAGACTATGATCAGTTTTAGCCAATCAATATATGTTTAATGTAAGTGTAGTACAATTGTTCATTCGTGTAAAGCCGGAGCGGGTCGCTTGTTATATATAAATGAAAATAGTTCGTGAAAGCATAACAGATTGGTGCTTTCTCAAGCTCTGATATACTTATGATATCTGACACATGGTATATAGCATCTGATACTTATGGTATCTGCTTAAACTACTTTTGATCCCAGAAAAACAAATGTTGCTAAGAAACTCTATGTATTAAAAAGTTCACACAAACAAAATCGCATGCAGAAAGCTGTTTTCTTCAGCTTAAAATAATATTTTCAGTATAACTAGAACCCGCTTAAAATCTAAAAGTAAATTTGACAACATATTTAGATCTCACTTACCTTTGTTTTGTTCTAGACCGATCTACAATGAGACCTCCGCCGCCCAACAGGTGAGACATTACCTAAAACAATTCATACAAAACTATTAATTTCGCCTGGAGAGATTGTATTGAATTTTTTTCGTCATAAATACTTGGCTTGGCTTTTTCGGACGAACCTTCTGCTTGCCTACTCAGACATCAATTCCAGCGCCAACTAAGGAATAAGAAAATTGCTCGCTTTATCGCTCGCATATACCCACGCTTGATATAAATTTTATAGCCGAGAGGTACCAAAACAATATAAGTAAAATAGTACCCTCCGCCCCCCGGCATTTAAGGGTAAAGTTCTCCCTTTCTTGAGAAGGCCTATGTTCAGCAGTGAACTTTCTATAGTTGTAATCATGATATTATATTTAAAGTACCTACTTATTTATTTATATCAATCTCCTTGCTACCAATATATATATAATAAAAAAACCTTTTTTATAAGTGGAGTTGATGTAAAATATTACTATAGTAATAGTACTTGTATAATGGTTTATCTCTTTATCTGTTTGTTTGTGAATATTAATCTTAAAGATCGCTACACGGGTCCTTATCTCCTTTCACTTTATCCTAGTAAAGTGTACAGTTCTCCAAGTATAGACTCTTTTTAACTAAGGAGTCATGATTTTGCTAAGAGGTTCAGATCGACAAAGCTTACTTTTTATCAATATTTGGTTTGGTTTTCACAGAGAAGGTTTGATGTATGCGTTGCACAATGATCACACAAACAAATCATGAGTAAGAGCTAGTTATAAATAAGAATGATGAGAATAAATTCATTATATTCTCGAGTCGAACAGACATGGTAAGTTCCGTGGATATCTTTACATGTTTATATTCCAAGACGACCTCCATCATGGGGCCGGACAGATCAAAACGCGAAGTATTCGCGGATTTGCGTTGTAATCGGTTGGCCGACGAAAGACGCCTTTTAAGTTCGCATTGTTGACCGGATTGACGATTGATCAGCAACACTCGAACGCTAACGTGACATCCTAATGGATCGATATGTCTTGCGATCGATGACGCTGTAAACCAAACAGTACACGAGGGAAATAGAAACGGCCGCTAGAATAAACAAAATATTACTCATGTCTAGTTTTTCCAGTTGTAAAATGATTGATAGTTTAGTCACAACTTATCTGACCAACCTTTTTTTATAAGACCAGGTCGACACACAAGCATACAGCTAGCGTCAACGCAGCCTATAAGCCTATTGGCTTAATATCACAAGGATCCACTAGCGTACCAACCTTGGGACTTGAAGATATTATATCACTTTACCCAGTAATTTCACCATTCTAACCAAAACACAGTATTGCAAACACTGCAATTTGTCGGTATAAAGAGGTGAGGGAGATGTACCAATACCAGGCAGACGACCTTTGAATGAGATGTACCTCATGTGGTCTAACTGTCCTTATAAACAAATCCACGTAGACGGACCTCAAGGACTTTGCTTCGCGCGTCCTGCGGGATTCAAAGTGAAGCCGTGAAAGCGAACCGACCAAAGTACTTTCTCATTTTAATATTAGAAAGGATATTGTCTTTTAACAAGACGAGCTGAAATGTAGCAGTTTTCATTGTTGTATTTCTGAGGTCTATCTTCATATAAAAATATATCATTTATACGCAACTGTCTCTGCTAAGCTAAAAGTATATATTCCCTGATTACAAATGCCTTTTTCAAACAAAGTTGCGGGCTAAGCTAATGCTAAAACATACAAGCTCTACTATGCGATACCAAAGCGGCTCAGCGGCAATTTATTTGTCTCAGACAACTACTACAGGCTCATTATTCACAAGAACATGATCTGTGAGAATACACTCTCTCTCTCTCTCATTGCCGATGCTTAAAAATTTTAATTTAATTTAACCTTTGAATATCAGACGAGTGCAGTCTGTTACCACATTTAAGTGAATGGTGAGGGAGCCATTCCTGTCACTCTAATGACAGACCTGACAAAAGACTACAGTATTCATTATATCAAAACAATGGTGTTTATTTTGTAAACCTTTAAGTTGTATGTTAATCTAAGTATTTTTTAGCATGTTCGTTTATTGTTTATATATACTAACTTGTCAGTTTTACTCTTTCTCATTTTGTATTTTTTTACTACAATAAAGTGTATTATTATTATTTATCTGTCTCTTTCGTTCCTGATAAATTTAAACATTACAGAAATAATTTTTATTCAAATTACTAACCATAGTGGCAACTGTAATATTCACAATATTTTGAACGAATTTCACATTAAACATTCTTATTTAAAATTATTACTTTTAACTATTGCTTTAAGGTAGTCGAAACTTCAATAAAAAAAAGCATATAGCTTATAGAATGTAAAATCTTTCGAAAACCTTTTTCTATTGGTTGATATAACGATAAATATAAAGTAGGAAAATTTTTGCTAGCTTCAAGGGAGCTGTAACTCAAAGGAGCTTTCATAGAAAACGCTACAATAGCTCTTTAAAATATTACAAATACTGTTTAGTGGAATATTGTATAGATCTAAAATTTTGCTCGAGGCGATTTAATATTTAAAGGGGCCTGCTATATGTACTCATTATGTATTTAAAAGTATAGAATGATTATAATAAACTACTTTAAATATTACATAAAATAATGTATATAATATAAATAGTCATTGGAAACCTATTTAAACAGATACATTATTAACATTTATCAACACAAACTTGAATATTATATCCAAAAACTGTATATTTTTATAATTTAAGTTTTAAGAACGAATTCACAAAATGTTTGTTGACAATGATCTTTGCTCAGAATCAACTTTCAAAATTATTTATAATTCCACCTTAACCATACCTTACCATTAAACTTGATACGATCATCGGTTCATTACGAAGAAGACATCATGTGATGTTACAAAAAGGCGTCTGTTAAATATTATGCATGTGTGTGTGTATTTTTTTAAAATTCTCGAACACCGCTGGTTATTAAATGAATTTCGTCAATCCATGGTTGATGGATGGCGCTCGTCTATTGCCCGGGCCGCATTCCGGCGGTGTTTACGTACTAATGATTTGTGGCCGCATAAAAAACATTCAGCGTATATGCGCTCTCATCAACGTCGGCGTAAATAAACCGGCTCTACGTGATCGTTACTTCGCTCCACACCACTAGTTTTTTTTATATTTGTAAGAAAAAAAGTAGGAACCACTTCACCATTTATTTTACTACTAATTATCAGTTTTTAGCATTAATGTGTATATTATACACACTGACTATACAAACATTGTCTTGTCTTAAACTCTGAAATGAACTATCCTCACTATAAAATCGGTTCAGTTTAAAGTTCATCCTGAATAGGCACCTTAACACGTAATTTTTATATATAAAAAAAATGGAAAGCCAAATCGGCTACCTCTCAGCCGTAATGTGGTCGTAAGCACGTTTTAGTCCGTCATCCGATTGCAATAAAACGAAGCCTTTTATATGTCTAAATTCGTAATTTTTAAAACATAATGTATATACATTTCCTTAACATCTTATACATTGACCTGAGTCCGTGGTAAGTTGCTTAAAACACTTGTGCTACGGACGCCACACAACAGAAAAAAACACAAATATACTTCAATACAAATATTTAACACCCAGACACAGAACAAAGCCAAACCATCATATAAATAGTTGCCCTGGGTAGGGATCAAACCCATCAAGCGCACAAGATAGGATCTGTGCTTCCATCTGTGCCATCAGGCCCGTCAAAAAATCCATGGGTTTTATTGGAACCGGCAGAGTAAAAAACGACTGAGATACGGGAACCGAGTGATGGTGATTTTACACCGGAAACAGAGGACCTCAAACAGGGCGGAGATAGGCAGCAGCATTTTGCAATACAACCACGTCTGCCCAGCAAGAGTCTTTCTGTGGGTACTTTGATGATGATCACATATGTATCTTCAGACTTTATTTATTATATACATCCGTTATATTACGATCTCAATAAACATGCCAAAATGTAAAAGTGAATGTACGTCCAATAAAAATATAAATTCCCAATGTATTTTCCGCACAAGTGTAAACTGGGCGTAGTGTGATCATTCGACGTCTGCTTACACAGACATGATTGGTTGAAGCCGGGTAGAAATAGCCGGTGTTTGGATCAACGCGCCGCGGATATAAAACACTCAATCTAGACATCAACTTACTCCGACGTGCGCACCCACACCGGCAAACATGCTCTCTGGCTGTACGCACATACATTCACGGGTATGTGTGCTCTGGGTCTCATTTGACACTCTGTTAATTCTGACTTTTCACACTTATCACACACTTATTTTACCTTTTGTAGGATTGTAACAAATATGTATATAAATAAGTGCCGTGAGGTACCGGCAGAGTAGAATAGGACCTTTCCCTGTACCAGGTATCGTAAGAGACGAGTAAGGTACCGGAACCGACAGATGGTGGTATATCCATTCGAGACAGTGAAGCTCAAATGTATAAGCTGGGGATCGATATAGAATTCCCCGATAAGAGGGGATTTGCCGTAAATTGCCGAGCTGGGCAAGCGTGTTGGCAATCGCAGAGCGTAGCTTTTGCAATTCGTTTGCATATACCGCCATCTGTTGGTTCCGGTACCTCGGTCACCTCTTACAACTCCTGGCTTAGGAAAAGTACTATTCTACTCTGCCGGTACCCTATGGAAAGTATATAATATAGCTTATTTAAAATCTTGAGGGTGGTTATGATTCCACGGCTATATAAAAGAGAGGATAAAGCAGACCCTAAACATTAATTATGAATGTATGAAGAAACTTAAAAAATATATGTTTGTTCTTTGGTAATGAAGAGTGTCTCAAAATTGAACTGGGCTGTGACGACCATTTTAAAAAGAAAATATAGCACCATTAAATTATTTTGTTTTAAGGTCGCGTATGTGTCCAATTGCAGTATATTATCTGATCTAGGACGTCCACTATTTGATAGGTCCAACACCGCCCTAAGAGGCTTAGAATAGGACCGGTTGAAAGCTTGGTATTCATCATGATCGCACTGTTCTCAGATCGTATATTCTCTATGCATGTGAAAATAATTCGCTGCTCTTGCCGGTACTCGGTATTTATTACTCAAAAGCCACTTTTACGTAAACAGTCAAAATATATTGCAAGTAAAATTCAATACACCGTGTAGTCATCCATGCCAAGTTAATCGAGTTGAGTTAAATAAAGCCAACAATAATTCTGTGCTGTCTGCAATTCTAGAGTATGCATGTAATAATAATAATAATTATTATTATTGCATGCATACTCTAGATCAGAAAAAATAAAAAGTGATAAGTTCACACAGAACGATCTCTTCCAGGCAACCTTTGGGCGGATAAATAAGAAAATAAGACAGTGCAGTTAGATGGGTACTACTAATTTATTTTTATAATAAGAAATAAAGTAAATTAAATAATAATACTATATAACATAATGTCTATAAAACAATAAATACAACTTAATTTTGTAGTAAAATTTAAGTTGTACATCTTTTACTCTGTCAGACATACAGCGCGACCGGGGAGTAGTTGGTAGTACTATTTGATATGCCGTGAGGTACCGGCAGAGCAGAATAGCACCTCCCTCTGTACCAGGTGTCGTAAGAGGCGACTAAGGTACCAGAACCAACAGATGGCGGTATATCTATCCGAGACAGTGTAGCTCGAACGCATAGGGTGGGGATGGACAGCAGTATCTCTGTCGCGAAATCTGCGCTCTGCGATTGCCATCACGCTTGCCCACGCGGCAATTATGGGCTAGCCCAGCAGTGGACTTTAAATGGCTATAATGAGGATGATAATGACTGTCTGTTTGCGTGTCAAGCTTAAACATAGAGCTTCCTTATTAAATACATGAATGTTTATGCAATTGCATCAACCCTTGTAAAATCCTATTCGTATATTTAGATGACAATTTGTTAAATTAATATATCCGTTTTAACTGTTTTGTATATTAGGAAACTTATATTTTAACTATATTTTTGATGGTAATTTCTTAATGATAAAATATGTTTTGTGGAGCTAAAATGTGTCAAAGGGCACGACTGGCTGTTCACAGAGGTGTGTTGGTTCTAACAATGGCATGTGGTAGTGAATGTTGGGTGTGACAGAAGAAGCATGGGAGTAAATATAATAAATGCTGTTGAAATGAGAACACTTCGAAATATGTATGGTGTGAGTTTGATAGACAGATCAAAGAATAGTGTGGTAAGAGTATTAAGATGTGGTATAAGGGATGATGCTATAACAACAATAGAGAAAGGAATCTTGAGATAATATGGACATGTAGAAAGAATGGTTGAAAGTAAAATGACTGCACAAATATAAAGAACGGAAGTAAATGCGAACATACTTAAACCATGTAGAAGAGGTATAAAAAAAGGGTCAGGTCAGAAGTATTAAGGAGAAACGACCGTGTATGGAAAGCAAGTAAGGGAAGCAAGGAGGTATGCCAAGATCGTAGCAAGTAGAGATCCATAGTCTTCGCCCACCCCGATGGGACATGTAATGTATTGTATAATGCTTCCTCACTCTTCTTTTAACAGTAACTCGTTAATCAAAAACACACACATACTAAGCATAGAGTTGCAAAATGCACTCACCAGCGAGGGCGTGCAGTCCCTGCCGTGCTAGCGCGACCGTACGCACCTATACTCTACTTTCTTGAAAGGGCTTAAATTTTTAATGAGGCTGAAATAATAATAATAATATCTGAGTAGTTTGTCAAAATCAAGCACTATAAGCTCTTTCTGTTCGTTGATATATTGCTAACTTTTTGGCCCATGTATATATTTTTGAAAGATACAGCATAGTTTTTGAAAATAAAAATACTCCCACGTGTTCTAGTTTTGGAGTAGGCGCGTCGGCGTGGTTACAACGGTGTTCATTGTTGTTTTTGGCATCTGCCATATTTACGATGGGCTAATGGTGTTTCTAATCTTCAATACAGTGTAAACAACACCGCGGGCTGCGCCTCTGTAAACACTGCAAGTACGACCATCAAAATAATTATTGAGCGAAAATAGACCGTAATAAAAAGTTTTCTTGTCTGTTGCCGACTTTGATAGCGCGCCAGTTTTAAACACGTCTGACGTTTGTAATATTCTGCGGAGCAATGTTCGCTCGTCTGGTCAATCAGAAACATATTATTAATATTTTCTTGGACGTGACGAGACTATAAACGGGTGTTCTAGGCAATATGCTCAAAACTGATGAGGTTCTAAGAAAATACGAGTAAGTAGCATTAACTAGAATAAATGAAAAAAATGTAGTCTAATTTTTGTTTGATACGAAATTAAATTATTCCATATAAAGTCAATGCTTAAACAAATGCCCAAACAAATTAAAGTTTTAATTATTTTTATATGAATAAATTGACAAATAATGATCCATCAACGACGAAAAATATCATGAAAGACTATACACGCTCGCGTCATCACCAGGATATCATTAGCGATTTGCTAACAACTTGAAGATATTATGTAATTTTACCTATTAATTTACTGCATTTCTCTTCCTTTAAACCGGAACACAACGCAACGCGAACACGGCGGTAGAAATAGGTAAGGGTGTAGTATCAACGCAGGCAACTTTGTATGAACTCTATCTCTCGTAAAGTTCCCGCTGGGCGTTTTGAAAGTCCACGCAGCCTGATTAATCGGTGAAAAAAAAGTTTTCAGGATCATTAATTAAAATCCTGGCTTATTAAATAAAATTAACATTAATCACAATTACTTATTTGAGTCTAAAAAAAATTATTTTACTAGAACTTCACTTTATCGCATTTCTTGAAGATATTCGATTCCCGGAATGAAAAAAGCCTGTGTTCTGTTAATAAATTTTGTTCGGCAAATTCAAATAAAATCGGGTCATGGCTTAAGCGTGCAACCGAAATGTTATTTATAATAGAACTAGTTAAACATTACAAAAACTTACTTAATTACAAAAAGTCGTAACCAAAACCTCTCTACCAAGTACTTAACATCCCGCTTTTAAAATTATTTATTTAAAATGGCATTCGCGTTGTAAGACCGATCTTGTATTCAATGAAATTACGGTCTAGTATTCATTGTCGCGAAGTACCGTTCAGTGGCACATCCACACAAGATTAAGTCGTTGCAAAGAACTGGTACGTATTGAATACGAGCACCGGCTTAAAAAGAACCAGCCAAGTCCGGGGACGTGGGGAAGCCGGGTGATTAATTCGCTTTTTATCGTGCTGGATTATTTGTAAGCAGAATGAAATTCGAATGGAGCTCGGATTGGAATCGCCTTCGGGATGTTGTATGTGACTGTCGTAGTAATACTGCGACGAGATCCAGTCACATATGTGTTGTTTTTAATCAACTCATACCATATTCAAGTAGGCCCGTTACAAGCACGAATCGTCATGTCTCTGATAAGCCTACGGGATCATAAGTCATCTTGCAAGTAAATTACGCTTACCTTAAACTACACTAAAAACTAAGTTTAATTCAGGTTCATTATACGAGTCGCTTAAAGCACTTATGTTACTAGTATAAAATAACAGAGAAACCAAAAATTTCGTCGTAGGTAGAGTAAAATATCACCCCTCC
>JACJUM010003085.1:19226076-19238068 GCA_020976665.1 Heortia vitessoides
ATGCAATTGGCGGCCTAAGCGACGTCTTCCAGGAAACCTTTGGATGGAAATAATCGGATATAATGTGATCTTTGATGTTATTAAGTTTACTTTCATTTTAGAAAATTTATCCCAGTTCTAAAAATATTATGAGATCATAGGCGAAATCCGATTAAAATCTTCAATCAGTAGTTTGTATAAGTCACATTTCTGAATTATAGAAATGATTAAAGACTAAGAACTTTTATTTATAATGATATTAATATAATATGGACACCACATCTCACACATTGACTTGATTGTGCAAAATCGCTTAAAGCACTTGTGTTACGGATATCAAACAACAGAGGAATAACAAATATAATACTCAAATACATATATTTATAGCTAAACACAGAACAAACACAAACATCGATGTGTAGCGGGGATCAAACCCACGACCCTTAGCGCTGAGGATAAAATCATTGCCATCGGGCCCGTGTACTTTTCCGTTCTTTTTGCTGTTGGCAGGGTGACAAACATGCTGTTCACTTGTTGGTAACTATTACAATTGTTCATAGACGATCGTCATTCGCTATGCTATCTAGACGTCAATTGTAACGCGTCTCTGCCCCAGCATTTTCCTGCGCGCTCTGAGGAGGAGATCCTCGGAGATCCTTTCTATATTGCACAGGTTGACCTAGCGTGCCACTAACCTGCGTCAAGTAAATAAATTTACCTAATATTTTTTCAAGAGGTCGACCTCATACAAAGATTGTTTGCTTTCGTAACTGACTGCCAAATTCTAGCGCCAAATAACAGTGTGAGCATTGCTATGATTTGGTTTAAAAGATAAGAGGGGCAGATTAATGGTAATGTGACATAATAAAATACAAGGTTTGCACCGCGCTACTGACATTCTTGTGATATTACAAACGTCATGCGGACTATGTTTATTTATTGACCAAGAATAATAATAAAAAAATCACTGCCACTGCAATTTTAACTGTAATACAGCCATGTAAACTCTGCTAAGAGTTAAGCAACTTCAGATTTTCTCTACCCGCTGCTTGGTCTGGGTATATTTTTTACGTTTTGTCAAGAACGAACACTATAAACCAAATGAATAGACTCTCTTCGACACCGCCCATACAATGATGCAATCCGCTCCCATTTATCACTCGTGTACGAACGCAAACAGTCGCCTCGCACTTTTGCTGCTATCAATTAATTTAGAGCGAATTCATTTCTGATTTCGACCATTTTAATTGCCTTTGTCTGTTTTTATGAGTTTTTATTGAAACCAAATGGCCTTTATTCCAAACTTTTTTACTTATTTTACAGAAATAAATATTGAAGTAACTCTCTCAATGTCATTATTTTAATGTGCTTCATGGCTGTTTAAAACAATATACTCTCTACCCTTTAGATCTTAGCGAATATTATTGAAGCTTGCATAAGTTTGAGAGTAACGCAACTCTACTGATATTTATTCAATTAAATATAAACATAGACGGATGCTTTAAAAGTCATCCCATTAAGTATCTTTTATACAAAAGAAATAATAAACATTAAAATTTTTTAGAGGAATAGAATAATGCAAACGAAGCCGCAGGTAAATCATACTCGCAGAATTGAATAAATGTGTGCGGGTTATGCATTCATACTGTGACAACTCAACTGATTTATGAAATTGTATAAACAAATATACACACAGATAGATAGACGAGTACAGAATAGACCAGAAAATTCTACACATGTAACGCCGCGGGTGGAGGTTAGTAAGAACATAAATACCCTTTCTCTTTCTATTTATGGAATAGATATAAACTTGTACTAATTCTGAATAAATATTCGAAATGTTAGGAAGTAAGTTAATTAAAAGTTTGTACGTGCGAGTTTTGAACAACAGATAAACTGAGGCGTCTCCCAATACACCCACTCTCGTGTCACTTCAGGAAAGTAACATGAATTCTGGGTAGGAATCAAATTCAGATGCTTGCCACATGAAAGAATACAGCTTCTAAACTTATTTATATAAAAAAGGAATCGTTAAAATCGCGAGTATATCTTTAAGACAAGTGCACCATATTGAGTTTTATTTTTGCGAGCTTGTTTGTCAAATAAACGGTATCGGGAGATTTATGGAAAAAATCATATAATAGGTAGTATAATGTTAGATTGGGCTAAAGAACAAAAACGGTATCAAAACTCCCATGATAAAATTACCAACCGCATAAAATTGTAAATCCGGGGGGGGGGAGGCTATAAATAAATAATTCTCTTAAAATCTCATGCTTTAAAACGTGGATTATATATATCTTAGTTACTTGATGTTAAAAACTGCAAGATCACTAGACACAGGCCGCATGCAACCGGTCCTATTCATGTGATCACTTCGGAAGGCCGGCTGTGGGTAGGTCTATATCCTACGGCTGGTATTGTGATAAACCAATAAAATGCATGTTTAATGTGTAAAGTGAGCGGGACTATCATCATTATCATCATATCAGCCAAAAAAATTTAACTGTTAGACATAAGCCTAATCTAGATCAGTGGCTTTTTGTCCATAATTGCCGCACTTGGCAGGTAATCGCAGAGCGCAACTTCGCATCGTGGTTGCTGCTGCCCATCCTCACATAGCAGTAATAAAACTACGCTATTTTCGATGGATATACCGACATCTTTCCGTTCCGATGCCTCAGTCACCTCTTACGACACCTGGTACAGAGGGAGGTACAATTCTAGTCTGCCGTTACCTCACGACAAATCACCTAAGCCTACAGAAACAAACTAATTCTAACGCTAAAACGAATGCGAGCTCTACGAGCTTACTCATGGAATCGAAAATCAGTTTGGCTAACATCATTTATACGGAGGAAATAAAACTACTTTCAACGTTTTGAGCCACTCCACTCGGCGATTGTTTATTCAATCGAGATTAAAAATTATTAAAACGGCTGCCAAAAACGAGTCGATTGCCGTAATGGTAATTAAAGTGAAGAGCGTAATGTGAAAACACCTTTACACAGTACATAATAAAGTTGCTACTTAAATGCTAGTAATGCCCACTTATGACGTCATTCAATAGTTTTACACGTATAAAGAAACGCATAGAGCTATTAAATGATGCTACCAATCAGTATTGCTGTAACAGAAATAATAAAATTCAAAGTTAAATAAACTATATTCAAGAAGGCTCATTACAAGCACTTTTAAATCGTAAATAAAATAATAAAAGAAATAGTTATATTAGTAAAATTAGTTTTTCCAATAAAGAAGTGATTATGCATATAATGCCGTTGGGCGCCGGCGGAGTAGAGCGACTAAGGTACCAGAATCAACAGATAGCGGTATATCCCTCCAATACACTGTAGCTCAAGTTTACAGGGCGAGCATGGGCCGCCGCATCCCTGTTGCGAAAGTTACGCTCTACGATTGCAAACACGTCTACCCAGCGCAACAGTTGTGGGCAAAATATTGCCAACCTTGTGAAGACCTATGTCCAACAGTGGACATCCAATAGTTAATACGCTATGCAAATAATCACTTTCTTGTTGTAATTATTAATACTTGTAGATTAATATATAGATAATACAGACGACCTTGATGACCCAAAAGCTCTAACAATTGGCTATTAATAAATCTTTGTGTTATATTTAATCTAAATTTATTCAGCCATTACGTTCGTAAACTTTCGCGTTATTTATTCCAATATTTAAAAAAATCAACGTAAAATTAAGAAAAAAAACCTTATAACACGTTAGATAGACTGATGAGATCATACTTAAAAAGCATATATTTACAGGAGTAAAGTTGTTAATGTAATATAGTTACAATAACTATTAGCATGAAGAAGTCAAAGTGTGAGATATAATTGAAGGCAGCGTGTCTGGAGCGTGGGTACCGTACAGTGGAGGCAGTAGTGCGCCGATACGAAGGCCTCAAAGCCTTAATCACGCGACAAGTTTTAATTGGTTCGACGCCGAGCCTCCGCCGCCCCATTTTGATGGGAATTCAAATGCCTCCACAACTTTAATACCAATTGTCAGGGAAATAATTCAAATCGGCAAACTTGGGCCAGATTAATTTTAGTTGTTTATTTATTTGGGAATCACTTCATTTAGCGGCTAAGTGCTGGATTAATAGAACCGGCGATCAAGTGTTTTGTCTAAGACAGAAATTCGTCTCATTGTTTAAAGTTTTTCATTTCGCACGGACGGCGGCCATGTTTGATTGTATTTTTTTAATGTTTGATTGATGATTTTTAATTTTGACGTAATATATATATCATCATTACAGCCATTGAAAGTCCAGTGCTGGACATATGCCTCCCCAAGATGCCCATAATTGCCCCGCTGGGCAAGAGAGGCAATCACAGCTTTCACGACGGGGATGCTACTGGACCGACAGATGGCGGTTCTGGTACCTTAGTCGCCTTTTAAGACACCTGGTAAAGGGGGAGTTACTATTCTACTTGCCGGTTTCCCACGGCACGTATATAACATATAAGGTGTATTTTATTAGACTAAATCTACAGCCAAGCATGCGGGCCACGTGATAGTGAGCAACTGCGAAGCGTAGACACTCTTTTTAACACCTGCATATGAATATCGCGTCGCCAACCTTCTGGTCCAGAGATATTATGAGTATTTTACATAAATCAGTAATGACACTGCCTCTTTCACCCTTCAAACTAGAACGCAGCAATGCGAACACAGCTGTTTGGAGGTAGAAATAAGTGAGAGTGAGCTACCAATCCAGACGACCGTTGTCTGATTTGTTTACTCATTTTAAAATTTTGATAAATTCGGCACGTGAATAATGTTATGTCCTTGGTATGTTTCATGGATCTTTGATTATACTAATGCTGGACTACTCAGACGTCAATTTAAGCGGCATCGGAGTGATCTGATCATGGTAATTTGGAAATTGACGGTAACTAAATTTGACTTAGCGATCTGTTATGGTCGGAACTTGTAATTTTACAAAATTTTTGTTAACAGTATTCACTGGCCTTACTTACCATATGATTGACATGAATCAATACTCAGTGTCTGATGCAGGGATTATGATAATTATTACTTTTACAAGTATTTTTCAGCGCCCATTTTGTATACACCCTTAAAACATAAAAACCACAATTTAATTACTTTAATTTGTTTAGTTATATTAATCTGTTCTGATATTTAAACTTACATTCTAAACTAAAATTGTTTACAAGTGAGAGCAAATTAAGCCTGACTTTTAATATTAAAACCCATCATAAATATTCAGCTACGAATTTAACCATAATTTCTTGCTTTTGTGTATCTACACTAATATTATAAAGAGAAAAGATTTGTTTTTTTGTATGTAGCAAATAAACTTAAAAAGTACTGGACCAATTTTAATAATTTTTATTTGAAAGCTACATTATCATTGAGTAACATAAGCTATATTTAGTGCTAGATTACTTGAGAAATTCCTATTAAAACCAACCAAAGGTGTAAAAAAATTAGCCATAAAATGTCTTTCATCGCATACGCTTCGAAGAATATTAATGATAGGACATCAATATCTACAAAATCCTTTGCGTGACCATATGTCTAACTATTGTAGTTACGTCACTATAACTACTTTTTTACATTTAACAAATTGAGAGAAACGCCGATTAAAATCGGACCGTATTATCCGTACCACTTATAATTTTTTATCCAAATAAATAATTTAATATTTAAATCTGTCTTAATACCTAAAGATTAATTTTTAAACTATTGAAATCGGACATTCCATTTAAAAGATATCATGAAATTAAAATAAAATACATGCCGGCGGCGGCCGCCACGCAGCGCATCGAGTAACTAACTCGACGAGAGCAATTGTATTTGACACTTTCTCGAGTAGGATCTCCTGAAAATCAATACACTTCGTTGCTACCTACAAATAACACAGCCAACGTAGTATACAGGGAGGCTTTAAGATTAGCATACTTTTTTTTTAATTAGTGATTCATGGTCGTTTTAATTAGCATGCTTATTACTAAATATACATGTACCTATTTATGTCTACCCGTGCGAAGCCGAGACGGGCCCTTAGTTGTCTAATACATTTATACTATCTTCATATCTACTGCTTTATTTTTATGTATTTTTTATTAATGAGTTCAAGATGTTTGTATTGTCACTAATTTATACATTACAATTGTAACTAATAAGACAAGATATTTACATAGAATAAACATACCTAATAAATCACTGTCATCATTATAGCCATGGGATGTCCACCAATGAACATAGGCCTCCCCAAGAAAGGAGAAATTTTGCCCATAATTGCCGAGCTGGGCAAGCGTGTTGGCAATCGCAGAGCACAGGTTTGCGAAGAGGATGCTGCTGCCCATACCCACCCTATGCATTTCTGCCATGCATACTGTTTCCATCACTGATGGATATACCGCCATCTGTCGGGTCTGGTATATTGGTCTCCTACGATACCTGGTACATAAGGAGGATTCTTCTGTGCCGGTACCTTACGGCACTGCCAGTACCTTAGCCCTACCAGTACCAGACCCTACCTAGACAATCTTTAGACCTAGAGAAAGGCTCTTTTTTAATTCGAAATAAGGGTTATAAGGATGTATGTTGTATGGAAGTATCGTTACTTATAGAGCTAGAAACTTGAAACTTATTTTTCAGGCCATTGATTCGATATAAATAAACAGGACTTTCAAAGTTTATATAAGATGAAGTAAATAGGTATGGTACCCAAAAAAACTATTCCACGCGGTCGAAGTTGCGAGCACAGCTAGTTTTGTTATAGACCTGGATATTGGGCAAAAAGTTATGGAAGGTGATTAAGTATTCTTATATTTTCATTTTATACTTTTTATAATTGAGATAATTATGTGTTAGTCGTGCTAGTTAGACTTAGTTGTTATTTTGATGGGGAGGCATACCAACATGCTCCGTAAGGAAACCAAATACGAGGATTTATTTTTATTTTATACATATATATTAGTTTTAGGGGTGGTTAAGCGGTCATTAATCGACATAGACCCTTTTTCCGTGGAGAACAAAATATTCCCGAGTTTCACAACATACAGCGACATCTAAACGGACGAAATCACCGGTAAGAAGCTAGTACACGTCATCATTATATCAGTCGGGAGCACGTCCACTGCTGGACGAAGGCTACTTCAAGAAAAGGGGAATTTAGCCCATAAATTGACGCGCTGGACGGTCATGGTAGCAACCACAGGCCGTGGTTTAGAAGAGGTAGACCTCATACAACGGTTCATCTTCATTGGTACCTCACTCTCATCACCGCCAAATAGCGGTGTTCGCATTATTGTGTTCCGGTCTGATAGGTTAGAAAGAATTTACTGGGTAATGTGGCATGATATCCTAAAGTCACAAGGTTGGCAACGCAGTACGCAAGATGTACTGGGAATTTATATACAATTATAAAATAAACGATACTCAGCTTAGTAATTCTTGGTCGCAAGCAGCATGGTAAGAATTGCCCATTACGGTATTACCACAAACTTAATAGCAGTTCCTAAATACAAAACTACTTAGGGAACTCAATTTATTAGTCAATTTACGTCGAGGGGACATTAAAAGTCCCGCATTTTAATACCTCATTACGGACGCCCAAGCCTGCACGGCCTTAAGCCGACTGCTGTTCTAGTTTGGATTCATCCCATTGCGCCACTTGAATTTGGACCAAGTTACCAAGTCATTGAAGGAATATCAAATCTGGTCGAGAAACTACAGGAATTGTAAATGAAATAGATTTAGATTATTTTCCAAAGTACAGTTGACACGCAATAATCTGCAATATTAAAAATATCGGGTTATCAAAATATATTAGTTTGTGCTATGTCTGGGTGTTGAATATATGTATTTAAGTATGAAATTTACGTTTTCTCTATTGTCCATAACACAAGTACTTTAAACAACTTGTCGGAGTCAGTTCAATGTATGAGATGTGGTGTGTGTTTATTATTATTTATTTGAAAATCACAGAAAACTGATGGGGCTGTTATATTCTTGGATAAAAACGTCACAACGCTGAACATCCAGAAGATAGACAGATGATCTGACTAAAACCGTAGGGTTCCTCTGGAATAAAAATGCTAACAACCGGTCCTATTGGAAATTACTTGGAGACTTACTTGAGTAGTATGTGAAACAATACGAAATATGTACCTTGAATATAAATCAACTGATTTGCAAGTAGAACAACCAAAAGGTATAGACATGAACCGGGTTACAAAGATAGACTAATATCTTACAATATTCCATAAAAACCGGTAAACAGGATAAGCCGTAAAAGCGTAACAGACAGACATACGCACTTAAAATTAATGTTCGTTCTTTTACATGAATGTTCATATTCACTAAATAGCAATGTTCGCATTGTAGTGTTCCGACTTGGATGCAGTGAAATTCCAGGGTAATGTGACATAATATCTGCAAGTCACAAGGTTGCCAACGCGCTAGTGATATCCTTGTGATATCACTAGCGCGTTGCAGGTCCGATGGCGCACATGGTAGTGATCCTATCATGTGCGCCAAGGGTTTGATTCCCACCTTAAGTAAATATTTATATGTTTATATTTGTGTTTGTTCTGTGTTTCAGTGTTGAATATATGTATTATAATAGACTTATCACGGCATCAGGTCAATATATGAAATGTTATGGGAAAGAAAAATACAGACACAATTTTGAGCACCACCATTCGGGGAAAGAAATAGAGAACTAAAGTGCTTTACAAGGCGATGTAGGTCTTGTGATAGGTCATTATATTTGAACAGAATTCACCGTAATTGCGAACTACTGGATTGGTTCCACGTGTCCTCCCATCAAAGGGCGCCCGCGTAATTGCTGTCACGGTTATCGCGTCCGTATCGAACGCGTGGACTTTGTTTATAATGTAAATTTAAAATTACAATTTCATTATAATTACTCTATTAATTACTGCCGCGAGGTACTGGCAGAGCAGACTTTAAAACTTCATTAATCTAAGGTCAGTTTCATATATTTCAGCAAAATCTGATTATATCAATCTGATATTGCTGAATATGTAAACTTAAAAGTGTTTTATAAAAGCGAATAATTGTATATGGTATATCTTGTTGTATAGTAGTGTGTACCACGTATCTTAATAGGTGGCTAAGATACCAGAACCGACAGATTTCGCTATATCCTTTCTAGATGATGTAGCTCGAATGCACAGTACTGGAATGGGCAGCAGCAGTTCCGTCGCGTTAGCTGTGCTCTGCGATTACCAACACGCTCGCCCAGCGCCGCAATTGCGAGCAATATTCCCCCTTTCTTTGGGAAGCTAATGTCCCGTAGCAGTAGACTTCCAATGACTTCAATGATTATGATGACTTAATTAAAATATTTCAGAATACTTTTTAAATTATTTTCTCATATTTGGCAGTCCGCGGCAAATATATGCATATTTTTTATATCAAACGTACATAACCATATTTTGATTCCGCTTTTTTATTTCGCTAGATTAAGCTCCCCCCCCCCCCTTTACATTATTTTTATTTTTCGTATATACAAACGAGTGCATATCTTATAAGAATACCTTATAAAATTTTAAATATGGCGTAACATATTCATTAGACAATGTATATAATAATAAATAGAAAACATCGGTCTGATAACGAGATAAATTAATCCCCTTAAAACTTTTGTGTTACGTGATATCCTATGTTTGACAACAGAGAAATCACAAGTAGAATTTTTAGATACATATTAACACCTAGGCTAAATACAAATATATATTATATAATTTTCTGTCTTGTTAAGGGATCAAACCTATGAATTTTGGGGCACGAGATAGCATGACTACAAAACGCGCCGTCAAGCCCATCGTATCCAAGGTGATTGATATAGGTATATTAATAAAACGTACCTACATCATTAACGGAGACTGCAACAAACTGAAGTAAATATAACTTAGAGTGTCTAGAGAATACTGTGTCGTTACTGATGAATATAAATACTAATGTTAGATGTTCGGTTATTACGTTCCTATTTATTGAAAAGTAAATAAGATAAAAAATCACGAAAAGTATGACTGATTACAAAAATATTGATGTGTCCAGTAATCGGCTGTACCACCCGAAGGATAAGCCATTTTCACATAAAGGAACATTTTTTTCAAAACATCACCAGCGCCGATATATCTGAATCGAACACAAGTCCATGTTGTGAACCTATTTAACAAACAGAGCATGCCGAGTTCTAGCTTAGATTATTTGATATCTCGTATGTTCGAATCTTAGGTAAATTAGAATTGCGGGGTAATGACATACGCCGGTGCGCGGGCGCGGGGCTACGGCGAGGGCGGAGGAGGAGAGGGTGGCGTATGATCTGACAAGTTGGTTCGAGCGCTGTTGATTAAGGCGCCTTCTCGAAATACGATAGCGATGTGGTCGCCACCATTTATTTTTGTACGATCGGGACATTTCCAATTATTTTTCCAGACCTACACTCTGCTCACAGTAGATGCTATGTTTAGCTGATAGTGCATGCTCTAGATAGAAATTTTATTTTTTAATGATATTTAGGATACATCATATTATGAGGTGTACGAAAATGAAGAGACATTTTTATTTTGTGTTAAGTATATTATTTTATCATCAATCAATTATTTAAAGAAATCAAAAAAGATAATCTGTTAATCAAAAACGGTAAGTACGTACAGCAGTACCTTGTGACTTTAAATCGGTAATTATAATAATATATGTAATACTTTCGCTTGATATTTTTAACGTAGAATAACTTTTAAAATTTGTTGCAGTTACATAAAAACTATGTACATCGTAAATTGAATTATGTAACTTTTTTTATTATCTTAGTAGACCAGGTCGATAAACAAGCATTCAGTCCGCGTGATAGTAAGCGTCAAGCAGTACACAAGGATATACTTAAGACTGGAAGATATTATGCCACATTACCCAGTAAATTCACTACCTCTCTCACCTTTCACACACAGCACAGGAAAGCGAATACTGCTATTTTGTGGTAGAAATAGATGAGAGTGAGGTACCAATACAGACGACCTTGCTTTATTATTTTGATCTATTTTGGTGTGCCTATGAAACATTAACAATGTCTTATTACTAATTAGTTTAAAAAAATGTCTAATTATTAACAATAGAATTAAATCAAATATGTCTTCAATACCATAAATTTGTGCGGGGGCAACGATCTACAATTTTGTGTCCTTGCTTATATTTTGTTGAGCTGAAATAAATGAGCACTTCCTACAAAAAATAACTCTGACAAGCAGTGCCGCCTGGTCTTTACAGTGGACTGCCTCCCCAAAAAGGTAATATTGCCGATAATTTCTTTTGCCCAAATTGTCGCGCTGGGCAAGCATATTACGTATTTGAACTATACTATGTTAGATGGATATATCGCCATCTGTCAGTTCTGGTAGTAATGGGGGAGGTACTCTTCTACTCTGCCCATACCTCACAGATAAGAATTATACAGATACCAGAAGATAATTCATATACGCTATAAATTTGTCCATTTCATAAAACACTTTAAAGTTTGCACATTTGGCAATATCAGATTGATATAATAAGAACTTCCCGAAAAATAAAATGAGTAAATAATAAAAAGTTTCTTTATTAGGGATCAATTAATTAATTTTGGCAATAAAATTCATTTTGCTGCTACATGTTCCTTAAATTGGTTAAATGAAACACATAATTTCGATTTTAAAATTATGTTAAATATGATTTTTGCGATTCCGTTCAGAATTCTAAACTTGCTGGTCTACTATCTCCGTATGAAATAGTCCTATAGGATTTTGTTCGATTCGATAGAAATTATATTATTTTCATTTCCGTAAAATGAAAGTAACTAAAACCACTACTTGCAAAATTCTCTCAAAAATAAGTGTAATTATTTTAAAATATATTCAAATTCATAATTTTCGTGAATATCTAAATAAAAAATATATCTTTACTTACAAAGAGACGCATCCATTTAAAAAAAAGGAGGATTTACTTATAAGTAT
>JACJUM010003085.1:19245360-19262192 GCA_020976665.1 Heortia vitessoides
TATTAAGAGAATTTCGATTACATTATTATTTTATTGTCCAATAATATAATTCTTATAGTCTATAACATTTCTGTATTTGTATTTGAAAAGTAATAATACGCTAAGTCAAAGCACCGCAACAATTCCGCACAACAAACACGTCCCAGACGATTGTCCTCCGAGCAGGTCAGACGGCACACTGCGGGCACCTGAGCCCATATAGTTATCGTTATCGACAAACACACCGGACACGTCGCGCGTCGGGAATCATGCGAACACTGACTTTGCGGTCATGCCAGTTTTATTATAAGTTCAAAGGGGATCTGATTTGGTTGTTTTTGGGATGACACTGCAAATAATGTTACTATAGAATAATGATAAGTCGTTAATCAAAACTATAAAATTACAGTGAGTACGTGCTCCTTGCCGTGACGTACCGGCAGTGTAGAATAGTACCTCCTACTTCACCAGGTGTCGTAAGAGTAAGATTCCAGAACCGACAAATGGCAGTATATTCATCCGAAACGGGCATCTCAAATGCACAGGGTGGGGATGGGCAGCAGCGTCCCTGTTACGAAAGCTGCACTCTGCAATTGCAAACACGCTTGCCCAGCGCGGCAATTATGGACAAAAATCTTCCTTACTTGGAGAGGTCTATGTCTAGCAGTGGACTTCTAACGGCTGTATCGATGATGATGATAACGTGTTCCTTAAACCCTTTCGTTTTATTCGTTCCTTAATCGCTTAAATTTGTTATTATTCTTCAGACAATTTTTTATGGATAAAATTAAATATACATAACATCTCATATTATGTTTAGCGTAATTTATAGAAGTTTTCATTTTGGTTCAATAAAAAGGTTATCAAAGGTATAAAATCTAGGTTTTTCGCGGGTTATATAATGTATTTTTATTGTTTTAATCGGCCAGCTCGACAAACAAGCATAACGTCTCATTGTCTCTTACTCTTTAGACCGGTACACAACAATGCTATTTGGAAGTATAAATAGGCGAGAGTGAGGTACCAATAAAGCCGACTTTTTGGTATGAGGTCTACCTCATGTAAAATTAATTATTTTATTAATTATTTTATTCATTTGCTTCTCACATAACGTGCGATGTTTCAATCGTAACTGTGAAGCATTTCTAAACTTTTTCACTTAGTGCGAAGTACTCGTATCAAAATGGAAACTTTTATATAGTCTTGTTTTATTCAAAGTATCTTTGAAAATAACAAGTTTTTGATTTCTTAATAAAGCTTTGTGCAGCAGTGAATTCTAATATTATAGTTTCAATAAGTGTTTCTCACAACAATGACACTTTTCAAAGTAACAACAATATTTAACGAAAGGTTCTCAATAGACAGACAATACACTTTGACTTATACATCGAACTGAGGTATTAGGATCTAAATGCAGTGAAGTGGAATGCGTTTTGTAAATTGTATAAAAGATTGATCGCTTAAAGTGACAGAAGGAACAGTCTGGGCAGTAAGTAAGCGTGTCCCGAGTGGCGATCTATTGCCGGCGCCAACGGGCGGGCTCAAACTAACTCGATACACGGTGCACCTGGGATTCGAAGGGAATTGGCCAACTGGCTCGCTCGGTAGTTTATTAGTATATTATGCATCAAGAGTCGTGGTCGTGAGGTACCAGCAGAGTAGAATGGTATCTCCCACTGCACCAGGTATCGTAATAGGCGACTAAAGTACCAAAACCGACAGATGGCGGTATATCCAACCGAAACACTGCATTTCAAATGCACAGGCCGGGTTGGGCAAAAGCATCCCCGTGGCGAAAGATGCTCTCTTCGATTGGCAACACGCTTGCCCAGCGCGGCAAATATGGGCAAAAAATCTCCTTTCTTAGAGAGACCTATGGCTATGACTTTCAATGGCTGGTATCATTATGATGATGAAGAGTCTATCACCAACCATTACAAATTCTGTGTTATAAACCTTTTTTGTTTTTATTGTGCCTGGGTGTTTGTATGTTTTGCTTAAACGACGCCCAATCTTCAACTTTGAGCACAAGATTTATAGTAAATTAACCAGTTAGTTATTTGACTTATTACTAGGAAGCTTCAGGATTTTCACAAATTATGAAACAAACAAAACATAACAAAATAAGTTTCTCCGTTTAAGTTCAGTGTCTGATTAATTTCCTATAAAGTACGTAATGACCCATTTATTTTCTACGTTTTAAATTAACGATTGTTTCACCTTTGCTCACAATTTTGAAGTAAAATTTTCAGATATCGCTAAAATTATTCTTTTGTTACTAGAATAAAAGTAAAGAAACTTAAAAAAACGTCGTATAATAAAACTGATATTAAACAGCCTTTTTATACGCAAGACCCATTTCTTTTTAATGTAACGACTTAAATTTTAGTTGGTATACATTGTCTGCTACGTAGTATTTATTGATCAACATTAAATCTCATTTCCCGAAACAATAAATTACTTAAATTGCGTGTAACTGGGGTTTAGCTGCAGACGTCGCCCGTCGTCTCGAACCAAGGATAATTCGACAATCCCGGACGGTCGTCACCAGCTGCACACTGAACAGTGCTTCTCTACATTTTCTATTAATTACTATATTTTATTCACGTTTAGTGATGGCGAACCATTACTAAAGAATGGATTAAACTAGTTTCAGGTTTACTTTATACTCAAACGTTAAAAAAAGTAGATCATACTGGTGGACATTCCACTATTTAACTAGAAATTGATATTTTTATCATTTTTATCCGAACCTAAAAAGCATGGTTACGGAAGTAATTTATTTGTGTTGTTATGACAATCCAGCATTCTGCGTTAAAGACGCCGCCAGATGAGATGAAAATAAACTAACGGTTGAATCCCTTTGGAGAAGGGTCGTACATCTGAGAACCCAACGGTAACTATCACATAAGATCTTTCCCAAGATATGTTTAACTAATCGACATTTTTAGATCGAATATTTATTGTATAGGTGTTGTTAATTGTGTTATGACAAAAGTCTCTTTTTGCAAAATGTTCCAATCTGAAATATCTGTGAGAAGTATGCACAAACTCCGGTAAACAGATAAGACGTTTTCTATTAACAAACAATTTACTTAAAAACGCGGTTTATTCAACATTAATAAAAATTTCGTATAAAATGAATCATCGAGAAATAAGTACAAAAATATTATAACTCAAAAAATGAAAATTTCACGGAATATTTATTTGTATTGACTTTGAAATCAAATATTTAAATTTTTTATATAAATATTTTATTTTAGATTGGCTAAAATTAATCAGTGTTAAAAATCTTGTACCCACGATCCAACCCAGTATCGAAAATTTTACAGATAGAAATGTCTTCTGTTCGAGGGTAGATGATCGTATCTAAAAACCTAACAAAATAATAAGATAGAAAAACGACTCAGTGAATTCTGAAAAATATAGGTTCAAGTTTACCCGAGTAAGAAACCTTATCCTTGAGTGGTTTGTGCAGGAAAGTGAAATCGGCCGAGTTTCTCCGGTTTCGCAATGTGCAAAGTTAGCGTTAGCTCACATGGTCGCCTGTGCGAGGTAATGGTCAAAATAAACGTAAAAAAATATTAAAGTTTATAAGTAGATATGCAATATGCGAGGGAATGCACCAGCCATATGACCAGAGCGTATTGCGTCAGACTACTTAGTAATTTGGCAAGCACTGGTGCTTTTGGCAAGTATTTTCACGGGCCCGATGGCGCAGATAGTAGTGATTCTATCTTGTACGCCAAAGGTCGTGGGTTCGATACTCAGCCAGGACAAATATTTACATAATGATATTTCAGTTTGTTCTGTGCCCAGGCTTATACCCAGGTATTTAAGTATCCCTAAATAACTTTAAGCGACTTATCACGGTCTCGGGTCCATGTATTAGATGTTGTATGTGATGTTATTACTATTTTATATTTATCTTATATCGAAAAGTATCTCAATTAAAAGTGTGATCATAAATAAAAAAACACGACTACAATAAAGCAAATCAAGGGACAATATTACATTTTTATAAATTCACAATATAATGGAACCGTTTTTATGAGTAGCCAAGATAAAACTTTAGCGATACAATCAAATTACGTTTTCCAGCAATAGGCTATTATTGTCTGAGTGAGCCTTTAAGAAACGAAAACTATTTTGTTTTTCGGTTATCTTGATACATTTATTAACAATTTGTGTATTAATGTCCATCGTAACAGGTATAATTTTTTCAATTCTTTATTCATTAGAAAAAATAAATTGTCACATACATTTATTAATCCCTTTAACGTGTTTTACTAATTAAAAAAGTACAATTGCATTAAAAAATATATAAATACAGAGGAATCACAAATGTACTACTTAACATATATTTTACACCCAGACACAGAACAAACAATAATATCATCATATGAATGTTTTCATTAGAATATATTAATGAAATTGAATTGCTCTTACTAATACTATTAAGGCATTGGTTTCTTGATGCCGATGACGCCGGTGTTTGTCCAATAATATAAACTATTACGTGTTCTTAGAACCTATAACATCAGCTGGTTTTCTTTCAATGTCTTGTCTGATGGTAAGCGTAATGAACCTGCTATGAACTTAGTTTTAAGAGTTTTCTGGTAACGCTAGACTGGTAACGGTAGACTAGTATTAACTAGTATTAAAGCAGAACACATATTTGTATAAGATACACATATAAGATCCTGACAACCACAATCAGTTCGAGCCTCTAGAGGCACCCTCGGGCGATCGCCGTCGGTCCCGCTCAATCTCGCGAACCTCGCAGGATGAAAACGGGCATCGGACTTCTCATTTATAAGAGGCCCCGCCCTCTTTTTTCGGTGGCGCTGGAATTGACGTCTGAGTAGTCCAGCAAGAGATTTGTCCAAAAAAATAGGTTGTCCTAGGTCATTCATGTAATAAAATAATTAACAAATCTGTACATAAAGATGTTGTTATTCTGACGATCTACTTAGATAAAAACATATTTGACTTGAATTGATTTTTTATTGTGATGTAGACCTCATACCAAGCTAGCCTCCGGCATCTCTGTTCTATATGTCACCTATTGAATTATATACCTAAATCTTACCCATAAGTCACTGCGTAAAAAGCGTATGAAAATCCATTCAATACCGACTCTTTTCAGTTGATTTACCGCTTTCAGATAAACTCGGTGGGAAGGCTATGTTTCATAAACGAGTTTGTAGTGTTTCTCGCGGTAGTCAAGGCTACCGTTATATTTCGATTTATACCTTTATTAAGTTATAGATTAGGATGCCGATGAAGATTTTTATACAATAAAGATCACTGAACAGACATGTTTAAGAATAATGTAACATCAATATTTGATCTGAATATGGCCAGATAGTTATAATATTATAGTAGTAGCGATCTTGCTTTGTGCGCCAGAGATCGTGGGTTCGATCCCCGCCCAGGACAAATATTTATATGATGATATTTATGTTTGTTCTGTATCTGAGTGTTAAATATATGTATTTAAGTAGTATATTTATGATTCCTCTGTTGTGTATGCCCGTAAAACAAGTGCTTTAAGCGACTTATCACGGAGTCAGGTCAATGCATGAGATGTTGTGGAAATTAATTTAATATTATTTTTATATATAATGTCATCTATAACTAGCATGTTTCCAACCTTGTGATTTGAAAATATCATGTCACATTACCTAATAAGTTCACTGCCTTTTTTGCCGATCAAATGGGAACACAGTAAAGCAAACACTGCTGTTTGGCGGTAGAAATAGGTGAGTAAAGTTTCAATACCGACGACCTTTCTATGAACCTACTTCCAGTGCTTACTTTACTTTATCGCTTGTCGGCAAGCTGGTACTACAAAAATAGATGGTGCCTCCTACCTATATGGTATGATTAATCATGTTTAAAAAATCTATTTCCATCGATCAAAAGACAAATACCATAAACCTACAAAGCTGCTGTCACCATGGATATAACACAATATAATCAATTTTATTTTTACTCAAAGCTTTATTTTTTATAACGACCTTTTTATTCGTCTAATTGTCTTGTAGACCGAGATTCACTCTAAAATGTTATCAGACCAGTGGCTCCATCAGTCAACAGTTTGTCTTAATATTTAGAAAAAAAAATAATTCAAATTCTAGTCACTCAATTGTCTAATTGGTAAAATATTTAATGAATATTATACCCTAGACAGTTCTCTCAGACGAAAGGCAATTATTGAACTAGTGTAAGTAGACGAGGTACGAGACATCAACAAATGCCAGGCTTAAAGGCTAAGTTAAATTACAGGCAGAGATATATCTGGTGCTCGCGAGACTAATGCGGCATACGTGAACAAGCCGACCACGAACGACCCTCGATAAGATCGCACACGGTCAAACAACGCAATTTTCATTTCTTTTTAAATTTTTATAACACTTTTGTTTTCTATAAATCGGCCCTTTGTTTGACAATCCTCAATGTCATTTTACGTAATTGAATCACGAATGAATAAATTCGCAAAATGACTTAATTGCTCAGTGGAATAACAAGTTAAAGTAGCAATGGGCAGGGATCACGATATGTAGAACTTATGGTCGTAAAATTCTCGAGTTGAAATAAAATTTGAAGCCGCAGGATCTCTCCAAATGCAGGATGCTTACCATCGATCACTTAAAAACGGTATTAAAGAGGTCCATGTTCAACATGTCGTGAAAAAAACGACGCTGGTAGGTACCGACAGATTAAAATAGCCTCACTGGTACACTAGATGTCGTTAGGAGGCGACGAAGGTACCAGCACCGATAGATGGTTTTTGATTAAAAGGGGCACCACCAGCATTCCCGTCGCGAATACTACGCTCAGCAATTGCCAATACGCATGCCCAGCGCGAAAATTAGTCACTGCTAAATTCCCCCTTTTTTGTGGAGGCAGCAGTGGACCTAATATGAAAATGTTCAAAAATGGTAATTCTTCCTCTGATACGGTGATGATAACGGTTAATCATAATTTATATCTATTTAATATAATATTATTTAATATAATCTATTTCATAACAATATCAAACAGCCTTAGCGAGAAACACTGGTGCTTAATCTGTCATCTTGAAGGCTGCAGTAACCGTTTACCATCAGGTGAGTGAGACTGAAGCCAGAATATGTATTCTAGAGTAATATTTTCATGTCACGTATTGTATTTTTTATTAATATATCAAGAAAATGCTCGACAAAATTGGACACGTTATGCTAAATAAATCTTATCTCTGCCCGAAATTAATTTGCGACAATGTCAATGCTCGTTGAAAGTTTTGACCTTCGAGAAGCTTAAGCAGCAGTTACATGAGATAGACCTCATACAATACAAAGGTCATCTGCATTGGCAGCATAATATCCTCAAATCACAAAGATGGCAACGCATTAGTGATATCTTTGTGATATTATGAGCGTCTATAGGCTGCAGTGACGCTTACTATCATGCGGACTGTATGCTTGTTTATCGACCTGGTCTAATAAAAAAAAGCAGAATGCCACATTTGAGCATGGATCTACTGAACTCCATTGATAAAATCACCAACCACCTATAACTATGCTACACGTATTTCTCGAACAGCGAATAAAAGAGCTGGCAGCCCATAACGCGCGCAGCACGTTGTAACAGTAAGCACTTTGTAGCTCCACGTTATCGATAAATTATGCGCTAGTTGGAACAAGCACCAGCTCAGACGCGATCAGCCAGGCTAAATATTTAGCCTGCCCGGCTGCATGCGAATATCTCACACCGGCAAATGCAGCATAAGGCTGTGTTTGCATCACACGACTCGGACCCGCTGTCGGAAATAGCTTTCAGATCTGTTTGTTTAGTTATTAGCAATTATTTTCACTTGAGATCGCCCTGTGATCAAAGTTTGAGCGGGCTTCGGGAAATGTGTTGTTAGTATGACATGTGTATATAATACTGCTAGAGTTATATAAATCATCATCATTATACCAGCCATTGGAAGTCCACTGCTGGACATAAGCTTCTCCAAGAAAGGAGGATTTTTACCCATAATTGCAGCGTTGGACAAATGTGTTGGCAATCGCAGGGCGCAGCTACCGCGACGGGGATGCTGCTGCCTTTTGGGCTGCCCTGCTTCGGATAGATATACCACTACCTATCGGTTCTTCTACCTTAGTCGCCTCTTATGACACTTAGTGCAGTGGAAGGTACTATTTATTCTGCTGGTAACTCACGGGTTATGTATAATATAATTATGTAAAGTTCGCAAGATATATGGCACGCCTAATAGACAACCTATAAGTATTAAGTTTCTGTAATAGATACATAAGTATTTTTTTTTACTAAATGTGCTAAGAACTAGAGACAAAGAGCGTTACTTTACCATTTATGCAGAAATAAATAATAACAATCAGCCAGTTGTCTACCTGGGTGAACTTTGATCTTATTACTTATATTACATACTTTTTATGTACTACTAACAATTTGTAACATGTTACATAATGTAGAAGTTATTTAAAACAAATGTTACGTAGGTAACAAACATTGTCTTCGGAACCCATATCTTTGATCTGACATATTATTTGTCATAAGATTTACCGTACAAACTTGTTGTACTGTACTTTTGATAATGTAAGCAAACATTTTCTATAACATGTTGCTATCATCATATAATATTGACTAAATAGACACCGTTTTTGGGTCATAAAAGTTTAATATATGACAAACAATTATTGTAATATATTAGATTTAGAGCAATGCTTCCTGCCGGGGATGTTCTGAAGAATAAACCGCCGCCTGTCGGTTCTGGTAATATTGTAGTCTACTGCTGATTTAGAAACAATCCCTGGCAGGTGTTCCATTAACAGTAATTACTTGGTGTTCATAAAAACTTCGCTACTACCAGCTTTCCTTATTTACTCGTACGGTACCAGCAGACTAGTTTCAGTTTTGCCTAATTCTCATATGTTAGTTGACTGTTATGATCTCGTAAGGTTATGAAGGTCATCAGTATTATGAGTATAATAGAATAATAATAAAAATACTTTCTTCCTGGCAACCTTTGGATGGAAAGATCGAATGAAAATAAGAGATAAAAAAAGAAGATATTAATTAATAATATAAATAGAGCTTACGTAAGGAAATGCAACGAAATATAATTCGAAAGTGATACTATACCAACAGTTTAAACACAGGCATGCAATATTAAGAGGAAGTGCGTACCACAAACATACAGCCTAGGCCGTAAGGAACTTAAAAAAACTTTATGGAATGCACATGCGTTTTAAGTAAGGGTCTTTAATGACTTGAGATTTATCGTGGCTGTTACCTACGAACACGAAATGATTTTTAAGATATAGAGGGCAGGAAGGGTCGAAAATAATCTTGTATAATAAAAAGCAGGATATAAGCATGCCTGCGAAGTCAAATAGAAAGCCATTTGAGCTTAATTCTAAATTAGGACACGTCATCAAATTTGCGTACACCAAAAATTAATCTCATGCAAAAATTTTATAGTCACTCGAGCTTTTCAAATTAATTTTTATTTTATTTATTTATTTCGGAAACTTTATTGGTTTTACTTATTTAATTTTAGAAGAAACTAGATGCTTACTTTAATAATGTATACAATAAATAAATCGTTATTTAATTTTTAATATTCGAATACATCTGATCTTTGAATGAAATTTAGATAGTGTCGTGGAATGTAAGCGTGGCCTAATCCAGTCATGAGTTTGTTTCCCGGCTGTTATTTAAAATGCAGACTACATCTGCTCCGTGGGATATGAGTATATACGGGCGACGGTATTAGTTTCTTTAAGCGGTCCCCGGTTATTAACTGGCTGATGTTTAATGCAGTAGATTAAATATACACTCGTCTGGGCAAGTTGCCTCACCCCATGTTCGCAAGTTTCACTTTCGTGCTAAAACTCCGTCGACATTTGCTCCGCTATAAAGAGCATGTGAAAGTTTAGAAAAATATAGGAACATTTTCTCAAAATTTTGAGTAATAAAAAATAAGGAATTTTGTTATTCATTTACATAATATACCTTTTTAACACAGACATTTCGTACATATAAGTCTGTGCTTGCACTGAAAGATGTATTAGCTTTTTTTTATATATTATGAATTCAGCAAACAAGCATACGGTCCGCTTATGGTAAACGTGCAGCCTGTAGATGCTCGTGTCACAAGGGTATCACTAACGTGTCGCCAACTGTCCCCCTGTGAACTAAAGACATCATGTCACATTTACCTAGTAATTTCACGGACTCTCTCATACCTAAAACTGAAACAGAAATTCGCACTCTGAAATTTGGCGGTTGAAATAGGTAAGAGTAAGGTATCAATGCAGACAACCTCTAAGGTCTATCTAATGTCTATTTGACGTGATCATATATAAAAACGAGTAAATAAAATTCAATTTGGCAATAAATCCATGACCGTATCACTGTTTGACTGTCAGTTACTCAGGCATTGAGATAATATGAAATAAATATATAGAAATAAATATGAAATAATCGTTTTATATTCTGAATGCTAACGCGTTTTTAGTACTCTTTTTCTATATATTTTCACATGATACTCGTGCTCAAACAGTGCGTACGCACGTTTCTCTAACTCAAACGCGTTACTTTGCAGAACATTAGATTTTATTCCCAACACACCGCCATTTACGTGGATGTAAATATGTCTGTAAAACGTAGTTATCCTTGAACGACGCTCAACCAAATCCAGGCATAAATCGGGTGTGGTCTAAGCAAAGCATATTCTTGTCATAACAATATTTATGTTTCCATTGAGGCGCGACCCGCAGGATGCGGGGGGGGGGCTCGGGGAGGGGGTAGTCAAACTTAGGACATCGATCACTGCGGCGCGCCCGAGCATACACGCCGATTGAATATGTCACTCATGAGGTACGATTCCTGACGATTAAGTGATAATGTTCTTGTACAGAGTTATCTGTATAACGCTTTTATGTAACTAGGTTGGTGTGGTGCAGTGGTCTGGTAGGCAGAAGTGGTTACAGTTCTAATAAACTAAGGACAGCATGTTTACCGGCAGAAATAGACAAACGTGAGACCACGTTGACCTATATATACAAAACTTATATACTAAATATATATGTATGTATATGCTGCTATACAAATAAATAAGTAAAAATAATATTATTTATTGTACACACCATAAACAACACATTCAAATAACATAGAAAACCATACAACAGTACAGTACAATAGGCGGCCTTATCGTATACAGCGATATCTTCCAGGCAACCTTTGGACAGGAAATAAATACTGCAATAATAAGGCAGTTTGAGGTATATAATAAATTAAACTAATGTATAAATATAAACAATCAAAATATATAAAGGAAAACATCCACCTACACACACACACACATACATACATACAATATATACATACACACACATAAACATACAAAAAAAGGAGACTATAAAACGAATAATATGCGAGCAACAACTACAATGACAGGTAGTACTCCTGTACCATTCTCCGAAAAATCGGCAGTGATTGCGCGCGTCTGATCGACAAAGGAAGCGCATTCCACAACTGAACAGCTTGAACTGTGAAGGATTTCCTGTAAAATATTGTGGAATGAACCGGCATCTTAAGTAGTAAATTCTCTGATAATCGCAGAGATCTTTCGTGGCTGTCACCTAAAAACAGAATACGATTCTCAATTAATTTGAAGAGGGAGGAATAAACAATACTTTATATAGTAAAGAAAGAATATGAGCATTCCTGCGAAGTCAGATAGGAAGCCATTTGAGCTCGTTACGAAATTTAGATACATGATCATGTTTGCGTACACTGAATATGAATCTAAAACGAAAATTTTGAAGATGGTTAAGCTTCTCAACCTGGTCCTCAGTGAGGTCTGGATAACTCACATCCGCATAGTCTAATATAGGTAAAAGGAGAGATTGTGCAGGAGCAGTTTTAGTAGCAAAAGGAAGAAAGCTCCGCAACCTTTTCATAGAGGTCGCTGAGGCAAACATTTTACGACTAACTTCTTTTAGCTGAGAAGTCCAAGATAAACCACTATCTATAAATACTCCCAAGTTCTTGACTGCTTTATCATTAAGAGATAAAAATGCCGCCAAAAGAAGCTTGGGGCTTGCCAATTGATAGAGGAGATCATTCTTGGACTGCCTACCACATAGATTTGAGTCTTGGATGGGTTGACATCCAGACTATAACACTCACTCCACTTTTTAATGTGGGTCAGATCATCATTGATAGCATCTATAGCCATACTAAGGTCAGGAACTGGTGTTTGGTAGTAAATTTATAGAACGTCTGCATAAAGATGGTAGGAAGATAGAATGTTATGTGAAATTGAGTTTATAAATAGTGCAAAGAGTAATGGAGATAATACACCACCTTGCGGAACCCCAGCAGACATAGAGCACCAAGACGATGATTCGTTTTCGTTGCAAATACGCTGCCGGCGACCGAACAAATAACTATGAAATCAGTCGATAGCCGATGAAGATATGTTAAAAGATCGTAGCATGCTAAGCAAGATACCGAAGTTAACGGTATTAAAAGCATTGCTTGTACTAAAACCGTGACCTTACCGATTTCCATTCCCGAACGGAATATTGACGAGGGTACTATGGCCTGATCTAAACCCAGACTAAAAGGAACTTAGGAGGGTATTTTTATACAGGAAAGATCTAAGTAGATCATGGATAAGGCGTTCTAGGACTTTGGAAAGAAACAAAAGAATAGAGATAGGACGATAGCTCGAAAGTATAAAGGAATAATTTGTGATTCCTACCATGGCGATGGAAAGATACCTAAGGATATCGAATAATTGAAAATATGACCAAATTACAGGCAGGATTGGATCCAAGATAGGGGGAGGATCAACTTACGGGTGATAAAGTCACTTCCAACCGCGTTGGAAGTTATAAGACAATTTACTCCTTTCAACATCACAAGCAGAAAATTGACTAAAGATGAATGGTGAATATTTCGGGGTTGGCAAAGACGTAAAATTTTATTATTTTTTAAATTATTAATTAGTTTTTAAATTTTTTTTTTCCCTCGAAACAGGACGGAACTGTGAAATGATAATTAAGAGAATTTAAATTAAGAACTTGAGGGGCTGTAATGTGTCTACTTTTTTATATAAGATATTCGATTCGATATAAGAAACTTCCAGACTGAAGCTGGATCACCATTTTGTACTGAATCATGAATGTGTTGGCGTTGAGCATTTCTACACATCTTATTGCAGAGATTTCTAATGGAAACATATTTGTCATGATTAATCTTAGTAGGCTGACATGTAAATCTAGTTTTTGCAGCTGAATTTTTATGTATTGCTGCTTTAATGCTATCAGTAAACTAAGGTGTTTGTCGTAAAGCTGTGTTAGTTTCAAGACAAAAATGTCAACTTGCTCATTGACTGTAAGGGAGAATAAAAGCGGTATCCAGTACTGCTTCTTATTGAGACAGTTTCTTTTGAATTAAAACCTTTGTTTAGAGATGATCAAATTATAACTTATTTCAGAATAACTAGTTACAATACACAAATTCATTTATCATTACAGCCATGAAAAGTTCACTGCTGGACATAAGTCCCCCCATGGAAGTTAGAATTTTGCCCAAAACTGCCGTGTCGGCAAACGTGTCGGCAATCACAAAGCGTAGCTTTCGCGATGGGGATGCTCCTGCCCATCTCTGTCCTGTGCATTTGAGCTACATTGATTCGGATGAATATACCGCCATCTGTTGGTTTTGGTACCTTTGTCGCCTCTTACAAAACCTCGTACATCATGAGGTACTATTCTACTCTGCCAGTACATTGCGGCACAAATTTATTAAAATTCGTTTTTTTAGCCAAACAGTGCATTTCTGCTAAACTAGATAACTTCTAAACTTTAAACAAATTTAACGTTTATCTATGTTAACTTAAGTCTGTCAAGTTTCCAAAATTTTAACCGATAGGAGGCGCAAGATCCAACAAACCCTAGATTAAATAAATGCTATCTAAGATTAACCGTTGTGATGGGCCGTTGTCTTCGTCGACTTTCGAGGTTAGTTGGAAGTTCGAGTGAAACTTCATAACTGTTGTTTGCAGATACTGCGAACAGCACTTGACAATAATCGGCTAGTGACAACTCATTTGTCAATATATTATTTTTTAAATATGTTCTCACAACATCACATACATTGCTCTGACTACGTAATAAATCACTTAAAGCACTTGTGCTACGGACATCAAACAACAGAGAAATCACAAATATACTGCTTACACATACTACAACGCCCAGACACAGAACAAACATTAATTTCATTATATATATATTTGCCCTGGGTTGTAATCGAATTCTACCATTCGTCCCGTCATTGGGCCCGTCGAAATTTTATATAACTACTAGCTTTTTATACTTTAATCTACTTTTATACATACTATAAAATAAAACAACATGTCCCAAGTATCAAATAGTAGGTATTAGAACTCACAAAATTTCCTATCTGGGGAAAACACTAACTATCGTATTCCTTATAAGATCTAAAAAAAGAAAGGTTTGAATACCATCAAGAACAGGAGAAAATTCATATGTACAAATTTACTAGGTTTCACTCACAGCTTATAAATTTTGAAAAATGGAAAAGTATTTTTGGACTAACCTAACATGTTCTTTGACAATATCATCAGGATCCGCCGAGTGGTGCTAGCACCAAGATGACAATCAGAGAGATAGTTAGGGTTGACGTAAGCTTTTTTTGTGAATATATCAAAGAAGCTTGTATCTATCTCGTTTCAGCAATTTTTTTTTCTGTTTAATTCATATGAAATCATGTTAAACGGGTGTTTGACATGATTTTATATGGATTGTTGCATATAAATCTCAAATTTCACAGAAATGATATAAAAAGAAAAGTAGTCAAACCTTCAAACCTTCTTGAAATGATTTTGCTCTAAAGATTATAAATCATTTTCTAAATCTAAAGATTAGCGACATCTAAGTCTATTCAGTGTTCATAGAACATCCCACTTCAAACAACAGTCTCGTAGGCAAAATCTTTTGGCAAGTCAAGCTTTCAACCCACCAAAAACTTTAAACTTTTAACCTGTAGGGATCTAGAATGCGTCAAGACATGAAAAAACTTATCGTGACTGTGTATTTCTTATTTTTATTGCTGGTATTATCTGCTGTCTTCTGCGAATCTTTTTAATTATCTTCCTTCTTAAGATATTATAATTATAATATCTTAAGAAAGATTGAGTTTTAGATATCTACCAGAACTATAGTAGTTTCTATTTATCTGAAATATTCCCACAGCATCTCATACATTGACCTTCGTGAAAACTGCTTGCTTGCTTGTACTTGTGTTCTTAATTACTTAATGGTTTCAGACAACAGAACAATCACAAATATACTACTTAAACTTACCTCTTACAATAACTAGACACAGAAAAAACATAAAAATCATTATATAAATATTTGTCCTGAGTGGGTATCAAACCCACGACCTTTGATAAGATACACATGATAGAATCACTACCACCTGCGCCATTGGGCCCGTTGGGTAATTATATATCGTGTTCGAGTAGCCCATAGTTCAGTTTGCAAGTAGAAGAATTAACGTTTGATTGCTCTTCGTTACAAATATATCTCTCTGTAGGGACGGTAAAGTGCTGTACGCTCGTGTCAAGTAAATGATATTTTTTTTGTTTGGAGTATGTGTTTGATACAAACTTAATCAAAAGACATTGATTTTGGATTATAGTGTGTTTCAAATCTTATGATGAAAAAATGATAATGTATTATACGATATCCATAATAACAGTGGATCAGAGATATAGAAAGCAGTTTAAAAAAAGTGAATCGTAGAGCCTCACCCCGGGAGGCGCTGGCGCGGAAACTGTAATGAGGGTCGGGTTCTTCACAATTCACACTCGAAAACGCCCTTAAAAGATAAACTAGCGAACAAAGCGAAGATAAATTTACACAAATTCCAACTCACGAATTACTTAGAAAAACAAAATACTTTTGTTAGCTATTATATTCTGCAGAACGTCATAGCGCGGTGAAGAACACATATAATTGTTACAGAACTGAATTCTCAAAGATATAAAACTCGTGCACGCGATACTCGGGAGTTTCCACGTGTAGCCAGCATAGTCGAGGTTATACTGATATTATGCCTGTCAATTTTCAATAATCCTGTTATGCATAAAGTCAATGTTCACCGGGAGGCAGGGAATATAAATGTACCTATATTACCTACATATATGTTTGCTGACATGCACCGGCAGAGTAGAACAGTACCTCCCACTGCAGCCTGTATCGTAAGAGGCGACTAAGGTACCAGAATCGACTGATTGCTGTATATCCATTTGAAACAGTGCGGCTTAAACGCACAGGGCGGGGATGGGCTGCAGCATCCCCGTCGCGAAAGCTGCGCTCTGCTATTGCCAACACGCTTACCCAGCGCGACAATTATGAGAGAAAAAAGTATTTTCTTTTTTCGAGAGGCCTTTGCCCATCCGTGGACTTCCAATAACTGATATAATTATATGTTTACGGTTTAATCTTACATATTATCATATTACGTAAGCCAGTTAAGCTCTTCAGCTACAGTCGGCAAAATTCCTCCTGGCGTCTAATTTCTATCAAACAAGTAATACATATAAAGATTTCTCATAATCATGAGTAAAATGAGGTCAAAGTACACAATAGTAGTAGTAAATGACTGGTCAAGGCATCCTGTTTACCCTAACCATTATTTGTGGAAGCAATATTATTAATTAAATATGTTTAACAAAACGTTGGTTATATTTAATTTCTAGGAAATATACTGTATTTTACACTCAAATTATTTACATA
>JACJUM010003085.1:19262292-19313198 GCA_020976665.1 Heortia vitessoides
TATATATATATATATATATATATATATATATATATATATAGTATGTACTTACATACATACCTACAACGAGCGTATATTTTATGGAGGCACATACGCTTGTTAGTCTGATTTACGTGTACTTCCCTTCTTATAAATTTACACATATAATATTGACATAAATATGAAGAAAAGTGATTGTTCTGTGTGGCAATGTATACAAGTATATATATACCGTTTGATACATTGTGTAGTCAATGTTCATTCTCATCACAAATTTCACGTAAGGCGATGAAAAAAAAAGTTTTCTTTAAAAGTATATAGTCTTCAAATTTACGTATGCCAACGTTGAAACATCACATATCATAAAATCTGTCAAAATATATAATAAAACCTTCTTTAAAGAAATATATTGATATCATTAATGACATTGTAGTTTATCAATGTAATTATTAGAATACGCAACATAAATGAGACTCTAGTATAACAAATGACATAGCAAGACTCGCAATTACCCTTGCAGAAAATAATCGTACTCATTTGTAAGACTACATTGGATTAATTATGAGCTTATTTCGCATTTAATCGTTAACATTAGTTATATTAAATCACTCAAATTGAGCTAAATACGTGAACATCGATATGTATCCAACCTTACCTGCACACGATATCACAATAAACATAGCCGAATTGTTTCACCAAGAATGTCGACCCGATTTTATAAAGAAGACTTAATTATTCCAAAGCTCCCTATTCAAAGATACCGTAATAGAAAGCCGACTCTTTGAACAAAAAGTTTTATTTCTTTTGAGATAACGAACAAAGGTGGTCTAGGTAACATTAAAGAATTACAAAAATAATATGGACTAGAAAAATATTCGTGTATTGTTTGTCGCTAAACAGTATCAAGGATCAACTTCTACTGCCTTCACTATGGTTGTCTATGGTTAATATTTTGGTTATAGCTCTATCTCGACAAGTTTATAAAAACAACCCTCAGTTGTCCGTATCAATTAAGATATAGCAATATGTGTTTCCGTCGATATTCCTACGGCGTCTATTTGCATGGAGGCTTTTTTTTACATTGGATCACATAATGACTGAACAAATTATCGATAGAGTATCACAGTACAGTAGATAGAGATCTTTGGGACTTGGGCGGGGGGGGGGGGGGGGGGGGGGGCTGGTGATGTGTAATACGGGTCTGTGAACCTACACAGGCACCAGTCCTCCACAATTAACCTTTTAGATTGCTTAATCACTACGTTTCAATGATTGCAGAAGACATTTTTTAGCGATAGGAACTTAGTCTAGTTATGCATTGTAGTATTTACAGATGTCAGATTCAGACTACTTTTACAGAATTTTTACAGCCGGGCATTGTTGAATAAAAAATATTTTGCATTGATCGTTGTCTTTTATTAGACTTTTAAATCATAAACGTTTCATAGTTGGACGCGGAATGAAGTTTGCTGGTATTATTATTTCCGTTAAAAATGTACTTTGAAGAAACTTCGCCCTGTGAACGTGATATTGTCGAAGAACGACCTCCCGTGCGAAAAATGAGAATTAGAAAAAAATATTAACTATCGACATGTAAAAACTCACATCGATGTTGAAATCAGCATTAACCAATAAATAAATTTGGCACTTAACACACAACACAAATCGCACAACAAAAACTTTTTAAATAAAAAATAGAAACAACCGCACGCGCTGAGGTCGTGTAGCGAAGTGCCGGTTGGCAGGCGAAGCGCCTACGGGTCAACTTTGACTTTCTGAAACTACCCACAACTCCAGGAATCTTCGTAGGCTGCTATCGTGGGCGAAACATAATTCTGCACGCTCAATTACCATTTTCACTCGGAGATTTTTTCATGTAACAAGTCTGTGTTTCAGGGAAACCTCCAAAGGGCACTGTGACCTTTTGTTTTATGAATGAGCGAGTATTTGGAAACTCGTGGCAGTCTCTTAAATTTACGTTCATTGAGGTAATTCTCCATTTCGGGTCGGAGGTCTATTTATTTTGTATAATGTTAGACGCTGCTTACAACGAAATTATCTCAAGCCTCGAGCAGTCGCCGAGAGAGTAACCTTTTTCGAAAATAAATTAGGGAATAATGTTATTAAAATGTCAAAAATGATTATTTAAATAACATTTGTAATTGAACGTGTACTTTTAACAATACTTAAAGAATTTATAACGTCAAGGTTTTATAACGTCTTTAAGTTATTTGTTGTAGTATATTGATAAATATGACTGCCTCCTTGCTTTAGTTGAAGCTAAAAGTTTTGGTGTACCGTATCCAAGTGATAAAGTGGAGATTGTAGAGAGAATAAGGACAAAAGTTGGGCTATATATATTTATATATATATATGCACAAGACTCACTTCACTATTGTTGTGGGGGACTTTAAAGCAAAGACAAAAAACGGTGATGATTTGAGAGTGGGACAGTTTGGATATAGAAAACGTAACTCCAAGGGGCAGAGGCTGACTTTCTAGGGAAAGAGAGACTCCTTATGATGAACTGTTTTTTTTCCAAAACCGCTTTACAGGAAATGTACCAGGATAAGTTCTGATAGTTCTATGAGAAATGAGATATACTTCATCTTAACGAAAATGAAACAAATATTAATTGATATCTCCGTGATCCACAGAGTTAAAACCGGTAGTGATCACAAGATGGTCAGAGGCACATTGGATATTTATGTGAGACAATATGTCAATAAAGTCCCAATGAAGTCTATTCGCCTTAACCATAAGCTTATAAACAATAAGCTGTTTTCTAAAGTCAACGATCGAAATGCAAACAGGGCATAGTTTTATTATGAATAATAAAACAATGTATTTAACATCTAGTTTCTATTAATCAACTATAAAGTTATACATTTCCAAGTAGGCTAGTACGTAAGAGAATTCAAATTTCTAACATATAATTACACAATATTTACTTTTCGGGACGCACGGCTCTTATTTACTCAGCAAGTCTTCGAGCTTTATATCCAACTTCAAAGTTTATATTTCGCAATTCTGAGAAGGCTTATTACAACTTGATATTGTAATACATGTGAGGGCGTTCATTAACTCCTTACGGGCAACTTTACTCTATTTGTAAATTACAGCTCCGACTGTATTCTCGGGAGCATTATTACCAATGTAACATAATATTGTTTCAATCATAAACTTGGATCTACATCATCATTACATGGAGAGTCCACTATTGGACATAGGCCTCCTCAGTATAGGGGAACTTTTGCCCACCACGCTGGGAAAGCGTGTTGGCAATCGCAGAGCGCAGCTTTGGCGATGGGGATGCTGCAGCCCATCCCCGCCCCGTTGCATTTGAGCTGCATTGTCTTATATGGATATACTGCCATCTGTCGGTTCTGGTAACTTAGTCGCCTCTTACGACACGTAGTACAGTGGGAGGTACTGTTTTACTCTGCTATACTTATATATAACTTAAGAGATAGAATAGTTTATATATTAATTTTTGGTTGCAATAATTTTTTCATGATCAACCTAGGACAGGACGATGTCTGTCTTCTCGGCCAGTATAACCTATAAATTTAGGCTTCAGTTCAACAACAGTTAACAAATAATGGCGTCCTGTGGATATATCACAGAAATCTAGATTTGTAATGAAAATATCTTTCCCAGTATTTGGGGCAAGCTCGGTTTACGAGCACGCTATATAAAAACGATTTTTCCGATCTATTATCCGGTTTACGACCCCCTATACAATCGTAAAGGGGGCAATTCCAAGAGAATTAGGTGCCGTGGAAAGTTCTCTATGAAAACACCCGGCACATTTAGCGACGATAAAAAATGGGACCGAAAATTTAATGCCCGCGTAATTCTGCTAAAGATGTGTCAAGGACATGTTTGAATTTATTAAACGTTACATATTGAAATGTAGGTACATATATAATAAAATATTGCTTGTTTAAGAAAAGGAATACTTCAATTGTATTTCAGAGTGCAGCTTTCCCGACGGAGATGCTGCTGCCCATTCTTATTCTGTGCATTTTAGCTACACTGACTCGGATTGATATAATGCTATCTGTCGGTTCTGGTACCTTAGTCGCCTCTTACGACACCTGGTGCAGTGGGGGGTATTATTTTACTCTGCCGGTATCTCACGGCTCTCATTTCAACAGCATTTATTCTACTCGCGTGCTTCTTCTGCCATACCCAACATTCACTGCCATATGCCAGTGTTGGAACCAACACACCTCTATGAACAGCCAGTCGTGCCACGTTTGACGTTTTGGCTGCCCATAAAAGCATGTAAGGCTCCATTGACACCATTTCCAGCGTTTTCTCTCCATTCAATATCTTCTTCATACTTCCCAAACTCTTTCACTTGTTTAACTTTTATCTATATTAAAATTTCATCAAAACCCTTTTATCGGTATATGCGTGGGAGTCTTTAAACTTGCCATTTGTTATTTTAGAAAAGGAATCAGCTGTTGTCTTATAGCAGTTTTTTTTTCGTATGACATAGGTCACTTTTAAGCAAAAATATGGTGGTTCCATCGGATATTTTGTATATTACTGAAGTAAAAAGTGACGTTATGTACAAATACCTACATGAACAACTTTTTCTTATTACTGGCACCATATGTTTTACATCGTTCTGCTAATGTCAAGTTAAACACCAAAATAAAAATAAAACTAAGTGACAAGCTTTATCACATGGTTATCAAAAATCGAATCAATGGATAATGATTTAATTTTAATTTTAAGATGGAAATCAAATCAGTCCAAAAAGAAAAAAATATATCTGCAAAGCCTTCATAAATGCCATATTTTCAGAGACAACTATATCTCACTTTAATTTTAGAAAAATGAACCGGGGTACATGCTTAATATGTAACCAGTAAACAGCGAATGGTAGAAGTAACATATTTAGAAAAAAGTAGTCTTAAAATCTAGGATAAGTTAGAGATCTACAAAAATAATTTGGCTTAAAGTTTGTCAAAAACTTTTTGAATGTTGTGCTATTCGTTTCGAGACCTGACTTTATTTAAAATAACAAAACAACTTTTCATCCTGTAAAACTGTTCAATGAAAAATATGTGCAAAATTACTTTTTGTTGTCCATAAATAGACAATAAAAATGTATTTTTTTCGCATTACACAAATTTCGCAACAACTGATAATAGCTTGTTTGATTTGACCCCTTTAAGCAACTGTTTCTCTGAATTACATCTCGCTGATGTTCAAATGGTAATACAGACAAGTATGTAAAATAAATGTAGCAAGAAATTCCCACCAGATGCTTCATACACAGGAATAATTTTAGGCATTCAGCATAACATGCAGTGGGTAACGCGAGTTTCATCCCCCCATAAGGGTAACAAATCGAGGGTTTATGCGGCACCATCTATCACCTGGGACCCAGGCTTCGCTTGTGAGTTCCAGCTACGCAGACGTATTTCATTTGTAGCATTAATAATAATAAACGCAGGACGCACTCCCGACTTCAGTAAATTACAAGTCGTTTCACATGATTATTTTTCAACTAAATAGTTTTTTAGGGAGTTAGATCGCGATCGAAACAGGAATGAAGATATTCTAAACAGTATCACTGTTACTGACATTATTAAGTTGAAATGGCAGTGGGCAGGGCACTTGGTACGCAGTACCGATGTCCGATAAAGTCATATGATTCTGGAATAGAGACCACATACCGGCAAGTGGAGTGCGCATCCACCTGCAAGATGAACAGACGATCTGACAAAACCGCAGGACGGACGCGCTGAGCACAGGCCGCATACGACCGGTCCTATTGGAGATTAGTTAGGGACGTCTATGTACAGCAGCGAACGTTTTATGGCTGATAAGATGATGATGAAGATAATTGAAAAATATAAGCAATATTTTACTCAAATTGGCAAACTTAATAAAGAGGATAGAATTCCAAAGGATCAATTTTAAGCAATTTATTCATAGCGCCAACTGAATCCATCAATAGTTATGTCAAACGGCATAAAATTACGTTATAAAAGTTAACAAGGTAGTTACGATGTTTTTTAATGTTTTGCGTACCTTAATATTTATTTTTCTTAAGAACCTTTTTTTGATAAAAACATACTCACCAAAATAATGTTTAGCAACATCAATCCAGCCGTACTTGCTTGATATCATTATCGAGAAATATGGGGGTTCAAATTTATTTGTATATTTCCGCAGCCTAAATACTTTATACCAAACTAATAAATATTCCTGCCATAAGCGAATTTGGGGCACGAATGAATGATCAAAGTTCGGAAAGCAGCGAATTCATATTTGACGCGTAGCTTTTAGGTAGCACTACTGAAATATTCAGACGGCGAGCTCGGAGCTGCCCCGCGTATTGCATTTTGGGGCAGTCGCTGGTCGTGTCGCTCAGACGGTATCATAACCACAGCCAAACATTAGCGCACTATCTAGATTTTGCCGCCAGACATACCCTTGGGGCTGTCTAGATTTTGGAACGGGCGAAGCTTCCTTTGTTCATTCACTCGTTTGATACGACGGATGGTTTACAAAATTTTTGTTTGTAAATTCTAGTTAAAGACTTTTAACTATCTGTTTCTATCTGAGTCATACGAAAAAAATGAATTTTCTTCTGTAATTTTCTTAAAATTAATATATACATTTCATATTGCATTTAAAATAGCTATTTATGATATTATTTCTACAAATTAATTGAGGTGTTTTTAATACGACCAATAATCACTAGATCAAATTCAGCTTGATACATGCAACACTTCTTTTTCTCGTCCGACATAACTCTGAGCCTCAAGTTGAAAGTTTTTACATGACATGCGACACTCAAAACTTTTCTATGTTCAAATGCAAATTCAATTGTTTTACTGAGATAATCACTTTAATCAGTGATATATATGCCTTAAACAGCTTAGTTCATAAGTATCAGTGTGGAGAAGTACAACAGCACTCCCATCGCAAGGCTACTCTCTTCACTGCCACCACAGAATTTCCTAAAACGTCGCTCTTGTAGGTTGGTCATATCCATCAACGGACTTCCTAAGACTAATATGATTAAGGCGCTAGCAAACAGGAATCTGTTGTTTACTAACAAACTGCTATATTAAAGCGTGGGGTACGGGAGGATTACCCCCGAAAACAATAGAGGTATAGAAAACAAGAGATGGTGGACAACAGTAATTCGTTAACGAAGCTACGCTCGGCAATTGCCGCCACGTCTGCTCCACGCAGTAATTGTGGACAAAAATCTACTTTTCATAGGGGGGTTTATGTCCAACGGTGGATTTATAGCAGCCATTATGATGACATTTCAAGTACCTATCTATACTAATATTATACAGAAAACGTTGAATTTTGGTATCTTTGGCATGTATAAACTCAAAAAATAATCGATAATTCTCTCACCATAAGAATGCAAAATTATTCCTGTGGCTTTACTTTTACAAAAATAAAAAAAAAATTAAGATCCCTACTAAAATTTAAATAATATAATCCAATTGACCGGGCAGTTTTTTTCTTTCTTATAACTTTGTTAGGTTAATACAACAAAAGCCATTTCTTTCTGTAAGATTTTTCGATTCTCTGTTGTATCGTGAGTACAAGATTTTAAGACTACCATCAGTTTTAGGCAATCCATAAATGTTTAACCCAAATGTTTAAAACAATTGTCCACCCGTGAGATGCCGAGACGGGTCACTAAACTTATAAAAAATTAATAGCCTTAGGGCATCTGTTGATTCGAATTATCTACGTGACTGTTTGAATGACAAACGGTTAAGTCCAATAGAAGTGATTTTTTATTTCTCTAATAGAGGCTAGGACAGTATAGTTTACTTCCAACACACGAATAAAGCAGTCTGTTTACAGAGTGTTTTCTTTTAATTCCCATCCCACGAATGACATCAGATGTTAAAAATACAACATCAAAGGAGAGTGGGCTGAAGGTAAGTAGATGAATCTCGTGGTACACCCCGCTGCCAAAATAGTGCCTCATAACTAGGACCCCTCTTCCCAGAAACGAGATAGCGTTCGTGTGGAAACTTACAAGTTATATTGCGTGTACTATAAGTGAGATGGGTACTACAAGCGTAGGAGTTCCTGAAAACCAAATATGATGACCAATTATGATTCATGTTATCCAAATATAAACAACTGATTATAATAAACTGACCAGACAGACCTGCTGTCCTGTCTCAATTTGAGATATATGTTTTTTTTATATATTTTTATGTTTTGTGTACAATTAAGTATTTATTATTATTATTATAAACTTTTCTCATCTGTAAACTCGTTACGCATCATTATTTGATACAATTTTTTAAGAAAGGGCCCCAGCGGCTCTTTATTAAGCAGAGTTATTGGTTTAAGTTTTAATTTTAAACGAGAAATACTCCAGACCTTTAACAAATCCTGATCACCGCTATACATAGCTCCATTCGAAAGCCAAATTCTTTAAAAAAGGTATTTTATTAAGGTTATTGAAAAAATATCAGTATGGCGTAAATTCGAGGTTGGGGACGCGGCCTTTTTTGGATCGCGCTCGCCGGACGCCGCAGTTTTATTTTTTGATCGTCTCTGTAATTAATAAATTTTTCAATATATTCGTGTTCATATTTTAATAAAACATCATCTAGTCGCCCGATAGGCTTCTCAGTATAAGGGGGTGATATTAATTAATCCAGTTAAAGCTACGTCACTTTATGTTATTATTTTCTATTTCTAATATGTGTCATCATCATACCAGCCTTTCGAAGATGCAATTTTGCACATAATGTCGTGCTGGGCAAGCGTGTTGGCATTAGCAGAGCTCAGCTTTAGCGTCGGGGATGCCGCTGCCCACCCCCACCCTGTGATAGATATTTGCGGTGTATGGAAGATGATTCCATGATTTTCAATATTTATTACCTCATCAATTAAAAGCTTTATGTTACCGTTATTTAAGTTCGAACAATGCACTAGTGACGTGAATTTATGTATTTAATATAGAATAATATATTATAAACATTGCTCAGATGATGTTAATATGCCTTCAAGTACGTCTGTGAGGAATCAATTGTAGCTTGGAGATTATTTGGAAAAAAAACCTTGTTGTTTGAGCAGCACTGTTTTGGATTAGGGGTCGCATCTTACGACAGCTGGTACAGGGGCAGGTACTATTCCACTTTGTCGGTACCACACGGCAAAACCACCTGACACACTACATATACCACCTGGCAATAATATGTGTACGTTTATTGAATGAATTTATTTTATTCACATTTCATGCATCCAAAAGTACCTCAAAGTAATCGTTTTATGCGAGAAGACCTCTAATTGTAATCTATGATTGATAACTGAATTACTGTCTCTAGACGAGGCCTATAGTTTAACGTAATAACCTACCTTATTGCGCGTCCCAATGAGAAGGATGATATGAAATCTATGAATATGTAAATTAATGTAATCCCACAACATCTCATACATTGATCTGATTTCGAGATAAGTCGCTTAAAGCACTTGTGCTACGGATTTCAAACAACAGAGGAATTTACAACGGACAACAAATATACTACATGTATTTAACACCCAGACACAGAACAAACATAAATATCATCATACAAACATTTCTCCACGGTGAAAATCAAATCCACGACCTTACGTCCACAAGACGGGATCACTACTATCTGCGCCATCAGGCCTGTCGAGTATATAGAAAGTCTTTTAATTTCTCGTTTACAACATATATGCTATCATGTATGTTGTAAACGAGAAATTGTATGCATGTTGTTTGTATGTTTGTTGTAAACATACATGCTATCATGTATGCTGTAATGTTATTATAAACACGTATGCACCTAAGCTGCAAGTTGATCTCAAAGTTCAACACACAAACCACCGTAAAGCATTTTGTTTTCATATCTTGTGAATTCTTGAGCGAAGTATGTTGAGATTTCAAAAGCGTGGGTACATCGTTTAATAGGTGATGAGTTTTGAGATTGTACAGTTTCTTATGAAGAATAATAATAAACTCTAGCTAATAATTAAACAATAACATAAAACTCAAAACTTAAAATATACTTTATTCAAGTAGACAGTTTACAATTACTAATGAAAAAAAAAATGGAAAAACAATTATATTTTCTTAACAAGATATAAACAATATAATAATATGCCCTGGTTAATCCGTGATTTTAAAAAAATATACATCATGATAATAGGCCTCCTCCAATGTTTGTTTGTTTTTGTTTCTATCTTCAACTGTTTTTAACCAAGCCTTTCCCGATACTTTTAGAATGTTGTCTAATCAGAGAGCTTTTGGTGGACCTGTTTATTTTTTACTTTCAGGACCATTCCACTATTTTATTCGTAACAAGATATACTTACCACATTTCATTGCCTCTCACACCCTGCAAATCGGAACTCAGCAATATTATTTAGCGATAAAAATCATTTAGAGTGATGTACCAACGCAGACGACCTTTGGTCTATCCCTAGTGATAGTCTGGTAGTATGTATGTTTGTAAGACCACGTCACTTATGTACTAGTTTAAAATAGCAGGAGTAGATAGACACCATATAATACTTACATATATTATTTGCATCTGAAACAGACTTAATGTGATAGTGCGGCTACACTCTATCGTGAGTATAATGTTCACTGTCCACTGTTAAGTGTTTTAGAGAGCCTTCTCTCCTCACGAGCGCGTAAACAACAAGTAAACTAGAATGACTGGACGCAGGGCTGGCGCTGTCGTGAAAGGCTTTAAACATTATAGACTTTAATATAAGTATAGATTTTAATATAACAGTTATTTTATATACAATAACAACAATAATAATAAATACTTTACACCACACATAAAAAATATGAAAAAGCAATAATCATAAAGTACAATGGACTGCTACATCGCAAATAGCAATTTCTGTCAGGCTGCATTTGTATGGAAAGAAACTAAGAGAGTCGTAAGAGGTAGTAGGAGCAATGACTATTTGGAAAAGTATTTTTTATTGATGATATAACGCAAATAGCTTAAACACTTATTTTGTTACCGGAGTTCATATATATCCACATAGGGCCATAGCCCGAGGCTTATACACTCTCACAGCAAATTAATTGTAAAAATATCTTGCCGAGTGTAAGCGTTCTTGTTAAGTTGTAAAGAATATAATTAATAAAACATACAACCAATTTTAGTACTGAGGCAAAAAATTTATTATAATTGTTTTCTATCAAGAACATTAAAGGGCACTCAACAAATTACTTGTGCAAAACTTAACAACAAAATATTGCTATGTGCGGTTATTTTAAAAATAATCGTTATTCGTTATTTATATAATTAGAACAAATCGTTATTGTATATATATCAACGTCATATCAGCCATTGGAATCCACCGCTGAACTCCCAAAGAAGCGCGTGAACGCGTAGTCTCGCGACGGGGATGCTGCTGCTCATCCCCTCCCTGTGCATTTGAGCTACACTATTGTGGATGGATATATCGCCATCTGTCAGTTCTGATGCCTTAGTTGGCTTTTACGATACCTGATTTAGGGGGAGGTACTTGTCAACTCCGCCTATTTATACAACATATTTTGTCTACAAGCAAATAAAAGCTGTGCTCGTTTCGGCGACCCACACCCCTGAGGGCGCGAGCGAGCGTTCACCCCGCGCCGCCATTAATTTCATTCAACTCATTAATTTCCCACACGCCGTATTGGCTTCAGTGTTAGGGCAGCCTCCGTGAGTGCCAGCCTGCTCGATAGAATTAATGATTTATGTCCACTCTTACTGCTGAATGATGAGTAAACTTGATCGTTTATCAGTAAATGGTTTTAGTGAGTAGGATCGAGTGGAAATATATCTCTACCCGTGTACGTATATATATTCCATCACTTTCAGCTAATGATGATAACTTATTGGATTCATCGTTGAACATTTGTAATATTTGACTAATGGCAGCTAATAGCTAATGAATGGTCGGTTATTTTATTATTTATTATTATTTGTTTACGAATATGAAGACGTAAGACCAAAAACAATTTATAATAACATGTGTTATTATTAAAATAAAATCATCATCATACCAGCCATAGGAAGTCCTCTGTTTGAATAAAAGCCTTTCCAATTTTGGGGGATTTTTTGCCCATAATTTCCGCGCCAGGCTAGTGTACTCGTAGTAGCAATCGCAGAGCACAAATGCGCGACGAGGATACTGCTGCCTATCTCCACCCTGTAATATTCAAGCTGCGCTGGTTCCGACGGATATACCGCCATCTGTCGGTTTTGGTACCTCAGTCAGCTCTAACGACACCTAACTATCTACTAACCCATGGCTTAAAATTTTTGTGAAAATTGGAATGTGTTTACAAATTAGGCAATCGTTTTATTGCTTGATATTTATTTAAACTTTTAAACTTTCTTTTTTATATCATATTTTGTATTATTTTACATTTATATAACACATTTATATAGTCTTTTTCATATTAATATTTTCCATATTAATAAACGTTGGAATTTTTATTTTTATTAAAATAATTATTATGTGAAAGCTTTTGTGAGATATGTTGGATCCGATGGCGCAGGCAATATTATTGTTCAACCCCCACCCAGGTAAAATATTTATATGATGATATTTTTGTGTTTGTTCTGTCTTTATGTGTTATTTCTCTGTTGTCTGTTGTCCGTTAAACACAAGTGCTTAATATGACTTATCACGGACTCAGTTCAGAGAATGACATGTTGTATGAATTATTATTTGCTTAGATCAGGATAATGATAAAGTTTTGGTCCCTAAGGTTTCATAACATGTCTGAGCTTATCTCACGTCTTCAAGAATAAATACAAGCAACTTTAGTAAATACAATAATCGTACCCGAATTTTTAGCAAATGCGTTTTTAGTTAACTTTTTGCAATATTTTCGATTTGCGCTTTTAGTTCGGACCAGCAGCTATAATATTCAAGGGAGTCGAGTCAAGCTGCGTGGAAATATCGCCTGTGCTTATTTACTATTATTATTATTTTGCCTTGTTCTATAGCAAGTTATTTGTAAATGCATGGTTTGCGCTTCCAAAGTGGAGCAACCCTAATCACAGAGCATAGAGCAATATAAACAGCTCGGTCGAAGACGGAACCGGTTGGTGAACCACGCATCTCTTCACCGATGTAGCCAGGTCCCGATATTCCTCCATAGGGGTACCGCATGTCAATATCGTCTTCAAGTGTTGCCGTTTGAAGGGTGAAAGACAGTGAAATATGCGACGAAATATCTTCAATTCACAAGGTTCGCAACACGCTAGTGATATCTTTGATAATACGAGCGTCTATAGGCTGCTGCGACGCTTATTATCACACGGGCTGTATGATACATTTGTATCACCATTATTATCATCATATCAACCGTTGTAAGTTCACTGCTGGACATAGCCCTTCTCAAAAAACACTTTTGCCCCATCGCGACTCTGCTATAGCCTGCGTGTTGGCTATCGCAGAGTCACGATGGGCAGTCCGCTGCCCATCCCAACCCTGATCAAAATTTTTCCTTTTTTTGGAGGCCTATGTCTGAAAGTTGAAATATACGTTGTAATATATACAAAATAGACTGTCGTCATATCAATTATAGGACGTCAGTTGTTAGATATACGAGCAAGCGTTAGAGAGTCAAGAAGCTGGTTTTGTTGTTACCCACGCTGGGTAGGTGTGGCGGCAATCGCGGAGTTTATCAGTTTGATCAGCGCTAAAGTGCTTCGCGAGTACATGGGTAGATATTATTTTTTCCACCTTTAACAGCCAACTATATGACGTTTGTTACTTTTCTAATATCTGTTAGAAGAATTTGTGGCTTGATGCTATGATATTCGATATTATACTTAAAGTACCTACATATAGAATTGGCCCGACCCCAGTCACGCATGTCATATAGCAATTGCAGACTAAAATCCTAGAATTGATGGTTCATAGACAAAACGGGTGAAATATAATAATCCAGACTAGCGATAAATTTGTTTGGAACATTACATCATGGAGACGGTCGTAGGAATTAAATATTATATAATATATTCACATAACGTCTCATACATTGATCTGACTTTATGGTAAGTCGCTTAAAGTACTTGTGTTACGGACATCAGACAACAGAGGAATCACAAATATAATACTTTAATATATATTTCTACTGGGTGGAGATCGAACCCACGACCCTTGGCGCATAAAATAAGATCACTATCATCTGCGCCATCGGACCCGTCAAATGAAAACCATCATAAGAATGTCACCTTGTTTATGTTATGACCGCTAGTAAGACACTAGTGTAACATAGCGAAAAACATATTATTGGTGGTTACTGAGGTATGGTATATGGTATGGTATAAGGTATGGTACGGTTAACCATAACAACTTATACATTAATAATTAGGCATATATGCTTATCCAATGGCATATCCTGAATTTGGCAATTTACTTTCTGTTAAAGTTTTTTTTACTGCAAATAAACCTTGCTTGTACCAATACTATTTCATTGATTGTTTATTTTAGATAGTATCAATAAGATATTAGACATTTATCCGCTAAAAAGCCTTCGCTAAATTAAAGGAACATTAAACATAACTCTGTACGTACTAAATTGTCGGGTTAATATGCGGCCTGCGTCCAGCGCGATTTTGTGGATTAAATCGTCCAGATCGTCTGTCCTGGTGGGTGAACGTCCTTCGCTGCACTTGCTGGCACGTGGTCTATAGAACCTTACGACGCCGTTAGCCATTGGTTTATGAACCAAGCGCCCACTGCCTCTTCAACTTACTAATCCGCCAAGCTCATTCCTGATTCAATCGCAACATCGATTCTGCCCTGACCGCAATGTCGTTGACAAAAATTTTTCCAATGTGGCATTTTCTGAGATATGACGTCTCTTTGTCTAACACCCCTTTTGAAAATAACAGCCTTCGAACTCTGCTCCTGTACTCGGACCGCCACAGTAGCGTTGTTATACAAACACTTCGATACTTCGATGTACCTATCGATAGTCGATATGGCACCGCTGAAGAGATTCTAGCACAGCCCACATCTCAACCGAGTCGTAGGCTTTCTCATGGTCCATAAACGTCAAGCATAATGGCCTGTTATAATCTTCCGTCTTCTGTATAACTAGCCGCAACGTAAATACATATATGGTCTATGGTATTGCAGCCTGTTCGGAAACCGGCTTGTTTATAATGTAAGAAGTCATCAAACCAATGTAAGAAACAGCATGTTTATAACATGGCTTAAAAGCAAAATAGGGACATAATTCTTTAATAAAGTGTTGTCTCCTGTCTTAAAGAACAGCACTACCATACTCTTATTCTATGCTTCTGGCGTTTTGCCTTCAAAGACGACGGTGTTAAAGAGTTTATGAAGAACTATAAGTATCACTGTTCTATCTGCCTTAAGAAGCTTGGATGTGATTCCATCATCAACCGGCGTCTTGTTGTTCTTATGTTGATTCAGGGCCATTCTAATTTCGCTCAGGCTGATGTCCAGGATATACTGGGAGTGTGTTGGATTAACTTGGCTCTTGTGTCTATTGCCAAGCTGCTAGCAGGCTTAGAAACGGAAATGTATAGCTCTCCATAGAACCTGTCTATCTCCTCCAGTTCCTTGGCCTTGGTCGACGCTAGACATCTTCTCTCTTCAGCTTAGTCATCAGACTTTGTCCTGTAGACATATTTTTTGCAAACACTTCAGTGCCCTTATTTCGCTTAATTGTCTCTTTAATATTTTCAGTATTAAAAAGACAGATGTCGTGTCATATGGATTTTGAAATATGTCTATTGAGTCGCCTAGGTATGACTCCGTATCATTCGAAGACTGCAGTTTTATCGGGCTTCGTTTGGCTATGAAGATGAGTGTCGTCAGAGAGTCTTTGGGTCTATTTGAATGGCGGGGTTGATGAGCTTAGAAACCACCGTTAGGTGAGCTTCTCCTTCTTCTAATTGTTGTCTGCTGACGCAAAAATGATAAGATATATAATGGTGACTAATAAATTTCGCGGTTTGTTTTGTTAACGAGTTATCTGCTTCAATTTTAAATTGAAAAAAAATAATAGCTACTTTTCAAACTAATTCATATCTTGAATCGGACTAAACTTACCTTTTATCTAAAGTCACAAAAGCTGGTCTCCCAAGTAGAAATACATTTGAATGACAAGTTAACAGAATTCGATACGACAAAGATAACCACCCCAATAATCCGGAGTTTCTTCGAATTGTGATTAACGGCCAATTAATCTGGTAGCTTTCGGCTGATAATTGGTTGAGCGAATTAACCGAAGTTTAGAGTTTGATGGGAATTGGATTGCTTTCAGATCTCGAAGGCCATTGAGCGGAAACTTAGCTTTCTTGTTGAACGCTTTCGGTTTTAAAAGAAACAGCTAATTTTAATTTTCGTCGTGTAAAACGTTCTCTCATATTTCGGTCAGTGGCGGAAATTTCACGGCGATCCAGGACTCCCAAGTAAAGGTCTCCAATTATAGGTTGGAAAATTAAATAAATATATATTCGTAGAAAAAGAATAACCCGTGACAACATTACTATAACAAAGAAAAGTGCGTTGTAGATAATTATATTTGTTACCAGCTTATATTATTTCTTACCATAGTACATATGTAGTTTTGGGTAAACATATTTATATTAACCTATTTATGCATTACATTTCAAGATATCAAAACCGAGGAAAATTAAGTTAAAATTACAAAATGTTAAGTCATGTTTATTTTTGATAAATAGACATTTTTATTTCGTTATCGTAGTGTAAAATATAAAGTAAACCTTATGCAAACTTCTTCAAGTGCATTTGATAGAGATTTCAAAAGGAACTATGATAGTAAATCTAAAACGAAAACTAAACAATTACTTATAGGTTATAATGTTAGGACCGTGAGGTATCAGCAAAGTAGAATAGTACCTACCTTTCTCTGTACCAGGTGTCGTAAGAGGCGAATAAAGTACATGAACCAACAGATTGCAGTTTATCTACCCGTAACAGTGTAGCTCAAATGCACGGGGGGGGGAATGGGCGGCAGCATCGTTTGGGGAGGCCTATGTCCAGCAGTGGACCTCCAATGGCTGATATGATAAGGCTACGGCCAATTTCATGTCGAAATTAAACTTATATCAATAAAATAAAGAAAGAAATATAAACTGTCTGTTCGTCACAACGATAGCTATTACTTAACTAATAAAAGCCCGTCGAAGCCTGACGAGACGAAGCGCCGGCCGGATCAAGTTTTATGCGCAGTAGAAATAATCGAAGAGCGGCTCGCGTTGCGCCCGCCATAAGTCACAGCCGTGCGACATTTTTTTCCCTTTCAAATTGTTAGGCGACGGTGAGTTCACACACAGGTTGAACGAACGACCGGAATTGATACTTTTATCATTTGTTTCATCTTCATCGTAGCTGCTGTCTTCTGCTGGAAATAAAACAACCATGGGAGTATTCTACCCATAGGCCTGGTGGCTGTCGCGCAACATAGCATCGCAACGTGAATCATTAAATAATCAGCCGGCGCAGTTTTGTAACCAGTGCAATTTTTATTACTAGATGTCATAAGAGGGTGCTGAGATACCTACACCGATAGATGGCGGCATATCCACCCCAGAATATTTGTCTCTGTGGTTCGTGTGGGCATTACACGGGCTACCAGAGCTGTAAACGCGGGTTTTAAGCGACGGGATTTACAAATCCGGCAAATAAGTTTTTAAACAGGGCATCCAGTGACCTACATATTTATTTCTCACTTGATCTCACTGTTATTGGGTTGTAACAGGCATCGATTATTTGAGTTATCGCATGTATTGACGAATTAAAATTGCCTGTTATGTGCCTATTTAAATGTAAATATGTCAATGAATAACATGAATATCGTAACTGCATAATAGTATTATTTGGGAGTGAACTGTGAAATGTTGATATTAGGTACAAAATTGGTTCAGATACTTGACTTGTACACTTATATATACGAGTACATACATAACGCTTGTGTCCCATTGGGGTAGGCAGAGACTACGGATCTGCACTTGTTACGATCTTAGCATTTCTCGCTTTCCTTACTCGCATTAGTTCTTTCATGCACGCCCGTTTATTGTTAGTACTTCTGCCTTTATTTAAAACTTCTTGTACCTGGTTAAGATATGATCGCCTGGGTCGTCCTTTACCAACTCTTCTATTTATTTCTATGCTATATATTTGTGCAGTCATTCTACTTTCGTTCATCCTTTCTATGTAGATCATATCCAAACCATTTCAACATTCCTTTCTCTATTGTATACTAACAGTAAATCAGTAAATTTAAATATTTTACAAATACCTTTTTACATAAAATATTTAACTATAGGTATGCTTTTTATGAATACACAACCAATAGACACACAATATAAGTAAATAGTTCTTTATGATATATTATAAAATAATGACTTTTTGTTGCTTTGATTTTAACTCTGTTTATGTGATATTTATTACCCTTGAGTGTATGTTGCACTTATCATATATTGGTAGTTTAATAATTAAAAATTATTGTTTTTAAGTACAAATCGGACGTTGGTAAACCTATAAATAAGCAGTCAATATTATTTTTTGTAAATTATTACTTTATTTTAAATTAGATATCCTTTTATCATAACAGCCCTTGTGCTGGACATAAGCCTCCCTAAGGAAGGGGGAAATTACTGGCAATCGCAGAGCGCAGATTTCGCAACGAGGATGGTGCTGCCCAACCCCGCTCTATGCATTTGGGCTGCACTTTTTCTTATGGATATACTACCATCTGTCGGTTCTGGTACCTTAGTCGCCTCCTACGACATCTGGTATATTGATGTGCTATATTACCCTGCCGGTACCTCAAAACTTACTGATTGAATTCTCAACATATTCTTATTGTACTCAATATTGTGCACGTAGCTCTCGAACATCCGATCACACAGTGGTCAAAATGACCATTCTAATCAGAACCACAGGATTGTACTGGATGCAGGTAATGGTAATGTAAGAGAAACAACACTGAGGAATAACAAGTAATCTATATATCAATTTTGTACAGCGTCAATGTCAGAATTTTGGATTAAAACTAAAATTGTCGTTGTACATATTTCTTGGTATTATCGTCTTTAATATACTCATGATCTCTGTTATTTTCTTGCACCCTATCAGCATCAGTACAAAAAAAAATATAAAGCTGAGTGTAGTGAAAAAAATACCAACAACAATAACCTTTTTTTTTTAACTATTTGCAAGTGATCAACTTTCTTTCATCTTCTTTTAAATTTGATTAATTACAAGTTGTTACAGTTGACTTTAAGATACATTATTTGTTTTCTGTGAAATATTAATTAGTCTTTTAAATCCTTTTGTAGCTAAATAAAGTAATTCTTAGTATTTTTATAAATAATAGTCAATCTGATCAACGTAATTATAGACTAGACTAGAACTGCCATCAGACGGGTCTTAAAGTTGGGCATAGTGACGTCATTTGTAGTGTCAGAAAACTATTAAGGTCAATTATTAATATATAAACCATTTTTTGAAATTATCAAATATATTATTCAATTGCATTAGCAAGCGTGTTGTCTACATGCAAATATAAAGGCAGTCAAATATCTCCCTTCCGCTTGTTTGCCCTTTATTCAAAGCTTTATAAAAAATGTTACAGTGATCGGATTTAGTTTAAATATGCGCCGTTTTCTTCGATAATCTGTTTTTATCTAAACTGCCGTTACTAATTAACGTAACGTAACTATTTATAATTGCCGCGCTGGGCAAGCGTGTTGGTCATCGCGGAGCGTAGCTTTCGTGACGGAGATGCTGCTACTCAACCCCGCCTTGTACATTACACTATTTCGGTTAGATATACCGCTATCTATCGTTTCTGGTGCCTCAGACGACTCTTACGACACCTGGTACAAGGAAAGGTGCTATTATAGTCTGCCGGTACCTCTCAACAAGCAGCAAGGATATACTACAAGCTATAATACAAGCTAACGTTTGCAATCTCCTCATATAAGAGTTCATGGTTCTAGGAAGAGTGAAATACAGCAACGCTTATAAAATTTAATTAAGCGCGTATATAGTAAACAGGTGGACCGTATGTCCCCGCGTTGATTGATGTCCGGCGGAGGCACTAACTCTCAGCTCCACCAAACCCCCGCCAGCTTCTTCTGACGCTGATCCGATGTTTATTTATTAGTTTTATCTGCGGAAGATGTATCTATGGGTACCTTATTACATGTTCGGAAATAACCTCCATTCGGATGTGCCTTATACGTGACCCCTTTAAAAACGTAAGTCTGTACTTACCTCTATGTTTATAAGGTGTATTTTCGTCTGATGTATTAAAATAGTTTGGGTATTTAGGGAGGCAGGAAAACTTATGAGACGGTTGATGAAGATGTTGGTTTACCTCGAAGGAAGTGCAATGACAAAATTATTTAAGGAAAGTTATTCTTCGTGTGGTGTGGTTTATGCAGTATTGGAAATCGACAGTCTTACCTTAGTAGAAAGTAGGCGTGAGTTTTCAAACTCTTTCGCTCTAAATCATAACTCAAACTAAAAAGCTCTAAAAATTATTCAAGTTTAAGTAGTCAGAGATAATAAACAAGTGTAATAATAGTTAAAAATAGGTATAATCGGACAGAATCATGATAATCATTTAACATATAATATATGTTATATTTAACATATAACATATAAATAAGGCCTACCTTAGACTGGTCTTAAGTCTTAATCTTGCACTAAGAAATCGTAAGCTTAATAATTTCATCATTATCATATCAGCCATTGGAAGTCCACTGCTGGGCACAGGCCTCCCCAAAAAAGGGGCAGTTTTGCTTATGATTGTCGCGCCGCAGGTAAGCGTGTTGGAAATCGCAGAGCATTTTATAAGTTATCTATATTATATTTAAAAAATACACGAAACGCAAACTCATTGTCAAAGCTTATTTCTATTTTAGATATCATATTAGTGATAAAACTGCTTGGTATTGGATTGAATTGCTTTTAAGGCAAGTTTTACTTAGAGCCTATGCTGATAAAAGTGTCTGTAGCACCAACCATAAGATGTTGGTAGAAGCCTTATCACCACCAGTTTTTTATAGTTGGTTTCTGGTGGCTTGACTTGTGAAGCTGCTTTAATTTTGCTACACCAAATTTTTTAAATAACTTTTGAAGTCATTAGGGTTATTGGTCATTTGAAGAGAATTGTGATTAGTAAATCTATAATTTTACAAAAAAATATTATTTGATTTAAAATGCCTATGATATAATTGAGTTTATTCATTCTTTGATGTACCAAACATTTTTCCATACATTAAAGAGGTTAAACTATCCAATTTAATTGCTTAAATTGTTTTTCAATTAAGTTCAGAGATATTCTCATTTTAACAATTAATATAAATTCACGGAACCCCCTGAGGGTTTGACTGATTCACTTCTGTTATCTCTTATTATCGATCGTGTATCTAGCAAATAGGGAAACGGAAGTGATGTCGCCCTAAAGCATTTGCTAGAGCATCCGGTTACAAAGACGCTTAAAAAGGCTTCACGGCTCGGTTGGCCGCAGCAGGAAATTAGATTTGAGGTTGCATCCTGATGTTTGATCCTGACGCACCTGTATTCCTTAGAAACGACGGAAGACGTAGTTATAAGGTAGGATCTATTTCTTATCAGTTTATGATTAAATTGAGATATTTAAAATATTTTGTATAAGATGAAGTTATTGAAATAAGCAAATTGTATACGAAAGCCGTCACTTGTTAAAACGAAGGTTAGTATCATTTTCCTAATAAATAGGCACCTTGAGAAGAGCTTTGTTTGGTACGATTTAACTTAAAATCTTCTGGACCAATTGAAGTAACTTCGTCACTTTTAGTACGCTTTTCATTGTAACAAAGACTATATAATATTTCATAAAATGAAATTATAAACATCTATAATTACCTTAACTTTACTAATTGCCTTACATTGCAGGCAAGATTAATATTATTGTGCGTTTGTATGAAATAATCTAAAAAACGACTCGAATGATTTAAACAATGTTTTTCTCATAAAAAATAATATTATCATCAAGTAATACTTTGTTCCTGTATGCCGATGGTACCGGGAACACCGCGAGACCGCGAGACCGCACAGCGCTAGTCTACACTAATATTATAAAGAGGAAAGATTTGTATTTTTGTATGTAGCGAATAAACTTAAAAAGTACTGGACCGATTTTAATAATTCTTTTTTATTAGAAAGCTACATTATCATTGAGTAACATAGGCTATATTTACTACTAGATTACTTTAGAAATTCCTATTAAAACTAACCAAAGGTGTAAAAAAATTGCCATAAAATGTCTTTCATCGCATACGCTTCGAAGAATATTAATGATAGGACAAAAATTGTTTGACAATATTATATGGTATATGTACAAAAATCTATTCAAGATCATATGTCTAACTATTGTAGTTACGTTACTATAACTACTCTATTACATTAAACATTAACATTGATGGAAATGCCGATCAAAATCAGACCGTATCCATACCATTTATTATTTTTATCCAAATAAATAATTTTATACTCAAAACTGTCTTAATACCTGATGATTACTTTGAATGATTGAAATCGGACATTTCATTCAAAAGATATCATGAAGTTTAATTAAATATACATGCCGGCGGCGGCCGCCACGCAGCGCATCGAGTAACTAACTCGACGAGAGCAATTGCATTTGGAACTTTCTCGAGTAAGATCTTCTGAAAATCAATACGCTTCGTTGCCACCTACAAATACCACAACCAACGTAGTGTACTGGGAGGCTTTAAGATAAGCATACAATTTTTTTCAAATTAGAGATTCATGGTCGTTTTAATTAGCATGCTTATAACTTAAATATATGTACCCATTTATGTCTACCCGTGCGAAGCCGGGATGGGCCGCTAGTATATTGTAAAAGAAAGTAAATATTAAGTTTTACGAACGAAAATAGAAACACAAAAATTCAGAAAACACATATTTTATTATAAGCACTATATATCAACATCATGACGTCCACCGCTGGACGTAAGTCACAAAATTTGAGTGTCAGGATTTAAAATGGAACAGTAAAATTTTTGTTCAACCTTAACCGTATTAAACATCGTTGTCATCGTTTTATTGCAACGAACGCGTAAAATTAAAATATTTCGATAATGAAAACATTTTTGAAAATATCATCATTACAGCCATTGGAATTCTAATGGATATAGGCCTCCCCAAGGTAGGGAGAATTTTACCCATAATTACCGCGCCTCCACGCTGTGCATTTAAGCAGCACGGATTTGGATGGATATACCGCCATCTGTTGGTTCTTGTACCTGAGTCGTATCTTACGACACCTATACTGCTCGACCACTACCTCGCGACTATTGAATTAAAATATAACGAATCGTGGCTAACGAATATTGTATAAGATTATTAAGTGGATTTTCTCGTGAACCTCACCAGAACTAAAAAAAAAGTATTGGAATATTTTAGGATTCGATAACAATAACAAATTATTGTTGTTACGCATCACGAGATAAATGTTATAAAACTTCCTCAGGCAAATGCCCAAATTGAATATATTTTCATAGTCTAGAGAATATTAATAAAAAAACTTTTTCCGCGCCTCCAGCTCACTCGCATGAACCAAACCATTTATCGAGCTCTCCGGATTAATTGGATCCCGGCTCATCCCGCGCCGTCGAAGCCTGCCGGTCGCGGCCTTTTTTTATAGGAATCCGTACCAGCGTACGAGCTAGAACCTTTTATAGAATAACTTGTCTATGTGTCACAACAGTTCCCTTTCGGATAATCTTTATCATTACATCAGTCATTAAAAGTCAAATGATGGACAGAGGTCTCCCTAAGAAAGGAGGAATTTCACTCATGATTGCTGCACTCGGCAAGTGTGTTAGCAATCCCAGAGCGCAGCTTTCACGAATAATCTGCGGAATATCTGCTGCCCATCCCCAACTAGTCCATTTGAGTTGCACTGTTTTGGATAGATAAAGCGCCATCTTCCAGGCTGGCTTTGATACCTTAGGCACTATTCATGGCAATTTCGGATAAGGTCAAGGAGAAAAGGTGAAAAAATAATTGAAAAATTATTTTTAATTCAAAACTCACTTGAAACGTAGGTAAATGTATTTCCAAGGTTTATACTAAGTTAACGAAAAAATATGTTTTAATTACTAATTATAAGAAAAGTTTTTGTTAGCGCCCACAGGTAGGTGCTCTATTAGGACCAATATTATTGTGTCCCTGTGTCATTGGAGCTATTATCACTACCAGTTTCTTACAGGTTTTTTTGTGTTGGCTCGAGGCTATAAGCTTAAATTAAGTTTAAATAGTTCCGGCAGCCATGGCAGGTTTCAAGCATGCCACGGAATTATCTATTTGTACGAATGAATTACTCTTATGCTGAATGCTTCAAGTTTGAGTTGAATAGTTAATTCAAGAACTGGCTGTTATTTTTAAGTTATGAGCAAACTGAAGACATTATTGTGCCGTGGGATGCCGGCAGAGTAGGATAGTATCTCCCTCTGTACCAGGTGCCGTAAGAGGCAACTAAGGTTATAGAACCGACAAATGGCGGTATATCCATCCTAAACAGTGAAGCTTAAATTCACAGGGCGGGTATGGGCAGTAGCATCCTCATTACGAAGCTGCGCTCTGCGATTTGAATTTAGGGCAAAATTCTCCCTTCCTGGGGAGGCCTATGTCCAACAGTCGAGCTACCAATGGCTGGAATGATGATGATGTTGATAAAGACATTCTGCGCTTTTAGACATCTCTTTTTTTACATGCATGCACTGATCGTATATTTTTCCTAGTAGTATATATTAGTTAAGATAGTAAGAAGGCTGTGAATATAAATATTAGTTTATTGTACGGTACCCTTTAAACGTATGTCGAACTCAAACTGGCAACGTTTTTTTCTATTATCTATGCAGTGGAGGCTCGGAGCAGAAACAACCTGGCAACCTAACGTAAAGTTCATGTTAACTAATCAACGATATTTTTATTCAAATTCTATTCTACGTTGTGTATTGTATCTACAATGCTGAAACTTTGGCTAAACACTTTGAAACATGAAAGAAATAAAGCTTTTGATTTTAGTAGTACCTGCAATTGAATTATGAGATATAAAGTAGTCTGTCAAATATGGAATAGTATTTAGATAAGTAACCGGCCTGAGGTTTATGATTCATCATAATCACCATCATCATCATAATCACAACAGCCACAGTAAATCCGCTGTTGGACACAGGCCTCCTGAAGATAGGCGGATTTGCCCATAATTGACGTCGTGGGCAGTCGTGTTAGCAATCGCAGAGTGCAACTTTGCGATGAGAATGCAGCTGCCTATCGCCACCCTGTGGTTTTTAAGCTGAACTTTTTCGGTGGATATACCGCCATTTGTCGGTTCAGGTATCTAAGTCACCTCTTACGATACCTGGTATAAAGGGAGGTACTATTTTATTCCGCCAGTACCTCACGGTAGACCTTGCGGCGAAACACTGCGGGAGAATTAGATGAGAGAGAGCTACGAATGCAGACGATCTTTGTGTGAGATCTACCGCCACACCACTATACCAGCTCTAGGATGATTTTAGTTGAAAAAAGATAGAAAATCTTTAAGAAATTACAAATTTTCTATCCACCTGTGGGGTGGATGCTATGTACTAGGTACAGCCAGCAATTCATTCAAAACCACCGGCTATTGCCGTATAAAAATACATTATACTAAAATGTTGTTTCGTGGGAAGAAAACACACCCACGCCCATAAAACGCAAAATTAGATATAAAGTATATGAGCTCCAGTTCTAACAAAAAAATATCTGACTGCTTGTCTTTTTAATAACCAAACAATAATTATCGGGTTCCAGGTACAACATTAAAGCCATGAATTTGTAAACAAGATCTGATTTAACGAAACAAACTTTCACGCGATCTCTTAAGTATAATACACGAAGGAATGAGTCAAACTCTTTCACTGCCTTCTGGAATGACTCTTTATAATTGTTTTATTTAAAGAAAACAATTATAATAACAATATGTTTTATATTTAAGTATTATAAAACATATATTTGTTTATTATAAGAAATATATCTTACTAACTGGTGCCCGCGGCGCTTGTCTGCAAAGTCTGTTTAAATGAACAACATTTTTCTCAATTTCAGAAATCTTATAACATTAGCTATTTACGAATCGAATTGAACACTATGTATATACAATTGAAAGAAAATATAACAACATTTTATAAATTGATTTTAGTTATAAAAGCCGTATAAAATTAACAATGCATTAAGTAAAAAGTTGTAACGACATCACAATATAACACTTACGTTTTATTTGTTGAAATAGATTACTATAATGCAAACCTATATCTTACATTAAGTTTGCGTGATAGTAAGCGACACCGCAGCCTATAGACGTTCGTATAGTGATACGGATATCACTAACGTGTTGCCAACCTTGTGACTTGAGGATATAATGTGATATTACCAATTAATTTCACTTCTTTCACCCTTCAAACCGGAACACAACAATGCCAACTATGCTGTTTGGCGGTAAAAATAGCTGAGAGTGAGGTATCTATGCAGGTGACCTTTGTGTGAGGTGTAACTCTCGTGAATGTTGAATATCGGTTCCCTGAAAGTAAATGCTGATATATAACTTTTGACGGGCCCGTTGGTGCAATCAGTGGAGTTCATATCCTGTGCCTCAGGGATTGTGGGTTGGATCTCCACCCAGGACACACATTTAACATGATCTAAATATGTAATTAAGCATTCTATTTGTGATTCTTCCGTTTATCTCGAAGTCAAGTCTATGTATGTGAAGTAGTGTAGAAATCTAGTTAATATTAATATTATAAAAACGATAACGGAAGGTCTATGCCTGATCCCTGCATAACAATGGTTATAACCATTTCGGATTGAACAACATATCGTTCATACACGCGACTATCCGTATCTGAATGAATCAACTGCAATGGCCAATCGATAAACATTAAATAAACGGCACATTATTATTCATACATGCACCAAACTTTTTGCTGGTCTCGTTTGGCTCAAGTTTGTAAGGAATGTAGCAAGCAGGGCAACAATCATTCAACTAATAAAATATTAATTTACCTTAAAAAAACAAAACAAATATTTTGCTTCTGTGGTAAATTTTGGTATATATTTTATTATTCAATGGAAAAAAATGCTATAACTACCCTATTTTTAAAATAGGTTGTCTTAGAGGATTTGTCAGTGATGGTTGGGCGTGACCACGACGACGTAATGACGTAGCCAGAAGTAAGGGCAAGCCGACGTATCTTGCCAACGTATACGCGCCTCGCTATAATGACACCCTACGACACGGGCGCTCAAATGCGACGGACGTGCTTTACGAACTCTATTATTTTAGTGTTCAGTGATTTTGAATTTCTGTTACTTAATTTAATTAACAATTGTTCGTGTCTTGGTAGTTTCTTAATAAAAGTAATAAATAAACTAATCCTTAGGAGTAGGTTTATTTGTTACGAACAAATATGCAAACCTTTTCTGTTTATAATAACAGTATAGGCAAAGGCTTTCCAATATAATATACACAGTATACTGTTCTGACTGGATTCACAGCGCAATACAAAATCCAAACTGTACACTCAGGCTAAGTCCTGTGCAATGAAATGTCTCCCTTGTTCACAACGGGGGAAAAGCCGCCATTTCAACGTAGTCAAATACCTTTAAAGGACACTTGAGGAAAACCTGCTTCCGGACAAAGTAAATGATATAAAGGATGGAGAAGTTCCACCAGCGCCCTCGCTATGAATAGTGCTCGAACGACTTCAGTTTAACTTGTGATTTGTGATGTTTTCGACGTATTACTCAGAGAAAGCTGGCAAAATCAATTATACAGGTTTTAATTACTTAACGTTTTAATAAGTTCAAAAACAAGGCGCTGAAATCGTTATAAATAATATCTTTAAATATATTTTTGACGATGTTGAGAGTTTCCTGAGGTTATCAGAGACTGTGAGCTGGAACTTTTTATATGCCAGCTTGTCCTAGCTTTCATGACGGCGATGCCGCTGTCCATCCCCACTCTGAGCATTTCAACTATACTGTTTTGGATAGATATTCTCTCGGTTCTCGTACCTACAATAATTATTAACTTGGTAATTCACCAAAATAAACTTGGCAGATGTCTATTATGCTCTTCCCTGGCAGGTAGGTAAGCCTTTAGGCCTTCGACATCCATCACAAATTTGAAATTAACTTTGAAGTTAATTTAATAAAGTCCCAGTGAAGATAATGATAATTAAACCCAAAATTTGATTTCTCATGCATTTATTCCGATTTGATTCTGTTATTATTTGAAAGCCGAAAAGACAGCTGGACATAGACAAATGGCTAAGTATTACAATTGGCTTTTACGTCACTATGGATATTATATTTTTTTTAACTTCGATTTGTTTACACAGTTACACGTATACAGAAGTATTGTTAGCATCAGGATCAATTGTTTGAATGATGACAATATATAATCATTTTTTCGTAGAAAAACAACAATATATTAATCATTAGGTGCCTATAAGAACAGGCTAGACCTAGTTTAGGTACCTAAGTATCAAAATGTATTTTAGTTGAAGTTACCTTTTGTTGTTGAATAAAGTTATTATTATTATTATTATTATATTATTATTATTTTTTTTTTTTTCGTAGAAAAAATAATCATTTCAGCCATTAGAAGTCCACGCTGGACAAACGTGGTGGCAATCGCAGAGCGCAGCTTTTGCGACAAGGATGCTGCTTCCCATCCCCGCCCTGTCATATAGTTAGTCTGTTTCGGATTGATGTTCTGGTACCTCAGTGGCCTCTTACAACATCTGGTACAAGGGAAGGTACTATCACCTCTGGTCGGGGCCAAATAATGATTAATGACCCAGTGATCGAGAAGAGGGTACTCACAGCATCGCATATAACGGGCAACTGGGCCTGTTTCTCTCGTAAGCGAGTTTACGCATCTACTGCTCTGACGGGCCCGATAGCGTAGCCGTAGCGTGGCAATGATCCTATCTTGCGCGCCAAAAGTCGGGGGCTAGATCCCCACCTAAGACAAATATTGATGTCTGTGCTATGTCTGGGCTTTAAATATATGTATTTAAGTATTATAAATAATTCGCTGTTATCTTGATTGCACACGTGCTTTCAGTTACTTATTTTAGAATCAGATGAACTTATGAGATGTCATCTAAATTTATTTGTCACTGTTGATTATAAGCTTCATCAAGAAGGGGGTCTTTTGATCGCAATTAACACGGTAGGCGGGCTGGCGTGATAAAACACGGCTGCAATGCAACAAACAATAGACCATTTCTGCGATGTTGCATATAAGCTACATTGTTCAGATAGGTATTCCGCCATCTATGAGTTGTGGTATATCAATTACTTCTCACGTCTCCACCACGGTACCATTATACACTGGTGGTACCCCACAGCTCTTATATCATCAGTAAAAAAATCTGCCAAAAGAAACCCCAATAGCGTGCATATTATTGAAAGAATAGATGGTGGAAATTTACTACCCATTAAGTCAGTGTAACCCTAATGACACCGAATCAGTGCAAAATGAAGCGCGCCGAAAATTGTCCGGGGTCGGGCAAACGGCCACAGATACAACAGGCAATTCGGACCCGACCTCAGTATTCCGCAAATTTCACCTTATCCCACCGCAATAGGAGCTCAATTAGAGCATTCGTAATATTGCTTTGTAAGTGCGTTGCCGGCAACGTTGGAATGTCATTTGGTTAAAGGAATTAAGACCGTAATGAGTTAGTGCTAAGATTTATGGTTGTGGAAGCTGTTTCATTGCGCAGTTCCAAATACGAATCTAATGATAATCGCTCGTTACCAAGAAGTAGAAATCAAATGGAGCTCCGACAAAGCAGTGTTTATTTGTTCAAATCTCGCTTTAGTTAATTCATACACGATTTTACCATCGATCACTCGGGGATGTTGTTCGGTTCATCAGCAAATTTTATCACTTTGAGTTTTGTTTTATAAGATATTTTTTCGATCATTTACTGAGCCCGGCTAATTTATTTCAGAAATACGATTTATTTATTCCATAAATAACTTCATGTTACATTATCAATGATAAGAATAAATACTTTATTGTAGACCAAACATAAAAATACATAAAAAACAGTAATTATAAAGTACAATGGGCGGCCTTATCGCAAATAGTGATTTCTTCCAGGCAACCTTTGGATGGAGACGGAATGAGAGAAAGAGGTAGTAAGAGGTGTCAATAAGATCGATAGAAAAATATATATGAAATATACATAAGTAAATAAATTGTATTTACGGAAATATAATTAGATATAACTATAATGATAGAAAGTGATCCTTCACCAACCCTTTAAGCCCAGACAGGGACTGCGTACATCTAATATTAAGCGGAAGTGCATTCCACAAACATTACGGCCCAGGTTGGGCCGTAATGATACAACATCAAACTTGCAAGGAGAAGAAAGCATTCACTACTGGCGTTTTTTTAATAAATACATAAACTTAAAACGTTGTTTTTGTTAATAACAGTAGCTAAGAATCAATTTCAGGGACATTTTTGCTTAGCAATTAACTACGATGTCGTTTAAAACTATTTTATAAAGGTATTACATTTTTTGTTCTACTTTATGGTTACCTTGCGGCGATTGTTCAAAACAATTAGACTTAAAACGTTATATTGTTTTGTCAATCTTACGTTATATATAACGGTTTCTAACGTTAGACTGGCAAATATTATGTTGATTCTGCTAATTTTTTGTTCTTTTCTTCCATTAAATGAAGTCCAGCGATGTCGTCCAATAGTTCGCTACCTGGTCGTGTAATAACAAAGAAATAATTTATGCCGCCTCAGGGCAGGAACAATTTCTCTGTAGCCTGATAGCCATACAAATATGCCAACATATTTAGCAATACATTTATTAAAACACTGTCATATTTTGAAAAGCATTCTTAAAATCGACGTCTATGTGGTTTGAATCTATAGTTTTAAACGATTGCCACGTTGGGCAAGTGTGTTGGAAATCGCAGAGTGCAGCTTTCACGATGGGGATGCTGCTGCCCATCTCCGCCTTGTGCATTTTCGAATGGCTATACCGCCGTCTCTCGGTTCTGGTAACATAGTCACCTTTCACGACACCTGATAGAAGGAAAGTAAGTACTATCCAACAGAAGGAAGTACTATCCTCCTCTGCCGGTACCTCACGCCTATATTATTATTCATTCATAAATAATTAAAATTGCACTAAAATGCACTATCTTTATATTAATTTTTTGCCAGAAATTTTCTAAGCGATTGCCTGTCGCTTAGAAAATTTCTAGCGAAACTAACTCTTATAAAATCTGTGTTGTTTATGTGCAGCTACCAGATATATATTAAAGGAATAAACTTTGTTTGATGCTAACAACTTAGAGAATACACCGTCAAGATAAAGAGTAGTAAATGCGCACTCCACCAGGTTGAGGCTCATAGCTCATTGCCGTCTGTGATCTGGTTACGAGCCGGCAGGGCTGGCAAATTCCCTAAACAATTTGGCCGACTTTTTATGAATTACGGGGACAGTTCACGCATCGCAATGGAGCCGCCAAATTATTATTTCCACATGAAATCCCTGATTCGGGTCGTTTTGCTTAAAGAGGGCTCATTTCCAGATGTTTTGTTAACCGCCAAGGACCTCCGTCCTCCATTTCAATTAAAGGATAGATTTAATACGTCGCGCGCGAATTATACACAAAGATTATTTTCTTACTCACTTTTAGGTCAATAAGAATACAGTTTTGTCTAGAAAAATTAGCTGAATGAATAGATTTTAAGAAAAAATTATAATATTCTTTTTTTTTGTTTATGGATCTCAAAACCGAGTTTGCACGGGAGAGGAAATTACTTATCTACGGAAAAAAAATAACGGGACTGAAACTCCCGGTATAACGAGATCAATTGGATATACAGTTTGCATGTACAAACCAGTTTGGTTGTAGTAAGGATGGTAGTAGGAAATAATTTCTAATGGCGAGCTCAAAGATCGCAGGAAGCTGGTGGTAGGTTAAAAAACATCATGAAGTTAAGATATCACTAATGCATCACCAACTTAGTGACCTAGGCGTATTGTATCACATTATTTAGTAATTTTCCTACCTGATTACCGTACAAGTGGGAGATAGAAGAGGGTGAGAGTGATATACCCACGCTGGTGAACATTTGTAATAGTCTGCTTCAGACTAAAGATTATCAAATATTTCAGATTCCTGCCCACGTCGTCTATTACTAACATTAGAATATGTACTATAATATTAATTTTGTGACCCGTATACAATAATTTCAGTGCATTTCATTTTATATTATCAGGGGTAAAATTAGTTACAATGGGTTTTTCACAATTAACTACTACATATAATTCTTTAAAACAACAATTGATCCTACATGACTACTACATGATCTACAAATTACATGTGAGCGATGTTATTATTTTTTTATAATATTTTAGTAATAACACAAAAAAAATAATAATTTATATGTATTCATTTTTTAAATATACAAGCAAAGGAATAATTTTCTAACCATTTCTCTACCAGCACATTTCATAAACTACTTTTCAGTTATATAAGTAAGACAATACATATAAGTTTACAAATATACTTTTATAATACTTTCACAAAATTAATTATAATTTTAACCACCGCATGAAAGCGAGCGTAAATCAGCGCTTAATCCACATCCCCATTTGGAAGGAGTGAGTACTGCCATAAAAATAAGTGAAAGCGTCCTTATGCAGAAAACATTTTGTAAGAGGTGAACCTCAGGTGAGGGTTAAAAAAAATATAAGTGGAAGTCTCCATGAGAACTGCGGAGTCAATAAATAAAAAATGAGCAGTCAAAGCAGTGCGAGCGAGGGCCGGCTGATGGCTGGCTAAGCGCTTCCACGCCCCAGGACATAAAGAAAAAGGTAGCACCACAGACTAATTGCTTACAGCATACATGTGGAGCCAGAATTGTGGAATTTGAATTGTAAAATTCTCTAAAATATATTGATTAATGTAGATAATCTTCAGCTAGTAATTTTAGGAATGTTTTAGTTTAGTTTAAATAATCGTTACACGATTATGAAAGCACATCCTTTTGACTTGGATTAATACTCACACCACTTAATGTACAATATTGCTTCCTTATCTATTTATCAATAAGATCTACAAGACATTCATTTCAAATTTGGTACAGATGTTCTAATTGTGTGCACAATCGCTAGTGCTAGTCGAGATGTGCACGGTACGTGACGTCGTCTGGAAAAGTCACCCTAAGCTCCAGGAATATTTTCTACAAACTGGTAACCGAAGACTTACCATCCGATTCCATGATAGATTTTTCCTTTTGGCAAACCAATTATCGAACATCCACTTGCTATCAATAATGTATAATACAATACCTATGGCATTTCAAACTTCCCTGACCAGTCATTTACAGAGGAGAGTAATTTAGGGACTAATATATACTATCTATAAAAAAACTGGGTCAATATTCACGACAAACATGTAAGTTACTTGCCCTTTGCAGTAGACTTGGTACTCTTAACAGGATATTGCATACAACTACAAACCAAACTTGATTCATTTAACACAGCTAGCAAAAAGATGGGTAAAGAACATTTCCAAAACAATGGCCATGAGAAACAGCAAAAACAGCAAAATATTAATAAATAATATCATTTTGAAACACAGAAAAAGGTACAGTTCCTTGAACAATAAATTAATTTTGAGATTAAACAAAATTAATAAGAAGTAAAAAGAACAGCACCAAACAAGCGAACTATTTAAAAGCAACACACCTTCCTACTGCTACTGCCACCGCACCTAACTACGCATGCCAAACCTATACAAATAAAATTATTACCTGCCAACATGAAATTGAACAAAACCTGCTGAATATTCGTTAAATGCAAAATATCCTTGAAATAAATTATGAACATTCGCCAAATCCAAACTTTAAACTACACCTAAAAAACGATAGTAGGCAGAGATTGTATGTAGGCTTGAGAACAATAGAGTGGAATTATTTAAACGAATATCGTTAGTATTATAACAACACCTTATTTTTATTTTTAGTTTTAATATGTGTAATTTACTTGCTTTTTATTTGAATTTATTTTTTTAAAAGTTGTTTACATGAGGTCATCTCATACATCACATGATGTAGACGTCATTGCATTTATGCCGGCAAATAACAGTGTTATTTTGCATTCCTGTGTTCTAGTCTGATTGGTGAGTGAGGCAGTAAATTTACTGTGCAATGTGGCATAATACCGTCAAGTCACAAGGTTGGCAACACGTTAGTAATATCCTTGCGCGATTATGAGCGTCTATAGACTGCAGTGACGCTTACTATCACGCGGATTGTATGCTAGTTTGTTGACCTGGACTGGGAAAAAAATAATAACGAAGGTCTAACTAATAAATTGCCAACGCAAAAGTGAATTGTAGCACTGATTTTGTACGGATTGAGTGAGCTGTACCCACTTGTCCTGTGGTCGGGGCCGAGTAGCTCGCTAGTGGCTCTGTAACTCACCCTTTGAATGTTAATACGCCGATCTCTCGGAGCTTTGCGGAGCCCTCGCGGGGCTCGACGATTGTCTTAGCTTGCCTTTTTACTGTCGCCTGGAGATTAGCCGGAACTTGTGGATCTATTGGAAAATAGAGCGGTCCTTTTGTAAGACTTGCTTTGGAATGTCTAATTTTTTTCTTTTTTGTTCGACACACAAACCGGACTACCTAAAAAGTCACATAGAACCCTAATGTGTTAAACCTTATGATAACAACTACGCAAATAGTTATATTTTCTTTTTGGATTTGACGTTAAATAGATCAGGAAATACGTCATTTATTTCAGCCAAGTAGACTGCTACAGTGATTCCCAACATCAATAAGATCTAATATCCGGCTAAAGTAAATAGAAGGAAAGATATAAGATTAAAAATGAATCGTGTGGACACCCAACTCCATAAATAAATAATATTTATATTTCAAATTAATACTTTCGTTTTAATTTTGGAAAGTTTTTATAAATGATCATGATTTACATTAGATATGTAATCATTATCTTCATACCAGCCATAAGAAGTTCACGGCTGGACATAGGCCTCCCAATGAAGAAGGAGGAGTTTTGCCCATAATTTCCGCGCTGGGCAAGCGTGTTAGCAATCGCAGAGCGCAGCTTTCGCGAGGGGGATGTTGCTGCCCACCCCCGCTCTGTGCATTTGAGCTACACTGTACCGGATTGATATACCGCTATCTGGCGGTTCTGGTACCTCAGTCGCCTCTTACGATGCCTGGTACAGGAGGAAGTACTAGTATACTCTGCCGGTACCTTTTGATTATTGACTGATATGTTGACGTAACAAACATCAGTAATCGGTAGGGACACTACCAAAGGCACTTTCGGGTTATCTTCGTATCTTCGTATATATCTATAATATATGTAGATGTACTATAAAGTATATATGTATAATCTTAGTATATAATTTAGTAAGAAAGAATGTGCACTTGAAATTTTAAATTAAGAGCTCAAAGGTTTATACAGTGAGGAGCCAAATTTGCCGGAACTGTTTGTGACTCAAGCAGTGCAGTAACAAAAATACTTGTACTTTATGTTTGCCAAGGTAATTAAATTATAACCAAGTCGTAAGTTGGCGAGTGGCTCCGCCCCAGAATGCAAACCGAAAGCAAATATCATAAAGTTCTAATGAGCGTGCTCCACATTGAAATATGACCGCTAAGCGAGTGCTGGGAAATTGGCTGGCGCTGGCAGACGATACTTTTATAATTAACTCCAGCGTACCTCGGCCTCGTTACTGAAACTGCGGTCTGTGCCCGGCGGAGGAGCAAATGTGCCGACATTTGTGCGGCAGTCTGGATTCGCAAGTGCAAGTGCCCGTGGCACGTGCCACTTTAGCTTACTGCAGTCTGTTCCCGACACCGACACGGTGAACTTTTAACCCTATTTCAACGGAATATAGTTGAATTTATATTTGTTCCTCATCGACTGCCATTGGCTGCCTTAGATCGGTTATGAGATTTTGTTAGGTTTGGCAAAGTTATATTATTTAAGTAGATATATGTTTACAGTTAGTGTTTGTCGTTTGTACTGAACAAAAACCAACAATTGTATTTGAATAAATATTCTTGTATAGAATATCAGTGTAGCTGAAATGCACTGGCGACGGTGAGTAGCATCCCAGTCGCAAAAGCTACGCTTTGCGATTGCCAACACGCATACCCGGTGCGGCAATTATGGGCAAATACCCCATTTTTGTGTAGGCCTGTATACAACACTAGACTTACAATGGCTGGTATGATGATGATGATAATAAAATATTCTTGTATTTGATAGGCCAATTATAAATAAACCTAGATAATAACTAGGCACCACATATTATTAAAATAAGTTATATCGATGACACTAAGAAGATATCAGCTGCTAATAATGCTTCATCATAGAGACCGAATGTCCATTCATGAAAATAGGACCCGTGAGAATGAATATCTAAATATTTCGTACCAAATCAAGTACTCTACTGCAAATAAAAGCGGAAAGTCATCGTGGAAATACGAAACATTTTAATGGCTATCATACGCTGCTGTCTCGACCAAAATGTTGGAGTTAGCAACGATTCCGAAGCCAACAGCACGCTACACGTAACTTTCACGACGGAGCGGCGAGCGGTCACCCGGAGCGGCCCGAAAATAACTGGCGCGACCAACTTGCCGAATAACATTTGTGCAGTGAGCCGAGTCACTCGCCATGTTTGACCCTCGATTGTTAGCAACTTAGGGACCTTACATTCGCCACGTTTAAGCAACATTCAGGCTTTACGCTCCTTTTGAAAAGTCGGAGGGCAGCGGGACTATCCCTCGATACTTACAATTTAAAAAAATTAAAGCGGTCTGCTTTGCAAATTCTTCGTACCTTTTAAGCTATTTGTTAAATTTACTTAAAGTAGACCTCATACATACAAAAGGTCGTCTGCATTGATACCTCACTATTTCTACCGCCAAATAAGTGTTTGAATTATTGTATTTCGGTCGTAATAGTGAGAAAGGAAGTGAGTTTACTGGGTAATGTGGTGAATATCCTCAATTTTGCAACGCGTTAGCAATAGATTTGTGATATTACGAGCGTATTTGTAGTGCTGCAGTGATGTTTACTATCACGCGGACTATATGCTTGTTTGTCGACTTGGATTAATAAAATATATATTTTTTTATCTGAGACGCCCGATGGTCAATATTTTACCATAATTCATTATTTGTTTAAGTTCAAATTCTACTGAATTCCTTGTTAGCAATGTTTGGACATATCAGCGGATTTTATCAATAAAGTCAAATTTAACGTTTACTTCGTTGAAGCATATTGTCATTCAAACAACAGTGTGTGTATTTCATTGAATTATACGAATCTCTAGTGTATTTTATATAAAATTAACTTTGGGCACTTCTTCTCCACACAAAGATTTACTACCTCTAATTTAAATACGTATATTCGCACATCCGTTTTCTAAAAAGAGGTACAAATTTTCGCTTCACGTAGCAATATACAGATATTTTATGTTATAGCAAATGAGCGAGCAATACTCACATCAAGTACGCTACTCAACGCTATCTTGGTCAAAGTGCGGCCATTTTGGAAGGACATGTGGACAGTCAGCTCATTAATTAATTATAGAAGGGTATCCCCAGGAGGGTATTTCCGAGGGCCGTCCTGCCAACTCCGTAAAGATGTTTTTTTTAGATATCTTATTCCGAGATAATGGAACTTATTATCAGTGAAAAAATGTCAGTACCACACTAAGAACTACCGACATCTTTTAGATTTAGAGATGTATCTATATGGAATACGACAATAAAGTTGCCACTGACTGCCCGTTTCCATAGCGTCATAACCGCGCAGTGTGTGGGAGACCTTATTGGAAAAGCTTGTGTTAACTTGTAGCAAGTTTATTGGCGACAAAACTGCGTGATTTGGCCGGCAATAACGATTTGGTTTCCAGTGTGTACCGTGTTGCATAATATTGGAACTGCTGCTATATTTACTACCCTGATATTCGCCCGCTCACAAAACAGTATAACCAGGGCTAGTTATGTTTTTCTTATGCATTTTTGACTGATATCTTTTTGTAATTGACGACTGGGCAATATTAAGAAGAGTGCAAGTGCTAGTGCCATCTGTTGAGTGTGACTATAGGCTGTTAGTGACTTTTGAATTAGGCGAGGAGCAGAGAACACGTCATTAGAATGTAAAGCATCCGTTTTACTGCTCCTATGCTCTAATTGTATGATAAGACAGACGGTGCATTCTTATTACCCAATACACGCAGACCGTCTACCTTTTTTATATATACAAATTACGTCTCACAATGTGTGTGATGAACTTCTAACTGATAACCAATTTGCATTGTTTTTTGCTGTGTACAGTTTTATTCAATTTGAGAGATAGGATAGTTTGAATCTCAATTTATAGTAGTAATTCTATAAATTTTATGATAAATATAGCTATATAGTTCAGACAGGAAGACGTCAGACGTCGGGTCAGCTAGTAATTAATGTTTCTGACAGTTAGTTAAGAATCCCCCACCGCCGGTCTGAAAATCTTATTTCAAAATAAGCGCTGAAACTCGAGAATTAGCTAAATGTAGCTTTTGTTTTAGCATTAAATTTGTTATATAATATACTGTTGATAAAATATCATCATTATAAAAGCACACTATCAACAATAAATTTAATATTGTTGACAAATTTCTGAAAAAAACACTATGTAAAAATCGACATGTCCGTTAAAGTCTTGGGAGCTCGGAGACGGTTTGATATATTCCTAGTAAATAATATCTTCTAAAAAAAGTTGTAGAGATCGGTAAGGTACATCAACCGTTGGGTAAAATCAGTCCATAATATATAAAAATAGATCACTATATCCGGACCGGTATCACACGTGAATGGAATATTTACAGTATATAAATGGAGAACATTAAAAAATATGGGCTAAAACTTAATGACCGAATTAACTTTTCTGATGTCACCTTATGGCATTTGTCAGTCTGCGCGATTAGCAGAATGCGAGTTATCAATATTGTTTGGAACAAAAGCAAGAATTATAAAACAAAAACTTTGAGACTAGTTAGCATATTATTATTTATAACAATTCGATTTGACATTAATAGTCATAACAATATCTTTTTTTATCAAACCAGGTCGACAAACAAGCAGACAGCTCACGTGATAGTAAGCGTCATTGCAGTCTACAGGCGCATATTATCACAAGGATATCACTAACGCGTTGCCAACCTTGTGACTTAAAGATAATATGCCACGTTACAGTGAATTTACTGTTTCTATCACCCTTCAGACCGGAACACAGCAATGCGAACATTGCTATTTGGCGGTAGAAATAGGTGAGAGTGAGGTGCCAATGCCGACGACCTTTTGTATGAGGTCTACCTCGATCTACCATAGTGCCACGTCGCTTACTTTAAGAAGCGATGTCCAGCTTGAGCGGCTGGCTTGACGTATTGACTCTCATTTTCGTGATCATTTATACCTCCCGCTTTGCGACTACGTTCTGCAAAAGCGTGCCTCGTTATGTCGATTTACTTTGCACTACTCACATACGCTTTGTAAATATTTTCCTATCCTCCTACTAAGATTAATTATAAGCAACAATAAGCAAAACAAGCCACTGCTTATTCATATTCAGATGAAAATGAAAGTAAATAAATGAAAATTCAAAAGTTTGGACAATTCCAGACTTGAATTTTCATTATATCACATTTTTTTATATTATTATCTGAATCAGATTTTAATGCTACCTACGAATATAATTGTATTGTCTAAAACTGCACTGAGGGTATTAGACTAGGAACAATTCAAGTTAACAATGTAACGCGAGCAATCCACGCTTAAATGCATTGCGAAATGAAGTGGAAGCGAACGTGGGTCGCGACCGGCGCGAGTCGCCGGCGGAACAGCGCGTTACTGCCCAACAATACCGGGGATTATCGCGTACAAGCACGCCTCTTTAGCCCCAGAGCTAGATAAAAATTGTGGATAGGTATCTAAGGGACCGTAGAAAACTTCTTGGTAACATTACTGGAGATGCAGTCCTTCGGAAAGGGAAGGGCACGTGTTCGGATCTCCATCATCTTTGGACATCTCTGACAAAATCTTGGATTATTTTTTCAAGTAAACTCATACTATTACTTTGTGTTTAATATACATAAAGCCGTTAAATCAGGCAAATCTTCAGGCAAAGAGTACCAGGTCACTTATTTATCTATCAATATATCTATGAAAGTCTCAATCGCTCTGGTGGACTTACACGCGGAATGATGAGGTCTTCTTAGTGGTTGAAATTTTAACGAGGATAATTCTAATCACACAAACAATACTTCTTTGATCTATATAAAATATCTTTTATATATATCTGACTAAAAATCTTTGCAGCATAATCGACCCAATATTTACAAAGCAGTTATTATTTTTGTTCGTTAAAAATACGCCACTAGAAGTAGACCTCTTAAAAGATCGTCTGTATTCTCTATCGTGTGTACTCGTTCTCACTTTCACCTATTTCTATGCTTTCTACACCCTGTAGCAGTGTTCGCATTTCAGATTTCTGGTTTGAAGGGCGTGAGAGGCAGTGAAATTACTGTGTGAGTGTGATATTGTTTCTTCAGTTCACAAGGTTGGCGACTTGCTAGTGATATCTTTGTGATGACACGAGCATCTATAGGCTGCGGCGTTTATCATCAAGTAACATAAAAAATACTTTTCATTTCATTCTTAATAACGAATTCCCTGTTAAATACTACATTTATTTAAGGAAATTTGTTTTTACTTTCAAATGTGACCAAAGAAATTTAAAATAAATTATTATGATGTCCTAAATTTCTTTCTAGAAGTAACTACTAGCTCTGTGACTACAGGCAAGCCGGCGCGCGTTAATACACTAGACAATTGCGTCTTTTAATTATATGTTATTACAACATTCAAAGATAACGTACACTTGTCGCATTATCCACATCCTTGGTGTATAAATAGTCAGCATTTATTTATTAAAATAAGGGTTACTTATTTAAAAATAGAATGAAAACCAAAATAACTTTAAATCCTGACACAAAATCTTTTGTCAATGTTGAGAATGGTTGCCAAGGTAACCGTAAGGGCGCCGAAATTAATCGCGTATTTATTATCAGTTGAATAAACAATTGTTTTTGCATATATTGGTAAAGCCGTGGCGCAGATAGAAGGGGTTAAAGAAATGAGAACAACCTTTGTAATACAAGAATTTGCACATACAAAAAAAGCTGCCGGTTGGTCTTAATTTGTCATTGGTTACTAGTGCATACGAGATGTAATTTTAAAGAGATAATATATGTAAATTATAATTTTGAAATTTCATAGAGCAATAACATAATTCAATTTAATGTAATGCACCATTATAGTTTTATGAGATCCTGTTTTTCTTGAGAAAAATACTATAAAAGTAGCCTAAGCCATACTTTTTATAACATTAGCTATCTGTCGGTGAAAGTCCCGTTACAATTATTATTGTTTTTACTTTATTTTTGTTAGTATATACAGTATACATATATGTATAGATGTATAGACGTAAAGATTGGACCGCCTAGTTACAGCGAGTTATTTCTAACAAATAGGGTACAAAAGAGCAGTAATCCGCGAACAGGCGCGTTCCGGCGTAATGACCCGAACAGGATCCCTCTCGCGTGTTGATTGACAAGCCTTGTCCCGCATTCGCATTCATCCCTAGGGAGTTGTAGGTTTAAGGTTTGATACAATCCAAAATTTGTGGTTACAAACACAGTTAGACAAGATAAATTATACTATAAAAATTATAATAATAATAACATTATTACCAGGAGTTATCGAAGATTATAACAAATTTTGTAATATAATACATTAAAATCATAGTAAAAGCTTCTTTTCAGTGTCAGATTTCAGTGTCAGAAGATCCGTGACGGGAATGCTGCAGCCACTGATAATTGCACCTTCATCAGTAGCCTCTGACGGTGCCTAATACAGGAAGCATTATTCTACTCTGTCGTTAGCCTTCAGCTATTAAAAAATAAATGTATATAGTGTGCAGGGTTTACCAACATTTTCATTAAACTCCTAGTTAATTCATAGCGCACATGGTTGGCGGCGCGGCTGCGCGACGTCGGCGTCGTGCAGACTCGCCGCTCAAACTTTCATAAGCTCAGCGAACAAAAGCTGCCGCCGCTTGATGAATACCGACTTAAACCATAATGTATCATTACACACTATAGCTTTGTGGGCTTCTGAACTTTCCACCACTTTCAAAGTTATTGCCGTTATTAAAGCTTGTGACTTTGTATTTGCTTTTTCTTTTAAAATCTTTTCAACATAAAGACGCCTTTGTTTTAAAATATTTTAAATATAAAATGCTGATATATATACTGCTTTACAAAGAAACGGGCACCTAAAGTGAGCTATTAATAAATGTAATAAAAATTAATATATTGTTTATTATAGAATTCTGGCGATTAAAGAAAAAATCCTGTATGTTAAAACAATAAAGAGTTACTAGCAATAGATAAACTTAATAAATACTAACTTAATAAATTAATTTTGCAACTAAATAATGATAGAACTCTGTATGCTGCGATGAAATAATGTCTTTCCAAAACATCCAACAATAGCATCAACCACAACGAGTGATCTTTTCGAAAAATGTTTTTACATTTCTACATGGTCTTTATAGCACTCTTCGGCATTGATTATAATAATACTTTTTATCCTTCTGGAAGGACTCTGAAGCGTTATTTAGAGTCTATGAAGCATTGGCAGCTAGGAGCGTCTTTCTGACCAATTACGAGCAAACTTTTACCCTTATACTTCGTTGTTTGAATTGCTATCTTCCCGAACCTGGTCGTTTTTGTTCTGGATTTTTATGATATCAACAGAGACGGAAAATGTAATGGTGGTTATTTTTTAATACATTTTTGTTTGACGTAAGTAAACAAGTTTTGGGTATCAAAATTTCCATCAGTCAAGAGTTAAAATGCATAGCTGTAGCAGCGAGACATCTCAAGATATCTCATTCTCAGGCGCGAAGTCGTCTAGCATAAATATGTCACGCTTGCTTAGAACATTTTCATTTCTTCGTCGCAGGTACGCAGGGTTGGCACGCGCTAGTCTTACGTTAAATAAAGTCACATCTACTGGCTAGATACATTTTGATCTTAAGAAAATTTTATAAAAATATTTTCTGAACCTTAATGCCTCAATGTAAAATTTATTTTGAAATTTCGTACTAATATTAAATAGTGCACAGAAGGAATTCTGTTAACCATATTAACATACTAGTCATTGTAAATCCAGTGCTGGACGCGATCGTCTCTAAGAATGGAGGATTTTTGGCATATAATTGCCGCGCTGGGCAAGCGTGTTGGGAATCGCAGAGTGCAGTTTCGCGACAGGAATGCTGCTGCCCACCGCTGTTTGCATTTGAGCTTCACTATTACGGTTTGATAAGCATAATAAAAAGAGATGCCTATGGGTTCTGGTATCTTAGTCTCCTCTCACGACACCTGGTACAGGGGGAGGTACTGCCGGTACCACACAACATGTGTTTATGTTTGTATTGAACTACAATATTTTAAATCAAGAACATTTAATTAACTTTGCAGCCTTTAGATATTATTTGCTAAATGGAAATGATATGTATAGCCCTACAACAAGCAACATTGACACAAAAATATGGTTCTTTGTATAAGAGTAAATTAAGTATATATTAAAACTATATTTACCTATTTTCATAGCAATTTGTATTTCGTTTGTATACATACAGGTTTGTGTGTTTTGTTTTTATTTCTGTCATTAATGGTTGTGTTGACGCAGGAACAACAGCTGCGCGGTCGACAAATAATATTTTTATTACATAACGATTGTATTGTATAATTAAAGATTCCTTGAAATGATTATATAACCTAGCTGAAACTTTGGTGGTAATATTATTAAAGTGTTAGGCAAAATCGAGAGTTCCGTACTGGTTTGTTATAATAAAAATATCAACTGAAAGGCCTACAAAGGTAGTCGGCGGGATTTCCCCAAATGTCGCTCCGCAACACCAATCCATTTAGGCAGTACTTTTTGTCACTTTCGGCGCTTTTATATGCTGGAGTGTTGCAAGTGCAGCCACTTTGTTGGAACTCTGAGTCATTGGAAAACCAATTCCATTAAACAAGGATGCGCTAAAGTGATGTGGTGATTGAATGCGTATTTTTCTTGTACAGAGAAATTTGGTGAAAATCTTTGAATTGTGTAAACTTACAGTATGCAGAGGATAAATAGGCTAATTTTTTTGCGTTGTTAAACAAATATTTATTAGAATTTTATTGCTACACGGATAAAAACGAATAACAGGTTGCAAAGAGATTAATCATACTATCTTAATCCCGTAGCAGCCTTTGTAAAAGTTGATAGTTTCTCGATAAAGTTGCAAACACCTGCTTTACATGTAACATATAATATATTCCTTCAATTTGTTTAATAATAAACCCTAATTAATTACTTTTTTCTTCTAGATATTAACAATTCCACAAACTGCCATATTCTTTTTTTCATGACCGCCATTTGCCAGACACACTCAAGCTCTAATGGATTATATTAATACTAGCTGTGCCCGCTACTTTGTCCGTGTAGATTAGTTTTTTGGGTACCACACCTCTTTACCTTAACTTATATAAACTATAAATGTCATGTTTATTTATATCGAATCAATGGCCTGAAAAATAAGTTTTACGTTTCTAGTTTTAAAAATAGCGATACTTCGATACTACTTTTTGTCCCTATCCCTAGCTCTTTTCAACCCCTCACAACCTTTTTTTGAATTAAAAATAGCCTATGTCGTTTCTTAGGGTCTAAAATTATCTGTGCCAAATTTCATCGAAATCATTTTAGAGGCTTAGGCGGGAAAGTGTAACAGACAGACAGACATACAGAGTTACTTTTAGGAATATTACAGAGTTACTGTTAGGAATTGTAGGGATAAAAAAGAGAAATCTAAGAAAGATAATCTTAAAAATAGGGTCGTGATAAGGAGCAGGACACTTTAAATTCACAGCCCTGCATCAACAATTCGAAACTAGAAAAATCTCGAGAGGGTGCAAAATACGATGCACTTTGCATTTTGGCATAGAATGCTGCTCTGCGCCGGAGCGGTGTATATTACGGAATTCCCGTACTGCTTACAGGCGTGGATAAATTTAACACAGACTAATAGATTTTTTGTGGACCACAGTATTTGCAAGCGAAGCTTTTCAGCCTGGACACAGGAGTATTTCACACAGGCAACACGTCACTGAACATGTAAAGTTATTTGAAAGACTTATCGTACGGAAAAATATCGCTGAACTTGACTTCACAGTATGCGAAATCACGAATCAAAATGATCTTTAGACATTCTATAAAAAAAAAATACAAAAAACATTGTATTAAATAAATATTTTATTTTGTGCAGGCAAAAAAATTACTGGACTGATTTTGGATGTTTTTGGACATAAATTTCCCCAAGAAAGAGGTAAGGTAGGTAAGTAATCTTGCCAACAATTTCCGCGCTGGGCAAGCGTATTAGCAATCGTAGAGCGCAGTTTTCACGATGGGGATGCTGCTGCCCATCCCCGCAGTTGCTCCTACAATTGAGCTTCTTTTTTAAATGCCTATTTTAATATTTCTCAGATGTACCGCCATCTGTCGGTTCAGGTATCTCAGTCCCTTCTATGGTCACCTGGTACAGGAGGAGGTACCATGCTACTCTACCGGTACCTCACGTGTGAATAGATGAAACTTTGTTATTGTATTATTCATACGCAAAAACCCTACAATTTATAAAGTAGGCTGTTCGCTTACTTTATAAATTGTATTTATATCTATATTTTCATAATCGAATTTATAGGTTCGGGAAAACTAAAGAAGACCTGTAGATGGTGCAATATGTCATGAAAAAAAAAACTAAAAGCAAATCTACAAAAATAAAATTAATTATAAAATTTTCCTCTTTACTTAATTCAAAGATATTTCATTCAGAGATAATGTTATTAAGAGGCAAAATGTGATATGTGATCACCACGTGTCTCCATCTTGGCGAATGGGGCCCTGAAGACCTCTTTGCATTTACATTGCATAACACTACTAATAAAGGATCTAAGGATCTGACCTAAAGAGCGTAAGGGACGTACCCTTACGATCCTTAGATCAGATTCGCGTTAAGCCGGAAAATGTACCTAACTGTAGGTATAAATTATGAAGTACTTCTTCCTCGTGTTATATGATACCAAATACTGGCTGCAAATTAGGTAACAAAATAAAACGACGATTAAACCTACAAAATCACTTGATAATCCATAATGTCTGTTTGTTACCTACAACTTTGTTTTGTGCCGAAATGTGGAAAGCATATCAATAAAATTTGCATAATAGATAAACTTTAAGGAAGGATGCAAATCATTTTTTTATTGGCTTCTTCATTAATCATTTTTATTACATTATAAAAAAGGCTAAACTTTGTACAAAAATAATATTTACAAGAAAAATTCAACGTCTCTACGAAGGCCGTAAAAGTCCCTTAGACAGTAGATTTTTTCTAGTCAATAATATCTTCTAATACAGAAAGAAATAAACGTAACAATTTTAAAACCAAACCAAAGATAAGTAAATGTATGATGACATAGACAATTATTTATTAATGGATAGTAAAAAAAGATAGATTTCTCAGTCACCTCTGACGACACCTGGTACAGGGGGAGGTAGTGATGTAATCATTTCCAGAAATAATACTATTTTCCTAAACTAATTTAAAACAAAGTCAGTTCTGGATTTTCTCGAGACCACCACTTGTTATCCATATCGTGAATTTTAAAACATCCATGCCCTTATGTGAAGTCAAACTGCTCATTATGAAAGTTATTTCTCAAAGGAACACTTAAAACTTTTCTAATTAGAAAAAACTAGTAAAATATCAAATAATTGGCACCGTTAAAGTTTTAATTTATTGCAACAGCGTTTAGGAATTGAGTAGTTATGAGCTTTTCATTAGTCCTCGAGGCATAAAAAATTGTTTTCGACCTTTTTCCTTTACACTTGTCATTGTTTAGCGAACCTTCAATAAATGGTCATCATATCAGCCATTGGAAGTCCACAGTTAGACATAATTCTCTCCAAAGTAGGGGGAAGTTTGCCCATAATTGCCACGCTGGGCAAGCGTGTTGGCAATACCAGAGCCCACCTGAGTCGCCTTATATGACACTTGGTTCTATTCTACTCTGCCAATACCACACGGCAAATAAATGATAGTTATTTTTTTATTTATTCCATATATTTAATAACTGTTTTATTCATAGATACTCCTTCCTTTCTTTTCTCATTTCAACTTTAAACGTGATGTGACAGCATTCTTTTTTTTTCAACACATTTTGTTTGCATCCAAAATTTTATTGTTCATTTTAGATTTGAATTTTTTCGTTTATTAAATAAAATCCTGATTGATGCCGTATTATTCACTTAAATTACTTTTCTTATCCACGATACAGCTGGACCCCGTTGTTGCATTAAAGAGAAAGAAGTTCTGAAGGAAATTTTTGTTAACTGGATTTTGTCTTACATATGCATGCTTGCCTGCAGTATCTAATTTATCTAAATGACTACACGACGTTTAACCATCTGGTTTAAGGTCAAAGTGTGTGTTCTCGTAAATAACTTTACGTAGCTGTTAATGTTTTCTTTGAGGAGTTGTTTTTTTAAATCTTTTGGCTATCGAATGCGATAATTCATCTTCCCACAACATCTCATACATTGACCTGGTTCCGTGGTAAGTCACTTAATGCACTTGTGTTACGGATACCAGACAACAGAAGAATTACAAATATAATGCCTAAATATTTGTATTTAACATCCAGACACAGGACAAACATAAATATCATCACGTAAATATTTGTCCTGGGTGGGGATCGAACCCACGACTCTAATCGGGCTCGATCGGGTTTGTCAAATTGTATATCTGTCGTAGACGACAGTTCAGTTGCAGCAACACCAAATAGTATTCTCTGTATTTTAAACTATTATAATCTGTATTTTAAGTTAGCCTTGGTCGACTCGTCTGTTTATGTCACATTTGTTCCTAATTTATACGTCACAATACTGTACGGAAATATTTATATGATATTTTTGGTCGGGTTCCCGGTCTGGGTCCAGGCATAAAATACTATATATATATTTAAGTATAATATTTTCGATTTCTCTGTTATTTGATGGCTGTAACACATATGCTTTAAGCAATTCATCTTGGAGTCAGATGTATGAGATGTTGAGTGAAATCAAATTTTAAGACGTATTTATTAACAGAACTGACTTACATTTAGAGAATTTGTTTATTTGAAGAGCGCAGTGGTTTGTTCTGCTTTTGGAGTAAATTCTTAAATAATGCCAAGCAAATGTAAAAATGATTCTGACAAGTTCTGTTACATTTGTAGTGACATGGGTCTTCTCACTGGGTGAGCGAAAGGATCTCCTGTGCCTTTTGCAATTGCCAAGATTTGGACGGGACTAACGAACCACTCATCTGATTGTTATTTTTGTCTTACAAAAGGTATTACAATTAAAACCAAAAGTAGAGTCAAGTATCCTGACCTGCCATCAGCTAAAAGACCAGTCTCTCATAGTGAAGATCTACCGTTACCAGAACCACCTAAAACAAGCGATCCGTCTCTTACGCCCAAAGTTGAAAAAGAGACATTGGATCATGACTTTCAAGAAGCTTTCTCATCCAAATCTAATGAGCCACATCTTCTATCACAAGGAGATCTCAATGAATTGGAACGTGACTTAAATTTGTCCAAACAACAGGCGACACTTCTGGGCTCTCGATTAAAGGGATGGAATTTATCACAACAAAAGTGTTACTTTCGCAAGCGACCCTAAGCTAAAATATTTTTTTTACAAGATGATCAGCTTGTATTTTGTAATAATGTCTATGGTGTAATGACTGTCTTGGGTATAGAATATAAAGCAGAAAAGTGGCGGTTATTTATTGATGGCTCAAAAATAAGTCTAAAGGTCGTTCTTTTAGGTATCTATCCTATTAGGTAAGGTTATCCTTCTAACATTAAAGAGTTTTACGGAACGATTAAATTTATCATGGAATAAATTCAGTATAACGTACACAACTAGAAAGTTTTTGGAGATTGTAATTTTAGAATTACAACTTGGCTATAAAAAATACTGTTTGTATTTTATTTGTGAGTGGAATAGCGGAGACCGATAAATCATTATGTTAAGCAAGACTGGCCCAAAAGACAATCTCTTTCATCGTGGAGACAAGAAATATATCAAAAACCCTCCATTGGCTCAGCCTGAGAATATATTTTACCACTTTTACTCATAAAGCTTGAGGTTATAAAGAACTTCGCAAAAGCTATGGACAGGAGTGATGACGGCTTTGTATATTTAAAGGAAAAAAATCCTAAGCTGAAATTAAAGAGGGGATATTTGTTGGCCCCCAAATCAGGCAAATGATTAAAGATGATATACTCAAAGAAAAGCTTAGTAATTTTGAAAAAAATGCTTGAGAATCTTTCATGAAAGTATCTTCCAATTTCCTAGAAAATCACCGATCAAGTATAAATGTATTATCGTCGAGCTGTTATCTACTTATAAGGATTTGGGCTGTAGCATGTTATTGAAAATACATTTTCTCCATTTACATTTAGACTTCTTTCCTGAAAATTTGGGCGACGTCAGCGATGGACACGGTGAACGATATCAGGGCAAATGGAGCCTGAGTATATTAGCATATTACTTTTGGACATTAAACGGAACGTTCCTGAAGCAAAATACAGAAAATCACAAAAGTAAACTCATATAAATGTAGTTATAAATGGAAATAACTTCTTTTAGTTTATAAAAATTTAAAATTTATGAACTGTTATAAAATGATATTTAAAAAAAAAGGATTCGCATTTGAAGCATTAAAATTTTATTTCTAGTATCCTTATTCTTGTCCTAATCACAATAAGATAAAAGAGTTCATGTTACATTCAAAAATTGTTTTTTGTTGGCTAAGTAGTGTAATGTAGTTTTGTACAAATAAAAAAGTGTTAAATCATTGGACTAACGGTTTTTGAGATAAACGCGTTCAAATAAACTAAAAACTCTTCAACTTTTTAATATTAGTATGGATTATAGATATATTTTCTACGGTATTTTTGAATGAAAAATGGAATATGAAAAGATGTTTACGAACGCTGATTCTATGAACATGAAAGCTAAGCTAAAAGCTATGCAGTCGCTAATAAAACCTGGAATTGTGAACGTTCTTGATGTCCTTATGTTTATGCGGCAAATTGTGGTATTTTTCATCGCAAAAACTAGGTTTAGTGTCCCGACCAACCTGGCATTACACCGACTTTATGGTTTCTAATGTATGCTGCCCCACTAAAGTTATGTTTTGCTAGTCGTTTATGTCAAGTTTTTAAGAAATTTTATTCGTTTCTGACTACTTGGTTAATAGCTTTTGCAAGTTAGAATAAATACGACTGAGTTTAACTTCCACTAAGCATACGAAACCTCTAAAGGTTGATTTTACATAATATTTATCAATCTTAGATATCTCTTATATTTTCTTTAATCCAATGAAAAATATGGAAAACTTAATAATCTCTAAAACAAGTAATAAGCGAAGTTTCTCTTCGAAGTCATATTTATTTTAGTAGAAACTTTTAGAAATGTTTTTGATGCCTGGTGAAAACTTGTTCTACACTTTCTTATCTTATCTAAATACATATGTA
>JACJUM010003085.1:19313208-19472335 GCA_020976665.1 Heortia vitessoides
TCATTTAGTTGTATGTTCATTTGATTTGTACCATTTTACTTCTTTGTACACAGACTATAGTGGCTCGCTAAACTAATTAATAATATGTGATGAAATATAGTACGTGCGTGTTTTATCGCGAGTAATAAATCACGACCGTTGTCAGCACTTGTATGATTACATATAGCCCATCTTACTTTGTTAATCAAACTTGTGAGGTTCTGGAACAGATTGGTCAGCTGAAACTATGGACAAAGGATTCAATCAAAACACGATCTTGGAAATAATACAGATGAAGATTTGCGACTTCCTTATAGATCGCTTTGGCAAAAGTTCATTATAACAAGTAGGATAAGAAAGTTATCGTTACGCATCAATCCTTATGAAAAAACAAGCATCAATCTACCGCTACAGTATATTCGGGGAATCTGACTCAGGATATTGGCGTTGGAACTACAAATACATTTATTTTATGTCTTTTTGGAAAAAAGAAGAATTTCTTGGAGCGTTGTCTCCATTAGATGATCTTTTCTCGGGCAGTATTTATTTTATACACTTTCTTTTAACCGCTTTTAAATAAATTATATTATATAAAATAAAAAGTAAACAAATATATAAATTGTTTATTTTTCTCTCCACAAATGATAACATGTATTAAAGGCTTTTAAATGTTATTTTCATACTATGTTAGTATGGCAATCACAATTTTCAATGCGGCGATGTCTAACTGCGTGTTCCACGACGCGTGGAAGGACGCCATCGTCATTAGCATCAACAAGCCCGGCAAAGACCCTAGAAATCCCACCTCGTACAGACCCATTAGCTTGCTCAATTCTTTGGCCAAGTTATATGAGCGCCTCATTTTTTCACAATTGCGCGGGGTCGTCTACAATAACGGCGTTATGGCAGACGAACAGTTCGGCTTTCGCAACCAACACTCGTGCGTACATCAACTGCACCGCCTCACGGAACATGTCCTTTCGCGCCTCAACGAAGGACGCCGACCGCAAGGGACGACGGCGTTGTTCACTCCACTTTCAGGGAGTGCCTGACAGACTCTGTCTCATTGTCAAAGATTTCCTCTCGTACCGATCATTCATGTATCGCGTCGAGGGTTCCTACTCCAGCAGACACCCCATATCAGCCGGCGTTCCCCAAGAATCCGTGCTCTCTCCACTGCTAATCGCGCTTTACGCGAATAATATGCCTAGGTCCCCTGGCGTAAAGCTAGCCCTGTTCGCGGACGACACGACCCTGTACGATTCGGGCCGTTACCGCGACCCTTCCCTCTGTTACAATCGCCTCCAACGCGCGGTCAATGTACTTGGCGACTGGTTCCGCAAGTGGCGTATCGAAATAAACCCCGAGAAAAGTGCCGTCGTGCATTTCTCGAGGTCCAATCGGCACGGTGCGAACAGTATGCGCCGCGTAGTGGGGGCGTACAAACTATTTGATCGACCCATCCCCTGGGTCAATAAAGTAAAATATCTAGGCGTCACATTGGATCGACGCATGACGTTCGGACCTCACATCAAAAAAGTCAGGAATAGGGCTCAATTACTACATCGGCCATACAAGTAAGATGTCCTTCCGCCACAAGAGGACTATCTACAAGGCCTGCATCCGTTCGGTGATGACTTACGCGAGCCCCGTATTCGCTCACGCGGCCCCGTCTCATATCAAATCCCTTCAAGTGGTTCAGAACAAGTTCATGCGTATGGCGACGACCGACGCCCCGTGGTACATCCGTAACCTAAGCCTACATCGCAATCTCGATCTTCCTACGATCCGTGAGTACGTGAAAGATTCACCCTAATCCGTTAATATCAAATTCCACGAAATACGTCGCTATAAAAAACTTTCACGCTGTCGGGCTCAATCTGTCCGTCCTCTTTTGCTAAAAATTTCATAGTAAATTCAACCCCAACGACGGCGGCCGAGCCTAGGACGGGCCTCTAGAGGTGCCCTCGGGCGCGCCGTCGGTCCCGCTCTGATCTTGCGAGCTTTGCGGGCGCGACCACGCTAAACGCACGGTCGCGGCTGCGGGGCACGCAGGGTGTATACGGGCATCGGACCTCTCATCTGTGAGAGGCCCCGCCCTCTTTTTCGGTGGCGCTGGAATTGACGTCTGAGTAGTCCAGCACTAGGTTCGTCCGAATGATGCTGCTGCCTATTCCCGCCCTGTGCATTAGAGCTGCATTGCTGCTGTCCATCACCAAACTATGCATTTGAGCTGCACTGTGTCTAATGGATATTCCGCTATCAATCCGTCTCTTCTGACAGCTGGTGCAGTGGGAGTTACTGTTATACTCTGCCAGTACCTCACGGCCGTTATTAGCAAATATAAATATTAGGTCCTTACATGTGAAATCGGCGTTTTGTATGAGAGGAATATAAAATGAATTGTTTTTTTTTAATATTTTTAATTAATCAAAATTTTGCACCGTTGCTATCTTTGTAGTTCATAAATTCCGTTAATAACAAAAACCATAGGGGCGAGACTCAATAAACTTTCATTTACTTTCGTTAATTTTCATTTACTTTAGAGACCCAGCCAAATCCTGCCCGGATTTAGTTTAGCTATTGCGACAAGCGCGATAATGGGATTTTACAGTTCCCACTTTTCTTAACAAATAATAATTAGATTTAAAATCCCTTCATTATTGTGTTGGTTGAGCAATGAAGGCAGGTGTCCAGCCGTCCACGGGGTTAGTTCTGAAGGACGAAATTTTCAGATCGAAAACCTTGAAACCAAAAACGTACCGTGCTTTCTTAAAACACTAACGCCATACACAACAATAATCCTTCGAGTTGTTTTTGTAGTACTGGTGTCAGGGTAGAATTCGTACTCGTAAATTTACCATTATTTCATGTTTTCCTAATGTGGTATGCATAATTTCCATTGTGCGGTAATAAGCGACGCCAAAAAAGATATATGAGGAAGAAATAATAAATATGTAAAAAAATTAATTTATTAATTTGAGTTTAAAATTCATAACCTAAGAAAACTAAATATTTCTGATTAAAGTGGGTTGTACGACAGAACGCTAACATCATATCAAGGACCTAACATTACAAAAATCGGACTCCCAGGTAAGTATATGATAAGTTTGTGCGAAGCGTCTGTCGGTGATTTCTTTGATAAAACATTTGTGTTATGGATTTCATACAACAAAAGGAACACAAATATATTGCTTAAATCAATATTTTAATCTCCAGACAGAATAAATCTTTTGTCGTACCTTCAGTGCACAAGATAGGAACTCTTCCGATTGCGCCAACGAGCCCGCCAAAAAAAAGATTAAATAAAGAATGTATTTTATAGGCAAGGAAATTCCATCGAGAGCGGCTGCCAAGCTCGCAGTAGCGCAACGAGTATCAGCTACTCGATTTGCACATGAAAAGGCGCGAAATGTTCTCAAGTCAAACTGTTGGCTTATCTACGAACTTGCGAGCTGTCGATGGGAAATGAGCTGCTCGGAAATGTTCTCTGGCAGTCGGTGGAGCATTTTGTTCGTTTTATTTAAATATAATATCCTATCCTAGCCAAGAGGCTTCCGAACAGTTTACTACATTGTATAACACGGTAACTAGAACATGCTTTTCGACTTGAAAATGAGGTTTTAACCATATTGAGGGGTTGATTTTTTATATCTAAAAGCAAAATTTGTGTAGCCAAAAAAGAAGACCTGCTTCCAAATTCTACATCAAAAACACAAGTGATTTCTAGCGACTTCAATACAAAGAAATTTTGTCAGTTCGTTTTAACTCAGCCAGTTTAGTGTTTATTCAGATATTTTCGTCATGACACTTATAAAGATTATAAGTGTCATTGATGAGATTTGAAGTACATTTAAAAATGTGGAAGCTAAAAATGTCTGTCAAGACGCTGAAGTCTAGAGAAGTAATAGAAGTCAGTCAGCTGTACTACTTTTTAAACCTTTACCAGAGGACAGGAAAAGTACCAAGTGATTGGCGCAAAGCGGTAATTGTTCCTCTGTACAAAGGAAAACTGTCGCTGCAAGATTGCAAGAACTACCGCGGCATCAGGCTTCTCCGCGTCGTCGGCAAATTGTATGCAAAATTGTTAATTCTTGCTTGTGAAGAACACTGCAGGAAATATATGGGATGTACAAGTGGGATTTAGAAAGTAAATAGGGTGCGTAGATTAATTCCTTTCATGAGTGCCGTACAAAAGGTCAAGGTCTATTGCGTTTGTATGGACTTGAAAAATACTTATGATAGAGTTGGGTGAAAGAAGTTGTGAAAGATTATGCCAGTTTATAGGGCCGATTGACCATCAGATTTCGGTATCTTGACAAGAATTGTACTGTTTGCGTTAGAATCAACAGTGCTTGCGTTAAGTTTAACATCCATAGAGGCGTCAGACATAGATGTTCAGCATCGCCTTGGTTACTTCACTTATAATCGTTGTTTGACAATATCGTAGCAAGTGGTGATCTGATAGGCTCTGCCTAACCCGATGCGACACAGGCGCAAAGTGTGTATGTGTTTATACAAATGTGGGATACTAGCAGAGTAAAATGACATTTCACTTTGTTTTTTTTGGCCCGATTCAGGTACGGAATTGATACATGATACTGTAGCCATCATCTCAAATATAACAGAGGCAATATGAGCAGCAGAATTCCTGTTGCGTATTCGCGTTCTGCGTTCGCAGGGTCGCGAACTAGCCTAGCGTAGCAATTATGGCCAAAATATTCTGATCATTAATTCCATTCAAAATATCTTGGGAAGGTTTATGACCAGTGGTCGATATACTTGTGTTAGGGACGTCAGATAACAGAGGATCAGAGAGTCAGATCCCAAATATACTACTTAAATACATATACTTAACACCCAGACACAGAACAAACATAAATATAATCATATAAATATTTACTCTTGGTGGGAATCGAATCCACGACCTTTGGCACACGAGATAAGATCGCCATCTGCCTCATCGGGCCCGTCGAGAGTATTATAAAAGACTAAATTACTGACGCAGCAGGTAATTATTTATTTTGATATAGGCTCTATACTTCTTTCTCGGAAGTACTTACAACATATTTATTTAGCTCTTTGCCTCCACTGTTATGTACTTCCGCTCATTGTTATTCACGTCACATTTATTGTCTTAAAATGATAACAACGTTAAATCAAATTTCATAATTCTTAGGAGTATTGGACGCTGCATTTTGTGTCGAAAGTTTTCGTATTTCGAACGAATCTGGTAACAGTCACCGCATTACTCATCGGGATAAACAGTCGAAATACTGCCGATTCAGATACACGCTGCCTGTTTTAAAGATTTAGCTACCTTTTAAAGTAAAATATGTCGCGCGAGCTCGGTACATTGTTCACCCGAGACCCGCGCGGCCTGCACTCCGGGAATATACCTCGGATTTAGAGGATTCATTGCAACTTCGAGGCTCTGGATCAAGAAATGCCTTACGTGGTTTGAGATTTGATTCGGTCAAGTGGGATATAAATATGGGGAGTGAAGTATTTGAAATTTTATTGCGTTCTTGGTGGATTTTAACAGGTATTCTTATAATTCTAAGTACACACAGTACAGCTGTGAGGTACCGGCAGAGTTTTTATTCTGTTATCTGAATAAGGTACCGAAACCAACATGATGTCGGTATATCCATTCAAAATATGGCGGCTCAAACTCAAATGGTTGGGCAGCAGCACAACTCCCGTCGGGGAGCTTCGTTCTGCAATCGGCAACACGCTTGCCTAGCGCGCAAAATTTCCAAGCATTAACTTTCGATGATTGATATTATGACAGAGATATATTTAAATCAGATATATTGAATTCAGATAAATTCAATCCTGGCTTCAGGCGATGCATAATGACTAATTATCTAAATATTTTTTTATGTGCTCTATTGGATTTTCATCATGCATGAAATAATTAATTTCTGCATTTTACATTTTTCTTTCATCATAATCATATCATCCGTGTAACCAACACTAAGAACCACACATCTCTGTAATGGATAAACTGCACTGTAAACGTGTCGGAGCACATCCACTCCCAAGGCGGGTAGATGATCAGATTTGAACCACAAGATCGCGCTGGGCATCGCCTATAACCAGCCCCATTGGAAATCTTTAGACTTCTCCTAAATCCTATATTCTTTGATGTATTTTTTTAAGTAAAATGTAGAAAATTTTATCACCCAATCAAGGGTTTATAACCGTACAGAATTTATTTTAGTTCTGCCTGAGTGGCCTACTCATCTAAAGTCATTTTCACAGCGTTGTATAAAAGATATAAATCTATTTAAATCTGTTCTCAAAAAGCACTAACAGTGTACTTTTATGACACAAACGCTGGAACTTGAAAGCGGAATGAGGTTATTGAAGATTAGCGGGAAATAAAAAGTGTCACTGGACATATTGTTCCGGGCCATATCTGGCACAATCGCAGGCGTGTCGGCCGCGCGCGGCGTCAACAGCGCCCAGCTATAGGTGCTTTATGGCCCATAAAGCGTTAAGGCTCGCGCGCGCCTCGACTGCGGATGATGATAAATAAAAACCCGTGTCGTGCTATTCATAAACTATTTTTATTTCCAACTTGGGATTTAATCGACTTTTGAGAGAGCATCAGCCAGTTGTTTTTATAAATGTTGTAAAAAGAAATTAATTGTCTGAGTTCAAATAAAAAAAACATCTTAAAAACCACACAGATCATTTTGGAAACTCTATCGGCAATAGAAAGCTACATTATTCTGCAATAATAAAGGCTATATATTTATAATCCCTATCTTAAATTGAATTATGTAAACGCGATTTATATTTTTAAATATTTGTAACAATAAACATAATAGAACAAAAACTCAAAATCCAAAATATCATCATTATCATACAATCCATTAGAAATTCTCTGCTAGACATAGGACTCCCCAAAGGGGGTATTTTTCCTATTATTGCTGCGCCGGGCAAGCGTGTTGGCAATTGCAGCTTTTGCGACAACAATGCTGCAGCCCATCCATGCCATGTGCATTTGAGTTGCAGTTTCAGATGGATATACCGCCATAAGAAAAAGTCTGCCTGTCTTAAATAATATAAAAATATTATCGTTTTTGACGAATAAGTATACGACTATGTGAGATGGTCGCACAGTCGCAATAATTTATAATTACTTATATACCGTGCTAGTGGCCATCAGTGGCTCGGAGCCAACAGTTACTGTTGGCTTCGTCAAATTAGAATACAGTAATGTATGCCTGAAAGAGTATGTGTGAAGTTCAAGAGATAGTTTAAATTAAGGACGTATGCCACGTGTTCTACGAGATTCACTTTAAATGTATAAACAAATATTCTTTATATCAGTAACAGAACTTCCAAAACTGAGAGAGTTATTCAATAGGCCCGGTTATAAGACCTGGTCAAATTAGTTTTTATCATTTGCTAAATTGTTGTCCCTTAATTGTTTGCCCAGGATGGGCAGGCGTGATGGCTATACGACGTTATTGTTGCTGTCCATCCCCACCATTTGTTGATTCCACTAACTCAACGGCCTATTGAAACACCTGATACTAAATTTAGTTCTATATAATATTCTAGCAGACCGGTTAATTAACGGTTAAAAAAAAAGTTATCCCCTCCAAATACGTAAAATTTTAAGTATTTCCTTAAAAGGGTAGTAACGAAAACCATGTTTTAAGATAATGCGGTAATAATTATGTTTGATTATCTACCTATTACGGTACGTTAATCTTAAAACCGACAAAGAATTCAAGCGATTTCGCACTTTTCTGTAGTATTCCCTTATTTATCAAGCAAGTAGTAATAAAACACTGGAGCTAGTAACACTCATGTGGGCCATAAGTCTCCGTTATGTGTTTACTCCAAACATGTGTATATTTTTATCTAGAGACGAAGGTGGAAATATTCGTTGGCGCAACGATGCCATTAAGGTTTTATTGTCAATAACACAGGAATGGCTGTTCTATGCTCTAATGTCTCGCGAAATTGGCTCCACTCGAAGTAATACACACTAAACAAATATTAACTAGAATCAATAAAACATTTACTTTTATATACGCGGGGCCATTTTCAATATTATTTTGCAAATGTTAAAAACAAATAGCTATCTTTAGTGAACTTTGTATCAGTAATTATTTATTTATTTAGACAAGTGTCAACAATTGAATACTACAAGTAATTATCTAAATTAAATTTTCGGCTCAATAATATAATATACAAACTTTAAGTTCACAAAAATTTATTGACATATAGTTATTCAAGTTTATAGCTACCAGAGAAAGTTCACTGCTAGACATAGACCTCCCTAAGAAAGATAAGGGGAATTTTTTTGTCAATATTATCACACTGGGCAGTCGTGATAGAAATTGCAGAGCGTAGCTCTGGGACGGGGATGCTGCTGCCTATCCGTACCCTGTATTTGAACTGCGCTATTTCGGATAGATATACCGTCATCTGTGGGTTTCTGTAACTTAATCGCCTCTTACGACACCTGGTACAAAGGGTACATACAAGTACTCCGCCGGTACTCCACAGATTTTTTTATTGATGAGACAATATATAATTAAATTATTATAATTATTTATTATGGTCATTAAAGAAATAAGTTGTTTTTTATCATAATTGCATCAATGGACCACTCTGAAGGATACAATATCTACAGTGTTTATTCGTTTATTTTAACACCCACCTAAAAAGCTTACAGTTCTCTCTACAGCTTACAGTTAAGTATAAGTTCAATGCTCTTCGAATATTACATTTGGTAAAATTTAAAACAATATCGGGGTTTTGATAAAAAATATTACATTATAAAATAAATTTGCTCAAATTAGGGATCCTCACAATATTAAATTGTTTGTAAGGACACAAAAACAAATAATAACATTAAAAAACAACAATACTTGTCAGAAAAAAGTCCACCTAAAATCATATGTCATTTAGAAATGCCCGAAACTATACATTATATCCTGTATGTCTGTGCGTGCTAAGCAATCTGTACGAGCGAGTCTACGCAAGTCTCGTCGATAAGCAATTGAGGTTTGACAAAGGGCAGAGCACAGATGCGCCATGTCGAAGTGAGAAAGCCGTTGATTGCGTCGTGGCTCTACAGATGCGAATTGCCGAAACCGTCGCCGTATGTCGAACTAGGAACAAGGTAGCTCTGTGCGGCTAAGCTGGCACGGCTGCGTACCTTTGCGATGCTGAATGTGGGGGATGTTTTATACAAATGGGATCACCAATTTTCCGAAAGTCGAATGTCGCTAAGTTTGCAAATAGAAATGAACTTCCGCGGATCCTGTACATATTTGGAGCGTTATGACTACAGGTTTCTTGTCGTGTGGGGTTGAGGTAACGTGTTGTTTATATTGTTATTATTGTTAGCAATTTGTTGCCCAGAGTTACACCATAAGGCACGTGCCCCCACTTATTGTTTAGATCGTGTACGAGGTGACAGCCCACTAACAAATCTAATCACTTAGGCAGTTAATGTGTGACACTCCCGAGTCCCAAGTACTATGCATAATATAGTGCGGTACATTAGGAGCTAATTTGGAATAACGACGTAGATTGCTTATTCGGATTAGTTATGAATATTTGTGTTTGTCCTGTGTCTGGGTATTAAACATTATATATTATATTTGGGATTATTTTGTTGTACATAATACAAGTGCTTTAAGAAATTTATCTCGTGTCGGGTTATTGTTTGAGATGTGGTGTGAATTTACTTCTATTATTTATAGTAACAATATCGCATGGCTTTAACTTGGACGATTTAAGACAACTAAAGTGTCCTAGTAGTAAAAGAGGTATTTTTCTACGTTCGGGAAAAAACAACAAATAATAATTATTATGAATGTTCATCCTTGCTAGTGCCGGAGTTACACCGAATCCCTGGATCATCACCGGTCCTACTACTGCGGTAGTGGTCCACTCGCCACATTTGAGCTACGCTGTTTCAGTTAGATTTGCCACTATTGTTAAACAAAATTATTATTTAACAAAATTAATTTAAAAATTACTTATTATTAAACAAAATTATGATACCACAGGCACAACCCCTCCCATTAGAAAATGATTTTATCATAAAAACAAGAAACTGCTAACTACAATAAAGTAAGTATTTCACTACACTGAAATCATAGAAGTAACAAAATTGAAAAACAAGATGGCCACTTCCAATGGACCTACTATTTGAATTAAAAATATCACCTGCATTAGGTAATACTCTAAGAAAGCATATTCTCACAGGATACTCTGTAAATTTTATTAATAATATTTTCATAAAAATTAATACATATTATTTCTTATATAAAAAAAAATACGCATTCGATAAAAGGGGCATATCCGACCCAAAGGTCCCCAGAATGCTTGCAGCATTTCCACGCTGCACAGCAAGCGAGATCCTCTGCATCAGAAAAGCCCCGGAACGGTAGTCCAAACCCCGGTCCACCAAACGCCTTCCTAATTCTTTAATAAAGTAGTATCCCTCTTTATTCCATAAACCAGATGTTTCAATAACAACTGGCACAAAAGAATAAATAGCTGCCAATTAACTGTATGTTTCTGTTTTAAGTCTGGCAGCCGTTAGAGCTGCAGCACTAGATTTGGCCACGGTGAAGGTCACATGTGAGGGACTAAAATTACAGACCCCTCTCCCACGGTATGTCCTGGTGGCTCAAGAATAGAAGGGACCCCAGCCGACACGAGGGCTCATCTAATGATGTCATTCACATAGTGGTCCCTAGATAGTCTACCTACACTTCGAACACAATGAATGCCGTGCTGACCCAGGGCATCCACTTCAGCCCCACACCTGCAACGATGCGGCTCGCAGATCCTGCAGCCCAGACGCAATGCCGCCGCTATGCCAATGGTATCGTTATCTAGTGTCAGTAAGACTACTCGGTAAAAGATATTTAATCTTCAATACAGATCTCAAACAAGATTTGGGAAGATCCAATTTTTACCGTGAACACATACCAAAAAGCGCAATTATCTTTGATCTATTTGTACATAAATTGTTAAAAAAAAAGGTGCGGCGTGTTGTATTTTCGGAATATTACTAATATTTTTTATTCATAATTATTTTCATTTTGTTATAACAAATATAATTTTATTTCATGGATTTTAAAGGCGTGCTTTTAGTTTTCTTTTACTTTATTTTATTAGAAATTTAAATTAAGTTTTAGAAATTTAATTGTGGCATTAGAATTTAATTGAGGCATTTCTTTTAGTTTCAGGAAAACAATTTGTAAACCACAAATTGTTTTCCTGAAATTATTTAAAAATCCTCAATAATATTACGTCTTTACATAAAGTTTAGTTTATACACCCGGACACAGAACAAACATAACAGTTCATCACATAAATATTTCTCCAGGATCAGATTGAAGTTTAGAAATTTATTGTTAGAAAGTTATTTATGTGAGCAGGGTGTGTATATTCACGGTGTGCAACGTTCACGTGGAAACTGCGAGCGAGCAGCTCGGCGACTTTTGGGCAGTTCATTGTTTCACTATTTACAGCGCTACTTTGCCAACTGTTGCTATTAATTCTACGGTGAGACGTACCTCGTTACTCACGCGAAAACTCTGCGCTCTGACTCTGGAAATATTAATTACGATTTAAGACCTGAAAGAAGATACATATGCAAATATTTAATATATATATAGAGACGAAACCCTTTTTTTCTTAGTCACAATTGCGCCCACAATTACAACATTTAAGGAAGTGATTATATTAACCCTTCTTATGTAATCTTTGCACTTTTGACAATATAAAACTCTTGCAATAAGACCTAGTTTAATAAGTTTGACTTGATTGTCATTGTTTAGACAGTTTGGAGTGTATTCATGTAACTGGTAGAGTGTTGAACTAAATATACTTTAAAGTGTCACTATGAAATCTGATAATGTGGTCTTATGTCGACGCTGTCGGAGACGCGGTCGGTTGCACAAGTTTGACCATTCTAACAGGCGTTCGGCGCGGGTGGTGGTGGGGGAGGGGCGCATCCGAGCCAAAGTTATGATTAACTCACGGCGCAGCCTGATATCGCTTCGCCTAGTTAGTTTTGTTGTTTTTAATGCATCCAGGGAATTTCTACTAAAACCTATTGCCTGGCTGTGATTATAAAGCTATCCTTGCATACTTGCAACTTCCCTCAACGTTTCCAAATGAATTGGTTACTCCACGTTTTGGTAAATTTATAATGTCATCGAGAATTTAGTTTTGGGCGCAGCGTGCCTGTTTATACCCAGCAGCCACTTTCATTCCGATTAACATTTTCAAATTATGATCAGTTCAGGAAATGCTTATCTTTCACAGACTCGCTGGAGCAAACATATCGTAATATTCAAACATGCTCATTAATAGATGCAAAAATACCGACTTACCAAGGAGACAGGTCAATGTATGAGATGTTTTGGTAATTTAACTTTCACACCCAAGAAAATAACGATTACATGAATAAAATTGTCTCATAAAAAAAATGACTACTACTAAAACACGAAAAAATACGAGTAACATTTTCACATTGCGACATAATCTGGCACCATTATGTATTACCATTATGCAAACAAATGCATGCGTGAAGCTTGTACAAGACAGTGGCTTGAAATTTGCGTCTAGTCTTTTCGCCCGGGTCGGACCTTCCGGTGGGGTAATCTAAACTAAAGGATTATAATGATAAAGGTGATCAAAAGTTTAAAATTGAACTACCGCTTGCTAAAATACTAATCTGTGAGTTTGACGACAGAAGAATTGGACCTTGACTCTGAGTCATATTAAATGAGGCACATATTAAACTACATAATATGGGCAATTTCGCAATAATACTACAAATACATTTGGTCTAGCGTTAAACTGCTCGCAGCACCCGCACAAAATTCTGTGTTCGAAAAAACTTCTGGCCGTTATAACCCAAACGTAACAATCAGACCCGGAAAAGGCAAGCTTTGATTTCCCTACTAAACACTAATAATACTCGGCCAGGGATGCGGTGCAAAAAATTGTTACAAACGTGATGAATGAGATGCAATTGACGTTTGAAAGGAACAGGACCTGACAAAGACATTAAGGAGTCAATGAATTTCATGACTTTGAAAAATGAATCTCTCATCACTAAGGAACTCAATAAATCGAGTGAAAAAAAAAGCGGATTCAGTTGAAAAATATTGGAATGCGGTGTAAACTGGAAGACTTAACTAACCGGATCAATCAAATAGGATAAAATGCGAGTATAAATAATAAATGGTGCCGCGATGGCTTCTGGTGGAAAAATATTTTTAATATGTTTACTTCGGATTTTGCTTCAGTTTACGAAAGTGCTGGTAATCACGACTACTAGGTTCTAAGTACCTTACAATTTATTAACATTCCTTCTACTTTCATTTAAATAAGAACAGATCACATTTTCCTTTAAACGACATCTGTAACGTGACATTGAATTTAGAAATATTTCCAGATTAGTTCAAATTACTAGTGGTCCCTGTACCCAGGTGTGATGATGACAGCACGCTGAACAAGTACAGACTAATTGCCATACCATCTTCTTCAGCCAAAGAGAACCTTCAAATTTTTAAATATCCCACAAAACCTTTGTGTGTCCTATTACGATCGACGAAATTTTAGGGTATATAATAATGTAAACGACTTTATTTATGTGCATTGCCTAAAACCACATAAGATAATTATAATATAATATATTATTAAGTATACTGCAGGTCATGTACCTGCCTTTTTACATGGATTATAAGACCACTTAAAAAATTTTAATTTTATATATTTTTTTATTACTTATAAAATTAAAGTCAGTTATTGTGAATTAGCTAAAACCTTTGAAGACTAGCTGAGAAATTACAAATTTCATTGTTAAATCCAAACACACGACTCTCTCCACACAAAAAAATACTAACAAATACGCCATCGAGCTTAAGTGAAGATCCTAAGATCTAAATGCTTACAAGGTGATATGAAACATTAATATATGAAATTGCAGCGACGTTAAAATTTTTTGAAATCCGTGTAAGCCTTACTCAGCCGTAACTTGCAACATGACAAATGAGTTTGGAAGTACGTCGGCCTAGCTTACTGGCGCCGCGCCTAAATAGGCGCACCTAGGGCTGCCAGGCGCAAGCGAGTCTACGAGATGTTTCTGGGGCACCGGTCACCTGATCATAATATATTAACGTCAGCCGAGAGGTACCAGCAATGTAGAAGCAACTAAAATACCAGAATATACCGGCAGAGATGGCGGTATATCAATACAAAACAGTGTAACTAAAATGCAGATGGTGACAATGGGCAGCAACATCCCCGTCGCGAAAACTGCGCTCGGCGATTGCCAACATGCTTGCCCAGCGCGGCAGTTATGAGCAAAATTTTCCCTTTCTTGGGACGGTCTATGGCCAGCGGTGGCCTTCTAATGGCTGTAATGATGATGATGATATTAACGTGCATTCTGATACTTCTCATGCCCCTATTACTACGTCACAGGAATCGGGCTATGAAACATCGTCGACAATCCCAGACAGTATTATTGTAGGAAGTAATCAACGAACTATAAAATCTGTCTAACATTCTCAGGGCGACAGGATCGAAGACAACTGTTTTTCAAATCTGCTCTACAATAAAATATCGGGTTTAAATCGAATTGCTCTTACATCTACTATTAAGACAACGGTTTGTTACCGCCACGCCGGTGTGAGTTCCAATAATACTCACCTTTAGATGTTATCGGAACCCATATCAGTTTTTCTTTCAGGGTCTTTACTGGTGGCTTGCATAATGAACCTGCTATACACTTAATATCCACTCTCACTCTTTCTACTAATACTTGTTGGCAGGGTCATCGGTCACTTGTAAAAAATTGTAATTAGCAAAACTATATTCATGGCCATTTTTGATTTTTTTTTGACGATTTAAAAGTGCTTATGCTAGGCCTATTTAAATAAAGATACATTTGACTTGGACTTTGTCTCTCATTTTTATGGACCAATGTTGTACCTCATTCTATAGCGGTCCTATTATTATGGTAACCACCGCTGGGATTAAATCGTATTGCTTTTTAACTTTTACTTTTAAGACATGGGTTTGTTAGCACCGACGCCGGTAAAGGTTCCAATGACACCAACAATTAGATTTTGTGACCTTTATCACCATCAGTTTTTCTTGCAGATGCTTTTCCAGTGCTTGCTTATCGAATTTGTTGTAAATTTTGTTTTGATGTCAGTCTGAAACCAGTACAATAGTTTTGAAGTAGGCAGCTCAATGAGCTATTTCTTCAAACGATTCTTTTGACGGTAATTTCAGTAATGAATTGTAATTACAAAAAAATATTAAATATTTGATTGATTTAATAGTGCCTATTTTATGCCCGTATAATTAAACATACTTTTGACTTTGACCGCTGTTATATTTGAATATCAATCGTTCAGGTTCTGTTTTTGATATTATGGTTTTCAAAAAGTTTTCTTTAATTTTTAACATCACTTAAAGTTAAGATAAACTTTCAGAGGACTTATTATAGGGAATTAGAAAGCGACAAAATATATAAAGTAATTAATTATTTAAAGGTAAGTAAAAGTCCTAAGGAACTAGAGATCTTATAAAATGTATAGCGTTTAATTAATTAAATAACTTTAGAATATTATCGCGGAATACAAAAAGGTAAGGTCAAAATTTAGATGAGACTAGAAATGCAAAATTTGCCAAATAATACAGCCAGCTGACAACCCTGACTAGAAGCCTTCAAAGCCTACGTAGTACAGCGCACATACACTTACTACGCCGGATCCCGCTTCCCGGATTATTTGTCTTGATAAGTTTTTGGACTTGGAACGAACTCAATTTGTGTTCTAGTTGGAGGCTCCCAGTAACTTAGATAGCACTTGATTTACAAAATAACCCAGTTTTGTGAACGAACTAGGGTCTCTAACAGTGAAACGAAATGGTGAAATATGATACCCAGATATAATTACTTGTCCGAGTAATAAACAAAATATTATCATCATCGTATTTTGATTTCCACTGAAAGTCCACTACTAGATATAGGCCTTCCCGAGAAAGGATAAATGGTGCCCATAATTGCCCCGATGGGCAAGCGTGTTGGCAATCATAGAGCACAGCTTTCGCGACGGGGATGTTGATGCCCATCCCCACCCTGTGCATTTGAGATGTAATGTGATGGATGGATGTACCGCTATGTGTCGATTCTGGTACCTTAGTCACCTTTTACGGCACCTGGTACAGGGGAAGGTACAATTCTACTCTGCTGGTACTTCACGGCACTGCCGGTATATAACAAAATATTAAAATAGATAATGGTATTAAAAAGGTCATTCAGAGATTTTTTCTAATTCATTTAAAATCTGTACCAAGTTTAATTTAATAGTGTCAACTTCAAATTAATGGTAAATGTTTGCAACTGCCACAGTTATCATCATATAGTGGGTTTATTAGTGTGGTGAACAGATTAAGTAATGTGAAGTTTAACAAGGTTTTACATTTGTGAGATATTTTCCTTACATTCTTCGCTTTATGAATGCCAGACCTTTTCACATTCATAGTTTACAATATCACTCAAATCTATAGATTTATTTTCAAATTTAGAAACATGAAACGATATTAAATAATTTAAGATTAATTGTATATGAATGTAATTGTATTGATTGTGATATAATTGTTTATAATTAAATATAAGAACAGTCAGTCTGTACAGTCATTTATAAATACAGCATACACAGAACAAGAAAAATATTTATCTAAAGCGCAATTTATCATAAAAAAGAAAGCGAAAGATGTACGCTCAAAAATCAAATAAATGAAACTTATTTAACTTTTGAGCGCACACTTTACAACATGGAGGAACATCAAATGTTGGTAAATCATAAATAGTTTGCTGATCGTGGCCATAGGCGAGTTGGCAACCAATACAGATTTCCTGAACGAAGGAGAAGAGAGAGAGAGAGAAGAGTTATCTGAAGGCGCGGGAGGCGCGCGGGAACTTGAGTAAAAGTAATCTCTAGTAAAAAGATTACAACAAAGCAAGGCCGGCTTTGTTATTTTTCTTTAAGATATAAAATGTAGAGCTGTCTACAACCTACCAATCATTCAAGCAATGAAAAGCTCGATCGTAGCTCACACCACATTTGTATTCGTAAGAAAATCTAGGACTGGGGCTGTAGATTAAAATATCATAAATTCATAAGCCATTTGGCTCAGAGTGGCCATAAAGGCGACCGCACACTGCGCTTTTACGCGCGCGCCGCCGTCCGCCGCCGTCCGCCGTCCGCCGTCCGCCGTCCACCGTCACCGAAACCTACTTCCGGCTTTATGGCGCTATTGTGATCATCATTCTGATTTTATAAAGGTGTTGAAGTAATTCGGTTAAGAATTGAGTAGCCGCCCGCGGTTCGCTGGACGCGCGCCTATCGATGACGTCACCGTGTGACCACACAACCTAACTGTTCGCTGTCTAGTTGTTTATCTTTCACACACACTGATTGCCTGGCAGAATCAGAAAGAAAATTATTTTACTTATATTATTTGATTTGTACTTACGTCGGTGTCTCAAGTCGAAAGTTTTCGACCAATGTGTGCGATAACCTATTGCAGCGAAACGTGGTCTCTTACCATTGGCCTTCAAAGCCAACTTAAAATAGCTCAACGAGCTATAAAGAGGGCAATGCTGTGAGTCTCTTTGTGCGATCGAATCAAGAATTAGGAAATTCGTAACAAAACCAAAGTTACCGACATTGTCCGGTGGATTAGTAAGTTGAAGTGGCAGTGGGCAGGGCATTTGGTACGCAGAACCGATGGCCGATTGAGTCGTAAGGTTCTGAAATGGTGACCACGTACCGTCAAGTGTAGTGTAAATGTAAGTATACCCGCAAGATGGACAGACGATCTGACTAAAACCGCAGGATTGCGCTAGACACAGGCCGCATGCAATCGGTCCCATTGGAGGTTGCTTGTGAATAAAGTCATCATAGCATTACAATTCATAATTTGTTGTTGAAATTGATACTATCCGTACCGAATAAAAAAAAAGTATTGAGATTTTCTCAATATTTTTTTTAAATACAAATGTCTCAATACAAATAAAGACATTAAAAATAAAGAGCTGTATTTATCGTGTAAATGTTGGTCCTGGGTGCGCATCGGACCTTTAACCGTTAGCGCACAAGATAGGAACACTGCGCCAGGTTGGTCAAAATCCTGTCAATTATAATTGTTTTTTAATGATTTGCTGTTATTACAAAGTCATCAGCATAGCAGCCACAGGACATCCACAGATGGACAAAGGCCGACTCAGAAATTTAGGTGATTCAGAGAGTTAGATGATTATACGAACCATTGAATATAGATTTCTGTTTTATGTTCTTTTGTTATTATACTTGGCCGAGAAAATTATTTTTTATTTACAAAGATGAAAAAAAAAGTACGTGTATCTGTGACAATCTGTAGCCATAACTTAGAATAGATATGAATGTTCTGGACGGAACTATATTTACCGTCTCTTGGGAGATACTTTCTGAACAGCGACACCACTCGCAGAGATGATTGTTTTATTGCTCGCTGCAAACATTTATTGGCGGAAGCAACTGAATGTTGACAAAATCTGATATTAACAAAACTTTTTAACACGGACTAGGAGAACCTCTAATATTTTTTGCAGATCCTACATGACTAGCAACAATATACTTAGGAAAACAGACAAAAAACCCATTAAATTTATATTATGGATACTTATCCAAGACTGAAAATCTATGAGTTAGCAATTCATGAAATACTAAATCGTTAATATTTAAATTTGTTTGTTGAGGAGACTATCTTAATTATTTCACCATTTTTTAATTATGTTAACTGCGAGGTACCGGCAGAGTACCTTTCCTTGTATTTGAGCTACACTGCTTCGGATGAATATACCACCATCTGTCAGTTCTGGCACCTCAGTTTAACATCTGGAACATTGGGTACTATCCTACTCCACCGGTACCCCATGGCTGTTTAATACCCCAATGCATCGTAGCAGTTTCATGCAAAGATAAATGTTATTCAAACCATTCCAAAGTGCTTCATCATCATCATCAGCTGTTGGAAGTCTACTGCTGGATATAGGCCTCCCCAAAGGAGGAATTTAGGCCATAGTTGCCGCGTATGGCAAGCGTGTTGGCAATCGCAGAAAGTAACATTTGCGACTGTGGAAACTGCTGCGTATCAACGCCCTGTGCATTTAAGTTACACTATTGCGGTTGGATATACCGCCATCTGTCGGTTCTGGTACCTTAGCCAATTCTTACCTTATAACACCTGGTATACGGGGAGGTACTATTTTCTCTGCCAATACCCCATGGCAAAAGGTTATTGTAATATTTTAGTAAGAACGCTGGAAAATATTTGCATTATTTTGTGCAAGACTTCGATGAGAGCGTTGGTGGCATATAAACGCGCTGCGCTGTTAGATCGGATCCGCTATTATTATAAAATAAACGAATTAGCGCAGCATCCGTCCCCGCAGACTGCAGGCTTTGATGGGTGGCTAACGGGATTACGCCGCGGCAATTTGCGACGCGACCCGAGCGAGCGGCGCGCCGGCCGGGAACGCACCACGCTCAGATTAATGAGGTCGCCGGGATACATGGAAGCGGCAAATTGATTTTTATTGTGTTAAAGCGAGGTAATTTTTTCCATTAATAAAATTAGCAGATGAAAGGGTATTGTTTTAACATTGACATTTTCAATAGTGCCTCGATAAAATTCAAAACCTTAACCAAATTCTTTTTCGCTTCTTACTACATATTCCATTTTATATACTTTGTAGTAGAAATACATAGTTTGTAGTAGTTACAAAATACGTTATATTATTGATCTGTAATGTAGATTATGTAATAGAAATAATTTGTATGATTTCTATGTGCATTATGTGTTTTGCTGTTACCTTTTTTAAATGAATAAATAAAGAATATTATGAACAATATAGTTCCTAACTTAATATATATATCACGCTTTTGTTCCATTTCTCTATTAACATTGTGGTTCTTTCATTTGCCAACTCTCCTACTTTCATTGTTACGGTAGGTAAGTTACACCGAGGGGTCTTTTATACATATGTATCTCTGGAAGTAATATACTTTTTTGCCTACGTAGTTCCTTCTCTAGTTATTTAGTTTTTGATAAACGAGGTTCAATTTATTTTAGAGAAATGTGTCGTATTAAATTAATTATTATTTGTTATTTAATTGTCCTAATACTTCTATGTCCTAATATTTCTTACACCGCTGGACAATAATCGCCGAAATTTTGACCATAATTGCCGCAAAAAGCGTAGTTGCAATCTTAGAGCATTGCTTCATCATCATTAAGCTTCTGCAGATACCCTCCCTGTTGCATTTGAGCTGCTACCTCATTTACATGAGGAAGATTTCTTACAAAAGTCGTCACGGTACCTCACTTTCACCTATTTCTATCGCCTAAGTGGTATTCAAAGTCGAAACAAAGTTTGTGGTGAGCTTGTGTGAACGCACATTGATATTTTATCGGTGAATCACTAGTATGAGTGCGGTCAGTTGCAAATAACAACTCGTGTAGTTGGTCACGCAACAATTGCCTAATGTATATTATTGTAATTAACCAGATAAAAGTGGTTAAATCCTATTTATGCCCTAACGTTTGTGGAAGTCAATTATATTTGTTAATTAAAACTCATATAGCCAGTCAAAAGTAATTATAACAGCGCGTATCACAATTAAATTTATTATATAAATAAATGAAATTCTGTGCGTGACCATCAATTATCCTGAGCCGCATATTTTTTTTAGTGTTGCATATAACAGTTTACTCGATATTGTCCGATTTGTTAATATGAAAAAAAGTTCTGTGAGCCAGACATGGGTATTAAGCGAGTTCTCGAGCCGGGAATTTGATAAGAATATTACGGGCAAAAATAATTGGTTGCATATTGGACCCCGTCAAGAAGTATCCGCAGATTAATGGCATTGGTCGGATCACTAGAACATAAAGGCAATTTTATATTAGTTGAGGCATTTTTTACCAATACACTACTAACGGGCCCGATGGCGCAGGTGATCGTGACCCTATCTTGTGCGTCAAGGGTCGGTTCGATCCCGAGTCAAATATTGATATGTCTTTAAGTATTATATTTGTGATTCCTCTGTTGTCTGGCGTTTGTAAAACAAGTGCTTTAAGCGACTTATCGTGGAGTCAGATCAATGTATGAGATGTTGTGAGAATTATTATTATATTAAAAACGCGAATGTTCGAACAGATGTTGGACTCTTTCATGCACTTCAATTATCTAACACATAGCAGCGCGCGCGGTTTCTCCTACTTTGTACACACATAGATTACATTTATACTTTGTATAGATTACATTAATGGTGAAGTACCGGTAGGGTAGAACCTCCCTGCACTAGATTTATAAACAGGTTGGCGGTAGAGTCAGCGGACAAACATAAAAGCGAGTTGAGCGAAACCCCACCGCGAAACTTCGCTGCTATTGGTTTGCGTATGCTAGTCTTGTGATATTTGTCCAAAAATAGACTCTATTCTCATAGACATTAATATCAGTAGACGAAAGCAAGCATGTCCGCTTCTAGATTAGAGAACATAGATTATAAATAATGCATTTATATAGTATTATTGATTGCTGTGTGATACCGTCAGAGTAGAATAGTACCTCCCTCTATACCAGGTGTCGTAAAACGCGACTAACGTACCAAAACCGACAGACGGCTGTATATTCATCCCAGACAGTGTACCTCAAATGCATTGGATGGGAATGGGCAGGAGCATCCTCATCGTGAAATTTGCGCTTATCAATTGCTAAGACAATTTGCCCAGCGCGGCAATTACGGGCAAAATTCCGTTTTTCTTGCGGAGGCCTATGTCCAGCAGTTGAAATCCAATGGCAGATGATTATTATTGATTTATTTTCACAGTAAGTTAGTAATTGTGTTTTATACTGTGTACCAATATGTACTACAAACGGCGAAATATGTACAACATGCGAGCATTCATTTAATAAGTAAATTCGGGAATAAGACACAATTATTTCGCGTCTCACCGTGGAAGTGCCTTTGTAACCCTTTAGTCTTTAAGAGGCCTAATTCACAAAATCTGCACGGAACATTTCTATTCAATTTCACATTATAAATAGATGAAAGGGCAACTGTTCGGGATCAAAACAACGTATAACGAAGTAACATCGCTTCTTTGACTTTGGCGTTTGTGTAAGGGTTCGCTTGTAATGTTGCTTTTCTCCAATGTCGAGATTTGCGATTGTTACTGTATATTTTACTAACAATAATAGTAATGCTCTTTATTGTACACCAGACAAACAGATACAAACATAATATAACAGCACAAAGGGCGGCTTTATCCCTTAGAGCGATCTCTTCAAGGCAACTTTTGGATGGAAAAAAACAGAAAGGAAATAGTTACGTAACCTGGGGTGCACCCATGAAAAAGCAATAATATATAAAACAACAATGTACATGTACATATAGAAATATATATATACCATATGAATAAATAATAGTTCAAATGATACCACAGTAAAACCGAGAAATATAATAAATTACAATGACAGTCAATGCTCCAACGTTTTAAATGAGTACGGGGACTGCACACAACTTATTTTAATAAAGCACATTCCACAAACGAACAGCCTAAACTGTGAAGGATTGTCCACAAAATGTGGATGTGGAATGCATGGGCATTTTAAGCATCAAACTCTCCGGTGAGCTCAGTGATTTTCATGGCTTTCACCTAAGGAAGGTGGAAGGAGGAAGGTTAAAACAAAACTCATATGCCCTATTTTAAATATCTACGTAATCTCTATCTAAACTCTAAACATAATTTTAAGACTCATCATGTGCCGACTAATGGAGCTTAACATTGGCTACTCAGTATGATTTTAGTCATTTTCGTATTCGAGTGTCAGAATTGTCTATTTGTTTAGAGATTTATTTTTAATATTTTTTACCAGACCACATACAAGTTTACAATACTAACTTAATCTAAAACTTACGACTAATATCATATAAATCATTGTAAACCCAACTTAGCTGGTCAAATATTACATTTAGGAGTTACAAATGGCAACACCTGTGTAATACTGTTGTGCAATAATGTAAAAAAAAACATTTATGTATGCGATAACTAAGAAGGTAAGGTAAGAATAAGTATAAGTGTGTATGCATTCACTAAAAACGATAAACAAACAAAATATAGACTGATTTATATGCGTGTATGCGTGTGAGTGTGTATCCAAATTGTATTATATATACCTTTTGACCATTTCAAAGTGCGTGCGATATTGAAGTAATTTTGTGTATACAACAGAGCGGCCGGTGGAGATAGAGGCCGATCTAAGAACATATTATGCTCGCCTGCCTCAGGACAGCGCGAGAATATATATCTGAGTAATATAACATATCTAAATATTTGAAATGTGTTTCCAAATGAAGTCCGTGTCTGAACATAATATATTTATTTATAAGAAAATTCAACAAACGGTGTCCACCGCTGGACACAGGCCTCGTGGAAAAGCGCAGAGCGCAGATTAGCAACGGTAATGCTGCTGCCTATCCACGCCATGTTGCATTAGAGCTGCAGTGTTCCGGATGCAAATACCGCTCTACGACGGTTCCGGTACCGCCGTCGCCTCTTAGGACACCTTGTACAGGGAGGTACCACTCAACTCTACTGCTATGAATCACATGGCCAATATGAAGTGATAATTTGTGAAATATATTACTTAAGAAAATATTTATTTGCGCTCGAGTTTCATCTAGGTACTAGAACCGACAGATGGCCGTATATTTATCCAAGATAGTGTCGCGCAGCATCCCCGTCGCCACAGCTGCACTCTGCGATTGCCGGCACGCTTGGCCAGCGCGGCGATTTTAGACAAGCAAGAAATCTCCTTTCTTGGGGAGGCTTATATCCAGCAGTGGACTTATTGTTGGTATAATGAGTTTCAACTTGTAGTCGACTGGCACATGGGTAACAAACCTAAAGTACATTTGCTTCGATGAGATGTTTTGGCGTTAACGGCGAAAATCTATTTAAAAAGTTTGTTGCCTGTAAAGTCGGTATACGGGCGAAAGTTTTACGTGATAACGACTTTGAGTGGTAAAATAATTTTAATGTGAATATTCATTCGTATAGTAGAAATAAGGATGAAATAATAGTAACAATTTAAAACATTTATTTATACAAAGAATTATATTTAAAACATTAATTTATACAAAGTATCTCGCACTGAATTTCATATTAAAAAAATTTATTTTTACCTTTACACATAAATACGTATTTATATACAAATATACATACAATAACATGTAATACATTTGCGTAACACACGTCACAATGAGAGCGAGTGAGAGGGACGCGTGCCTCTCACTCGCTCTCATTGTGAGCGCATAACGTGAGCGGAGCGTAACGCAGTTTCTTGAAGTATCACCCGGCAAACCAATTTATAAGACGTTGTCACATCAAAATGTTGACACATTATCTTCTGTTTTATAAAAATATTTTGAAATTTATGTTTTATCATCTCTCATATAAGTCAATTCGTTTATTATTCTTAAAGATCTTGACCCGTAAATAAATTTTGTATTTAATCTCCACATATGTCTGAATAGAACAAAATAAAATAGAATCTTTATTGCACGGAATAGACTCCATGAAGCCATCCAAGCCAGACTCCATGAAAAATATACAGCTGTTATAAAAACACCTCCAATTGTATTCAGTCTGCACAGTTTATAGGGTAAATGTAAATAAATTGTCAGAACAGTTATTCGGTGTCCCCCCTTTACGTAAGGGGGGTGGATCATATTTTATGGGCAATTTCATTCGTTTTATCGTGACCATTAAACTCGGATTTCGTAGGTCGCGCCGGTAGGTGAGCGTGCGCGAAGTGCGCGTTTTACATCATGTTTCTGCTATTTGAATTAATTTGTCAAGCCTTTCGACAGTGAATAGCGGATATAAGGGGGTCATTGCGATCCTGTTTGCGTCTGTTGAGCTTCGGAAAATTCCTTTGTCTTTCATGGAGAGTGGGTTCACCTTTTTACCTAAAATGTCTTTAATCTATCCATAGAATTCTATCATTCGTTTCATGTTATGAAGGTTTGGGTATATAGATGGGATAGATCAGAGAAATTTATTAAAGAAGTTTAAAACCGTCTAATGACACTGTACCGTTGTTTGTTTTTCTATGTTATTTAAATGTGTTGTTTATGGTGTGTACAATAAAGATTATTATTATTATTAATGACAGGTTGCAATAGGCTATTTTCATCTATCAACAAAAAAATATAACATTATGTTACTTGAATAAATAATAACGTGAGGAATTGAAAAAAAATGTCGTTATTCCATAAAAACCTAAGATTAATTTTATATTTCAAAATTAAAATCCGAGTTTTATTATCTGTAAGTCACGTGACCGAAAACACCGTCCACCATGTTTTTTTCCAGAATGACGTCACAAGCACTAAAATATCTAAATGTAAACAACTGACTGTGTTCCTTAATTTTTTACTTTTTTTGTGTATAATTCCTTTTATTTTAGAGATTTTGTATTTTATTACGCTACTTTTGCATAATTAAACATGGACGTCGGATTTGTAAAAGCCGAAAGTACTAATTTACCGAAGATAGATGCGGTAATGATTACAAACTTCTTTGCGTGTAATACAGATTTCTTTTCTGCCGAATGCAGAAATATAAAAACAGCTATGTAAGTAAATCTTTCTATTACTTTATCACAACAATATCATTTGTGTGATTCATAGGTGTAATTCAATGAAATTTTCTTATTTTGAGGTTAACAACATCGTTCGGAATAGTAATAAATAACTTTTCTGGAGTCTTCAATGTCGAATTCTTACAATTTAACGCAACACACCAACGATACGGGTTATAGAAACTCATCTTTTAATATAAATAAAAACAACTCAACAAAGCCGACAAACTCAATATCGTGTCAATGACAAATGTCAATTTGAGGTTACAATATTTTAGTACTATTGACGTCACCAAAATGGCGGATGGTATTTTGGCGCGTATATTTTACGACAAATTTTTAATATTTTTTTTTCGGCATAAATCGGTCATATTTTGCTGAAATAAAAATTATAATGAATTATCAGATATATACGAACATTTAAAAAAAAAATGAAGAAATTGGAGAATAGCCTATTAGATACCGGCAGAGTAGAGTAGTACATCCCTCTATAACAGGAGTCATAAGCCAACCAAGGTACCAGAATCGACAAATGGCGGTATATCTATCCGAGACAGTGTAGCTTAAATGCATAGGGTGAGAATGAGCAGCAGTCATCGTGAATACTGCGCTCTGCGATTGCCAACACGCTTGCCCAGCGCGGCACATATGAGTGAAATTCCCCCTTTCTTGGCCTATGTCCAGCGGTGGACTTTCAATGGCTGTAAAGATGGTGATGAATGACAGGTTTATTCTTAACATTATATATTATCCGAATTCAAAATATGCTCAGGAAAGGCCTTAGAGGTTTACTTTTACCGGCGTTAGAGGCGTTTTAGAGGATGAATTTAATAAAATATAAATATCAATACATATATATCAAAAAAAGTAAACTGATTTAAAATTGTCAATTTGTCTCTAATTAAAAAAAGGCGAAATGTATAAAATTTGCGTACCAAATGTTAAATAAATACATTCTAGTATAGAAGTTAGGAATAAGGAACTGGATATGGTCAACACTACAATGTTCTTAGGTCTTACCCTGGACAGCAAGCTACAATGGGGACCTCATATAGTTGATCTCGCTAATAGACTTAGTTCTTCAGCTTTTGCAATAGATAAAATTAATTAATTAACAAACGTAAACACAGCTCGCTTAGTTTATATTAGTTATTTCCACAGTCTTATGTCTAACTAGCTGCCCCCGCGAACTTCGTTCCGCCTTAGAGGGGATACCTAAATTTTCTAAGTTTCCGCGCAATTCTTTATTTTTTTTCTGTCATAAGAACCTTCTCCTTCCCTCGGTTCTAAGCTACATCTCTACAAACTTTAAGCTAAATTAGTTCAGCCGTTCTTGAGTTATAAGTGTAGTAACTAACACGACTTTCTCTTATATATAGATAGCCGGTACCCGCGACTTTGTCTGCGTACTTTTAATTTGAATATTAGATATTAGATATGGATTAAAGGAACGGTATAGATTTGGATATAGCATTGAGTGGCAGAAAGTACTCAGGAAAATGTATTGGTCCCTTGTGTCCAAGAGACACAATGACCTAATGGATCGAAAAAAGTACCTAAATCTTTGTAGCGCAAATTTCTCTAATCGCATGCGTCCGACAACGTCGTCTGCCCTCACGTATCTGCCCGTTCGGGTAGGCATAGTTATGTAGATTCGTGCGCTCCCCCACCACACGACAGCGCCGTTGCCGGCCGCCACACTTCGGCGAATGTGCGCGACGACGACCGACGACCAATGACAGCGGCGGTGATGCAGAGTATTCGTTAGAAGGATTTTTTACTTCAAAGCCAATTTTTTTTTAACTTGATACACCCAAAACTTCTAAATATCATGTTCCTTGGTTCAGTGCTTAAGATTTTGTATACAAAACGTTTGGTTTCGTAGTTCCCGTTCCGAATCAGTTCCGTTCCGTTCGAATTTCGGAATTCCGTTTGTAGAAAAACTCTGCACATCCTAAGAGACCTACGTACCAAGTCTCATGGTTTTATCTTAAAAATGACGAACACCCATACAAACTTTTAACCCCTATTTCACCCCCACACTGGTAAAAAAGTGCAAATGCTAAAACAAACGATTTTTGTATCTTATTTAGTGCTTAAATACAAAATGTAATGTTTTTATCTTCAAAAATTACGAACTTCATACAAACTTTCAACCTTTATTTCATCTCCTCACAGTTCGAAATTTCAAAAACGCTAGAACAAATGTTTTATTATTTCTTATCAAGTGCTTAAATATAAAGTTTCATGGTTTTATCTTTTAAAATTAAGAAATCCCATACAAACTTCCATCCCCCTTTTCAACCCCTTACCTTACCTATTTATATATATATTATATTACCTTATTTTGCAATAAAAAGTAGCCTATGTTCTATCTCAGGGTCTAAAGATTGTCTGTGCCAAATTTCATTAAAATCGGTTGAGAGGTTTAAGCGGGAAAGCGTAACAGACAGACAGACAGACAGAGTCACTTTCGCATTTATAATATTAGTAAGGATGGTATGTTACTGTGGCATAGCGCCGCTGAAGTAAACTTAGTATTTAATATTTGTGCTGTAGAAGAGGAATATTTGTGCGATTTATAAAATGACTCAAAAAGAGACACTTAAAAAAAATTAAGAAATTAATATAATGACTGTACAGAGTCAGTATATATATGTAAACATTGTGTATGTCTATAAAACATAAGCATGTTTAAGTGTGACATACTCGTACATAATGTTCATACGAGAAATAAATAAAGGTTCGAGGCTTGAGAAATAAATAATTCGTTCAAGTGCAACTGCATTGAATTTTACAATAAACCAGGCAGCATATCAAGCTTATCGATAATTGAATTTAAAAATTACGTTAAGAGTAGGCTTATTTCTAAAGCAACGCATAGTGTTAAGCATTATATTAATGATAAAACTGCCTGGGATTTAATTGATGGACCTAGCTTTAAGACAGGTTTTTGAGCGCCGACGCCACTAAGTATTTAATGTTGATGCAACCATTATCACCACCAGTTTTCCTTGCAGGTTCCTTACTGGTGGCTCGTGTGATGAACCTGCATTATATTTAGTTTTAAGGCCCGTCTGGTGCTGACATACTAGTATGAGATAAGCCTAATTTATATGTTATATGACTCTTATGATCCCGTGGGGTCATTAGGGTCATCAGTATTATGAATATAATACAAAATTTAGTAATTTATATCTCCGAATTAAAATTTGTTTAATTAAAATCCGATTCTAAAGTGCTTGTAATAGGCCTACTTGAATAAATAATTTATTAATTGATTGAATTTCCCTTAAAATTCATCTATTTAGCTGAAGAAACTGAGTGATCCGATACAGTATGTTTTGGATAAATGCTAAAGAAATATTTAGATACTTTCGCAATGATTGTGGGATGCCTTAAATCAACAATATTCCATAATGTTCTACAATTACCTACTGCAGATGACGCAATGGCAAATTAAATTCCGCTTACATATTTTTGTAATTTGCGTAGGTTTAATATGAGTACACTGGCAGGGCTCCTGTTTTTGACGGGCCCGGTGGCGCCTTCGGTAGTTTACGCCAAATGAAGAAATATTTCTATTATAAACGTTTGTGTCAGTTCTGTGTCTGGGTGTTATGATACATTTTTATTCACACACACATACCCTCACACAAACACCCTCATGTCCTCACATACTTTCACACACACCCCCACATACACCCTCATTTCATCAAACACACACATACACAAACACAATATATTAATGTTTTGTTAATTAGTTTTATATGTGTAGTCATGTGACTTAAAATCCATTGCAACCATGATAAAAAAGTGTGGTGCAGCGATACACAAGTAAAATTACTGGACTAATTTAATTAAATAAACTTATTTAACTTCATCATCATCATCATCATCATTATAGCCAGTGGAAGTCGAAGAAGTGGGATGGTGCTGCCCATCCCTGCCCTATGCATTTGAGCCACACTGTCTCGGATTACCACCATCTCTCGATTGTTGAACCTTAGTCGCCTCCTACGACACCTCGTACAGAGGGACTATTCTACACTGCCGGTACTTTACGGCACTTTAATTAACTTATTTTTGGATTTTTTATGTAATAACTTAAACCTCAACCTTAACTTGAACCTTAAAGGTTAACCTTATTTAACAAAAACGAAGATTTGTTGTTAGTATGCAAGTGAGTTGATTTAATCATATTACCAAGTGGTTTCACTGTCTATTTCACTTTTCAAACGAGAACACAACGAGTAGACATAGTGGTAGGAGCGAGGTACCAATGCACCTTTGTATGTGGTCTACCTCAAGTCCACGACGAGTTTGTAAAGTGTTAAGTTCCTCTGTATCCAATGTTGGATAAAATTTAAAATTAGGTAAGTTATTCTAGTGTGGAAATGTATATTTGCATACTAACAAAATACATGTACAGATTTGTGCGACATAAATATTAGAAATAAGTCTCGTAAGTTATTTGCCGCCATCCGGGTTGACGCGTCAGTAACGTTATCAAAAAGTTTCACCTTTCATCTCGAGGCGTTCGGATGAGGAAAGTTTCCCGGTTCAACTTTTTACGAGCCAATCCCACGTTTTAATTCCACTTGATCGATCCCACGGCCTTGGCGGCGAAATTACCTTGTAAATATAGACTTATCAATATTATTTTTTAGCTTGGAAAGAGGATAAGTTAATCGGGTATTTTGAGTCAACAACTTCAAGGAACGAGTATTTAACTGATACTGGAGTTGATGCTACATGCCGAGGAGTACCAGGAAAAAAGAACAGTACCTCCATCTGTACCTGGTGTCGTAAGAAGCAACTAAGGTACTGAAACTGACAGATGGCGATGTATCCACCCAAAACAGGTTAGCTCAATCGGAATAGGCCGGAAATAGGCATTCCAGGCCGCATAACTATTCGATTGCTACCACGTCTTCCCAGCGCGAAAATTATTGTCAAATTCCCTTTTTCTTAGAGAGGAACTGAACATCAGTTGTGGCCGTTCTATGGCTTCTATGATTATCATGAACTGATATTGAAGTCATTAATATTATAAGAAGACACTGCAATCATGTTCATTCTGAGACCCACCTAGTGTCACTCGGTTGACATTATCGTGAGTGATGTTTCCGCCATTTGCATTACTACCAAATACTCGCTATTGTAAGATATTAAAGGTGCATTCCAAAGTGGCAAAAATTGGAGATATGAAGTCTTCAAACTCTGCAGCTATAATGGCGTTATTAAACAAATAATTTTATGATGGTGAATTTAGCGCTGTCAAAGAGATTTAAGTACAGCCCACATCTCGACTGCGACACGTCAGGTATCTCATAGTCTTTGGAGACTATATGAAAGACGTCCAGCAGAATGGTCTGTTATACGAGTATGTTTCCTTCATTTGTATAATTTGCCGCAGCGTGAGAACGTGTTCTATGCAACATAAGTAATGTGGAATGTGGTCTATGCAATATGTTGGGAGTGGAGTTTATGGATATATTTATAACCCCAAAATCACCAATTGCCACCAGAAATTATTTTATTCAATTAATTTGAATTAAAGTATTGCACAATAGTTACCATAATGCGTTAGGACTAGCTAGGCAATGGAGGGGAGGGGTAGAGGGAGGGAGAACGACTGGCGATCGACAGTGTTAGCTCAGCCTCGTAAGCTAAACTTTCAATTTAGCTAAATAATACAATGTTGCGAAAGCTGCAATGTTGTATTGTTGTCGTAAATACAGAAAATACTATGTACACATCCGGTTCTATTTTTGATTAGCAAGAGAACGCTTCAATCTAGCACAGGCTTACCATTTCAAGAACTAATCTGCTAAGTAAAAATGAACTCAACTATTACAGAAGAATCCGTTTACTATGATCCTGCTTATGCTCGTATATAGCAACCGCTCAGTATGAAGTAAGTACGTGTGCTGTATAGTTTTAGCGACCTGGTCGCATGCAATGACTTCGCGGGACAAGCCCGGATATTTATTTATTTATTTTCTATTAGACTAGATCGACAAACAAATATACAGTCCGCGTGATAATAACCGTCACAGCAGCCTATAGACAATCATATCACAAGGATATCACTAATACGTTGCCGAACTTGTAATTTGAGGATATTATTTCACATTACAGTAAATTCACTGCCTCTTTCACCCTTCAAATCGGAACACAGCAATGCGAACATTGCTATTTGGCGGTAGAAATAGGTGAGAGTGAGGTGCCAATGCCAACGACCTTTTGTATGAGGTCTACCTCCCATCTACCATAGTGCCACGTCGCCTACTTTAAGAAGTCCGGCTTGTGAATGAATGTCCAGCTTTAGCGGCTGACTTGACGTATCGACTCTCATTTTCGTGATCATTTATACCTCCCGCTTTGCAACTACGTTCGGCAAAAGCGTGCCTCGTTATGTCGATTTACTTTACACTACTCACATACGCTTTGTAAAGAATCTCCTATATTAAACTGAACACCAAACAAAAATTCTAATTTGCTCTTACACATGTTAAAGGTGTTAGTTTTGTATGACGAGTTTCCTTCTTCCCTTCGATGTCATTATAAGCGGAGTATACAGTACATTTAGAGGCCGTGTAATATACTCGGTCCAAAGCTTTAATTCCCTGAAAAACTAGCTTTGACAGATTTTATTGGGGATTGTAAAAAAATATTGCGGTGATCTAGGCTGAGAACAAAGAACAGCTAGCTTATTTTCTATTTAAACATATTTGAAATATATTATTAAATTGTTTGAGAAAATTCTCAAACAATTTAATAATATACAATTTCATAAAAATATATGCATGAAACAACGTATGCATGGCATCTAAGCCGAAGTCCCCTGTGTTGGGCTAGTGACGTTTTTTATTTGTACGTGATCAATTAGGACACGCATCCCACGCACGCAAACTCATTATAAACTCCCGGTGAAACAAACGGTTCACGGACAGCGTTACCAGATTTAATTTCAAAAGAGAGGGAGAACATTTTTGACATTCAACTATAAAATAACGCACAAGAAAATGTGGAATTTATGTACTTTTTTTATTTATGAACCCTTATATTGATGTTATAAAAACTCACGCGTATATATATATATATATCTTTCTATAAACATACCTTTACTGATTCAATTATTGACCTAAATAACCGATGACCCTAAAGTCCTTGTAGTAACAGTAGTTAATAATAACAGCCATTTGAATAAATATATTATTGAGTGGCCTACTTGAAAACTAGTCTGCTGGCACCAGACGGGTCTTAAAAGTAAGTTTACAGCAGGTTCATTGCGCGAGCAATATGCGTCGTTATTGACTCCGCCGTCAAAAGAATTGAGATCATATGGATGCCAAGTTTTCTGCAGAAACTTTTATTGAACTTATATTATTTATTTTTCATTTACTACTAACTACTAAATTTTGCTATTTGATATGTGATATAAATTCTTATTTTCTTGACAATGCATGCATTTAATTTTGTACCATATTGAATCAATATACCTAATTTTTAAAAAGTAAAACGTATTATATCAATATAACAGTAGAGTACAAACAAACATAACGAACTGTAACCTAAGTTCGACTTGACTACTGCTAAATAGCAGTGTCCGCAGTGCTGTGACAATGTGACACAACATCTTCACCTCACGAGGTTAGCAATGCGCTAGTGATCCTTATGAGGGTCTAAAGGTGCTGTGACGCGCGCGTACAATCACGCGGAATGTAAGCTTGTTTATCAACTAAAATATCTAGAAACTAAAAAGAACTAGAAAATCATTGCTGCGAAGGCGGCAATCATATAGCTCAATTTCGTGTCGGAGATTCTAGTGCCCATCACAACGTGTTACATTTAAGTTTTCTCTTTTGGGTGGAAACATCGCCAACTGTCATTTTTGGTATCAAATTTGTCTCTTACACCTTGACACATAGATCAATCGCAGAACAAAATTTCTTGACATAATGCTGCTTGCACATTCCCGTCATGTTTTGCGTTTGACCATGCTGTTACGGATGAATATATCGCTATCTGTTCGTACCTCAGCTAGTGACCCGTGGTCTACATTATTTCGCTAACTAAATAAGATAGGATCACGGTATTATTACACAAGTCGGATGAAACAAAATAAAGGAGAAGAGAAAATAAACCGCTAAGTGTAGATGTAGCCGATATTTGAACGAATTTAATTGATAAGGCGAGTTTTAGAAGCCTGTGAATAGCTTGGAAGTTTAGAAGGCCGTGAATTGTTTCCATTGAAATTCACAAATATTTTTACATATTTCTCACAAAAACCCAGTAATCGTTTGGAAGCTTTAATTAATTCGAAATTAAATCTACAACAAACTTGGGTCGAAATTTAATCTGATCGGTTTCTATCGAAAATGTTTTCGGTTTAATTCAGGGGATATTTTGGCCAGATTAATTAAGCTCAAGATGTGCCCGCGGCCCCGCCGGTGAGACACCGCGTTCATAACACTTGTTATTTGGAATAAGAACGGTCTTGTTGCGAGTAATTTTAATATTATGCAGTGTGCGTTATACTTTACAGTGTGCGTTATACATTACAGTGTGCGGTTACAGTCGAGGCCTCTTTTCTTAGGAACGCTCTGAGGTTGAAATTTAAATGTGAAATAAGGACATTATTCCACGGCCACTGGTGACTTATTTCTAACATTTTAAGCTTGTTAATCAGAACCCAGAGTACTGCTTAAAATCTTGCATTTATGCGAAAAGAAAGGACATTGAAAATAGTATTTTTTTGTTCAAAAGTAAAATCAATTAGGTACAATCTTATATTTACAAATTATCTCTAGCAACTTTGGGCGCCTTAACAGATCTATTTAACTAACATTTACTTATTTAGTTTTATTATTATAGCAAAATTATAAATTTAATTTATACTTTAGTGTTTTAATAACAATTAAGAAATTATAGTTTCTTAATAATCATTACGGTTTTACAGTTCATAAATGTATTTAACTTGGCATGCAATTCAAACACAAAATTTAACTTGGCTAGTTGTCACGCCCAGCCGCCATTGTGAAACTATTTGCTTGAGCTCGCATGTAGAATTTGGTTGAGTAAAGTAAGATTGTTTTAACAAAACGATGTTTTTGGGATATTCACTAGAAATAATAATAATAATAATATTCTTTATTGTACACACCATAAGCAACACATTCAAATAACATAGAAAAACATACAACAGTATAGAACAATAGGCGGAAATAATATTAGGGAAAAGATTTTTAATAATTTAATGATGATCCTTAATGAAAAAACGACTTTAAAGTGTATATATTTATTTTGAAGTAATCTCTAATCGCCTGTAAAGTTTTTCAAAAGGCGATAATCCATTTTTGGCTGCTAACTCATATTTTTGAGAGTAGAATATCATTTCTACTCTGCCGGTACCCCACGTAAGGGGTACGCCGCCCCCACTCTATATCAGGTGTCGTAAAAGGCTATTTAGTTACCAGAACCGAAAGAGACAGAAACTGGGCTGTAATAGACTATAGCATTCCCGTTGCGAAGCTTAGCTCTGCGTTATCACGCCTGCCCAGCGCGGCAATTATGGTCCGAATTCTCTCTTTCTTTGGGAGGCCCATCTTAGTGGATATTCTCCGGCCGATGTGATGGTGGTGATAGTTTATAATATGTTAGTATAACTGTTAGACCGATATTACAAATTAAAATGTTCTAAGTATTTACTGTATCCGTAATAAAAAATTCCTCCAATCTTCAATTTGTTTATTGGCCTCGAGCTGTAATAGGAAATTTAAGAAGGCACCAAATTATATTTTGTGGTAGGTTGTAGGCCGGCGGCTGATGAACAAATAAACCAATGAAATATTCCAGCATAATACTTCATATAATGACTCGGTGAACCAACATATATATATAATGACAGACTACAGATTATATTACATTATAATACTCCAAATCGAGATAAAACAAGGTTTTGTTTTTAATTATTTGCTGACTCGTTTAATATATAGCTTTTTATTTGCATCTCATCTATTGTGAGAGGAAAAGATAAGGTAACCACGTTTTCTTTATGTCAAAATAATTTACATGAAATATAATTCAATTATTTTAAGGTTGTTTTATTACTTCTGATAACATATCTGTAATTAAATTTACTTAAGTAAATGTATGATGACACTTATTTTTAACTCACCCGAAGACTGGGATCTAATCGGTCAGTATTATTTTCGGATCGTTTTACGTTTAAACTTTTTATGTTATAAGTATAATAAAAATAAATGCGTCTGTGTGTTTGTATGTTTTCTGGGGCTTCACGGCTCATTAAAAAATCAGATTATGATGATAGTTGGAATAAAAACTGATAAATTAACTAGGCGTTCGTGTTATTATGTGAAGTCTATTCATAAACCTATATGCGATAAAAATAAACCGATATAAATATAATTTAATTTTTTTAATATATCCAACTGCGGTTTATTAATTCAAAACATAATGTTTATTTTAATGATATCATCATCATCATCATGACATCCATTGGAAGTCCACTGCTAGACGTAGGCCTCCCCAAGAAAGGGGGATTTTTGACTATAACTGCCGCGCTGGGCAATCGTGCATTTAATTCATAAAAATATACTTTTTTTATTAGTTAAAAATAATGTCACGTAATACTTAAAATATGTTAGATGTATGATTAATAATGATAACGATTATGCATTTTAAAAATGTACCCCTACACGACTAAGGCAACTAACTTGCGCATATGTAGAAAGCTAATAATACATTTGATTGCATTAAATGCTAAGGTCACTGAAATGTCGGCAATGATTGCGCGAAATTACATGCGATTGGATACAAACATAATGCAACCTCGATGTTGATTATTCCTAGAACCTTCCAGCTATCAAATATTTTATGGTAGTGCACCATGAAGAACCAGTTCCAGGAATGCTGTTCATTATTTTTCGATTACCAACCATACCTGGTAAAAACAATTACTTAAAAACAATTCTGTTTGTTTCATGTTTAGGCGATGTTGCATTTACATGTGTATTATATAATAACTATATATAATATATGATAAGTAAACATATTTGAATGGTACCCATGGAATTATTAAAAAATATATAAATTGGTCAAAGAGTAAAATATGTTATCTAGTGTTTTGCAATATATTGATCACTGGCGTTTAGATGTTTTTATGATCAGCGCAGATGGAAGTGATCCTGTCTTATGCGCTAAAGGTAGTAGGTTCGATCCTCGCCCACAACAAATATTTATATGATGATATCCCCAAAGATGATGGTACCCAAAAAACTATTCCACGCGGACGAAGTCGCGGGCACTGCTAGTATCTAATAAAAAGAAATTGAAGTGAAACAAGATTTTTACATTTGTTTATCTGAAAATTTAAAGTAAACTGTTTAACCTCTGGACTCGTTAAAACGGGAATATTATTCTCGCATTCACCTCAGTTACGTCTCAAGGAGTAAGGCGGGCTTTTATTATTTATTTTGCGCTCGGGGCCGGGAACCGCTGGTAATGTCATAAATTAACTAACAACGAGAACAAATTGTGACTAACGTCTATACGTGGTAAATCTTCAAAACCACAACTGCATGAACGCGGTAGCCATTGTACCTAAATACCCAGATTTTCATCAGCATTCCGTTAAAATTCTAAACCGCAGCACCAGTTGACCGTAATAGCTGGAATAGTCTAATTGGGCTGTTCCTAGGCCGTATTGGCAGCTCGCCCTCGCGTTAGCTCTAACGCTGGGCCGGGAGCCAGCGATAACGTCGGTTGGACATTCGCCTAACGTTTGCTATCAATGGCGAAATATTGCCGCACGGCAAGGACTATTTAATTTTACTCTTCCACGCATATTTTGTCCTGAAACCCAGTTTATAAACTAAATTTATATAATTTCATTGCTTACCTCTACTTTGATGGAAATAACGATGAAAATTTATTAGTTATCCACAGGCAATCCGCCCACATGGCTTTCTTTGCTTAATTCACTTTAAAATAGGTCGCATGACAGTTTTTCAGTATCATAAGTAACTTTATATTACCATAATCCACTCGAATAAGTAGCAAAAGTTTCCAGATTCACTTTTTTCCGTGCCAAAAGTCATGAGACAAATATTTACGTGATGAAATTTGTTCTGTGTCTGGGTGTTATTTACATTTAATTACATCCTCAAAGTTACCACAAGTGCTTTAAGTCTCTTACGGATTCAGATCGAGGTATGAAAAGAAATATCTATTGGTATGGGTTATGATGCCGTGAGAATCCGGCCGAATAGAATAGCACCTCCTACTGCACCAGGTGTCGTAAGAGGTTACTAATGTACCAGGACCGACAGATAGCGGTAAATCCATCCCAAACAGTGCAGGTCAAATGCACGGGGCGAGAATGCGCAGCAGCCGTTGCGAAAGCTGAGCTCTGTGATTGATTGCCTCCAATCGTGCCCAATGCAGTAATAATGGGCAAAAAACCTCCTTTTATAGGCGTATGTCCAGGTAGTCTAGTCCAGTTCGTTTGTAGGTATGTCACATATCGACGGGCCCGATGGCGCAGACGGTAGCGATCCTGTCTTGTGTGTCAAAGGTCGTAGGTTCCTGGGTAGGATCCCTACCCAGGACAAATATTTATATAATTATATTTATGTTTGTTTCGTATTTGGGTGTTAAATTTATGTATTTAAGTAGTATATTTGTGATTCATCTCTTGTCTGATGTCCGTATAAGCATATGATTCAGTTCAGTAGGTACAAGAATTCGCCACCGACAAACGCGATTAGGTTACGATATAATAAATAAATAAATTCCCACAACATCTCATACATTGACCTGACTCTTGTGTTACACACACAAGACTCCGCACTTGTGTTATACTTGCCAGATAACTGAGTAATCACAAATATACTACTTTTATATATATTTAACAACCAGATACAGAGCAAACTCAAACATCGTCGTATAAATATCTACTCTAGGTGGAAATCGACCCACGACAATTGGCGCACAAGATACGAGGCTACCACCTGCACCATCGGGACTGTCAATAATAAATATAATAATATGTTTGTAGTCTAACAATATCATATGCGCACTATGTTCAATAGTATATGCGCGCTATGTTCCGATGTTTTTGTTCAATAAATTCTTAGTTTGCCGAAAACGTAAACAAATACGTAACGTTGCGATTTTACTGGCGCGCTGAGCGCGCCGGGCGTTTGTGTTCAAACTTGCTATATTACAATAACTTTGCCAAGATATCGACTAATAATATTTTGTTTTCGAAACCTTAAACAATTCCATGATTAGTTTTCTTCATGATTTGTCTGATATATCTGTCAGTGCTGTCGGAACGAATTCGAACAAGTTATTTCTTTTGATTAGTTTCATGATTCGCCAAAATAAAATTAGGTAAACTGAGTTTCGCCTTAAAGTGTAAAAGAATGGAATCAACAGGATGTATACGTCAATATAAAATGATTTCGATATTCCGTTTGCGAGCGACTGGCGTCCCGGCGTCCCTTAATATTAAATTAAATCGATACTCCATTGTAGGAATCAAAGAAAATGAAAACAGAAAGGAATTCGCGAAGCCACTTAAATACGCTCTGAACGGAACATCGCCGTTTTATTGGGTTAATTAACTCGAATGTTTGAGCTCATGGAGTCGACCCACTTTATTTTAAACCTGATCGAATTTTTATTCCAAAGTCATAAATTAAAGAAGCTTTAACACGCGGCTTCTTTTCTGTTCGGATTTTTTTTTTCTTTTATAATTAAAATATACAACTTTTATAATATTTTTATACACAAACACATCATTTTAATATAACTTTATGAGTAATTACAAAAAAACGCTCATTTGCTTGTACAACTGATGTAAACCATATAGAAGTAAGTCATTGAAAATGCTTCGTTCAACATCTTTGGTGGATTACTTGAGGAGGCCAAGACCTACAAATGCCTCTGAAAATATATCGAAACATACAAATACACCTCATTTACCGCTGTACGATTTTTAAATATCTGAAACATTAGGAGAACTAGAAAACAATTTGAGGCCTATATTTTAGCAAATGGAAATACTTGCCATCAAACATCTTCGGTCATATCGGATTCTAAAAACGTTTGCTCATTTATTAAAGCAATATTTTTGTATCAAATACGAAAGCGATCAGCCGTTAGGCACCGACAAAGTGGAATAGTGCCTCCCCCTGTACCAGGTATCGTAAGAGGTGACGAAGGTACCGGAGCGGACGGATGGTAATATATCCATGCGAAAGATCATATTGTTTGCAACAGGGCGGGGATAGGCAGCAGCAGTTCTGCTGCGAAGCTACCTAGCAATGTGGTTTTTATGGCCAAATTTCCCCTTTCCCTGGGGATGCTTTTGTCCATGTAAAGGACTTTGCACGGTTGCTAAATGATAAAATTTTCAGTCTATTTAAATCAAAAAGCACTGCCCTTAAATGAATACCTTAGAATAATAAAATATCGCTGTTCATATTGAAGCACAAACAGATTAAACCCATCGAAGAAACGTGCATCGTTTCCGGACCCGCTGGTAGATGTGTGTGCGTAAGTAAATTTTACGAAATCCGTACAAAGTTATACCTATCTGTGCCGTTTGGAGAAAAACAAATATACTTACGACATAAACACTTAAGGGTAAGTGGAAGGTAATTATGTTACAATTTGCATGACAGTTGGAATTTAATGTTTATCCCGAAACACTCCGCTCGTGCGTCCCGAGACGTCTTCATGAAAGTAACATATTATGCCTTGCTTTGAGGAACAAAATAAATGTGTACATTACAACGGCGGTTTTCTTTAACATTATTCTTTGTTATAGTGAGTATTTTATTGAATACAGCTGTAAACATATTGTATTATTTTTGGAAATATATGGGTTAAAGTCGATTTTTATGAATTAATGTATACTATGTATGTACATATGTTATCGGCCAAATCTGATATCAGAGCAAACTAGTTTTGTCTAGGTCAAACTAGTTAATCATGATATAAAAACTTACACAAGGATAACTAGTACATCCTAGTCTAAGCATTATAGTGTGTCTTGAAAGTCATAATCGAAGGATAAACTGAATAAAATACTTCGTATTTGGAAAAATAATTATTGCAATTGATACTAGTTTTTAGATAGAACGAGTCTGTCCTAGTTACGACAAGTTTTTAATATACTTAACTAATGCTCAAATCGAATATCAATTACAAAATAATATGTACGGCTGCTGTAAAGCAATCATTCGCTAAATCTCCCGTATCTTGCAAAGGCCATTTCACTGCTGGTCGTAGGCCTCAAAGGAGTATTTGCCCATTGTAACAATGCAATTTATTTCGGTTAGTACAACTGTATTGTTATGCAGCTTGCATAGCCTTCTTAATCTTTTGTTCGTGGATAAATTATAAACTCCAGGTTATTAGTAAGACTTAAATTACCACTCGAACTAGTGTTCTACAATTCGTTTATTTACTGGTATGAGGTATTAGTAGTACTTCCCTCAATACCAGGTGTTGTAAGAGGCGAATAAATTACACCGACAGATTGCCGTGAGGTACCAGCCGAGTAGAATAGTACCTCTCCCTGTACAAGATGTCGTAAGAGGTGACTAAGATACCAGAACCGACAGATGGCGGTATATCCATGCAAAAAAGTCAGCTCAAATGTACACAGCGGGGATGGGCAGCAGCTTCCCCCTGGCTAAAGCTGCGCTCTATGATTGCCAACACGCTGCGCCCAGCGCGGCAATTATGGGCAACATACCCCCTTTCTTGGGAAGGCCTATGTCCAACAGTGGACTTTTAATAACAGGTAGTAAATTGATGGTTGTTAATTTTATTTTTCAAAAATCCCCCCTCTCTTGTGGAGGCCAGGTCCAGCACTGGACTCCCAATAGCTGTAATGATGATGATGATTACTGGTATTTAATTAAATTTGACGTGTGGTCTTTGAAAAAACTAACTATACTTACTTAGTTTAAAAATAAATACCTTTAATCTCACCGAACAAAAATTAATTTATTAATAAAGAAAGCGTACGTTCGTCTTAAATTATTTGAACCTTAGCTATTTAAAATACTAATCAAAGTTTTTCCTTTCAAGAGTCGTGTGGCCAGCGACGGGGACGCGCGATTAATAGCAAACGGATTTGTTAAATTAATTAATCTTGAGGGTGTAAGCGATTTGGAAGTTCGCTTTGGACCCTCGGCGGCTCGGCCACTCAGCGTCGCACGGCTCGAGGAAAACTTTCTCACTTTCGAGCTTCAAGGTCGAACGTCGAGTTTTATTTATAATTTAATTTGTTATTTACTATATCCAAAGTGAGATAATCAAAGTTATATCAGAAGTAGGCTCTTACAAAGGTTGTCTGTTGGGTACATCACTCATCTGATATTCTACATTCAGTCATAGAACAAATACATATGATTTATCATATTTGTCATGGATTGAAACCACGACAGCAAATAGAGACATTACCGAATGCGCCATCCGACTGCATCAACCCAAAATAAAATATTGCCTTCACTCACAGTTCTATAAACAGAAAAAGGTTTTTTAACAAATAAGTGTGCGACTTTTTTTAATTTTCAAACGAACCATGAATCAGATCATCTATGTCAATTTTAAAAATCTTTGTAAAAGATTTGTAAAATTACAGTTTTGAGTTGTTTCAGCCTTAATTTATGGGTGTGATTTATTTGGTAAGGGTAAAGCTAATTTTTGAAATAATAAATAAACCTACAGCAAGTAAAATGAAGCTTAAATAATAGCTACATAAAGCCTAAGTATAAGTTTAAGTCTCCTACAATAGTCACAAAATATGTAAAGCAAATAAACCTATAAAATTTTAAACGCAATACATTTTAAAAAAGTCATCTTGCTCACAACGCGCTACGCTTACTCGAAGTCTAGTATCAGAGTCCACGTCAAACTTTTTTCCCGATGCATTATGCCTATACATGTCTGTAATTAATAGAAGTTTGGGAAAGACAATAAGGTGGGTTGATCGAAGTGCCTTAGATGGAACTCGTATATTGAGTTGTTTATGTAGCGCTGTGCAGTTGATATCCCTGATTGCTGTCTAAAGTCAAAACACCAAGTCAGCGATCTCGCAAAGGTTCTTAATAGGAAGTAAAAGATTTTTTTTTTTGAGTAAATGTATAACTGGTCCTGATCCGAAACCAAAGATATTTCAATCGCGATTACCTCTAATGATTTTAAAATTGTCAGTGTCATTTTGAAGCGAGAGTTTGTAATGTAAAAATAATTGGTCTCTACTAAATGTATTTGGGTCTATACAATAATTGTATTTATTTTAAATTTGTTTGATGAAATCTCTGAAACGGCTAGATCGATTTTGATACTACTTTCAATGGCAGATATCTGAAATAACAAGGAGGAACTCAGGTCATATAAGATCACGATACAAATATAGGAGCGGAGCATCAATCAAAATTGTGGCAAATACAGGCAAAAATATACGTTTTGAGTATACGCTGCTCAAAGTCTCTGTTCCAATAGCTATATAATAAGCTTTTACCTGAGGTTTCGGTTGCAGTTTAATTTACCATTGAAACAATGATCTCTTCTGGATGAAAGCTATTATTTATCATTGCTTGTAAATTTCACAAGATCGGTTGTGTAAGCAAAGCTTAAAGTGGTAAGAAACAAACTCACTGCAACATTTATTATTAGTTAGTTGAATTCAAAAAAATGGAAATCTGTTTGTATATTCTAATTAAATGACCTTCGACTTCACCTTCTATTGATTTCTGTAATAATAAAAATGTAGTTCTTTGTAAATATGAATTATGTTTAATAAAACCTTTATGCGGGATAAAATGTAGCCAACCTTTTTCATACTTCCAACTATATTATCCAAAATTTCAAAATAGTTGGGGGAATAGGTAGATAAACGCGAAGATGCAACAAACAAACATATTTAATTTCGTATTTACAGTATGATTTAGCCAGCACTGTGAATTGTAATTTTGTATTCTTCAAGTATATATCATAGTATCAGGCACAGAATGTCCACTGTTGGATGCAGGATTTCCCAAGATAGGGGGATTTTCGCCCATAATTTCTGCTGCTGCTGCAGCTGCCCTTTATATAAGCTACGCTGTTTCGGATGGGTACACCAGGTAGTGGTAGTCCCAGGTAGTGTAGTCAGTTTTGGTACATAAATCGCCTCTTATGACACCTGGTAAAAAAGGAGGTACTATTCTACTCCTCATAATAATTTTAAACAATGTCGGTAAGGTTTGATCTAATCTAGCTTATATACCCCCACTTTTAGGTAAGGAAGCGTGCCTCTAGACAATCTACGTTTTACTTTTATTAAGTATTTGCTTTACAAGGTGCCCTCAAAATACAAATTAATCTAAAGCTCGTAAGAATTATCAAATATTGCGTTTTGTCTTTAAATTGTTGAAACATTACACTGACAATAGAGTAAGTATATCAATATACGCTCCATTGAGTCGACATGTCAGCGAGTTTTAATCAATGCACTGCAATCAATTAAAATACAATGTCAATAAATTTGTAAGTTCAACAAAACATTTACAAGCGACCCCACCGCGCCGCTCCATTCTATTGGAATTATTGATAAATTTAACGAAATATCAATCAATTCAATTCCATCGCGATGTTGAAATTCTTAGTATTCGAACATACGTACCTATTATAACAAGAGCGAAAACGAACGAAAAAAGTTTACAGTGGGGTTGGTCACAGTAGAATAGTACCTACCAGGTGTAAGCAAATGGGATTCTGGAACGAACAAATGGCGGAATAACGTCATCCTCCATATATTCCTATCCTGAAGCTATTTACCTCGCTTACCCAGTTTGAATATGTTGGGTTCAACTTCCCGTTTCTTGAGGAGGTCTATATCCAGTGGACGATCAGTATCTAGAGTAATGTTGATGATGATGATAATCTAATATTAAATACCTCGCCTCTCGAATCGCACGAAGGTTTCACGCTCACGTCTCATATAAACCCACACATTTTAACCCAAAAGATATCTTTTATGTTAAAATTTATTATTTACAAATTTACAACATATGTACAACATTGTAAATTTGCATATTATCAGCGCATCTAGAAAATTTTCTATAATAGATTATAGTGATAAATGGAAAATGGATTCTAAAAAAATGATTAGAAAATAACTACATTACAACGTTACTTTGAAACTATAAAATATGTATACGAAATACAAAGCTTTTAAAAAGTAAACAGCCATGCTGTGTGGAAATGGTGGAGTAGGATACCACCTCCCCTGTACTAGGAGCCGTAGGAGGCAACTGAGGTACCAAAACGGACCGATGGCGCAGATGCGGTTGTTGTTGGATGCTACTATGCTCTGAGATTGCGAGCAGGCACGCCTACCGCGGCAAATATGGGCAAACTTACCCTTTCTTGTCTCGCTTGGTATGATGATGATGAAGTCTTGTTTGGTATAATACAATTGTTTATTCTTTCACTTCAAATACTTCATACCACTACATTCGTCGCCTTTACAAACTTTTCAAAAAAAACCTGACTTAGCTTATTATGGCAGATGACATCTAAAAAAGTATTTAATCAAAGCCAATGAGGTTTTTTACCGAAATTTCATAGGCTTTTTTTTACTTTTGTAATAGACATATAAGACAAGGTCAAGTAACATTAATACATTTGAAATAAAAACAAATAAAAGTGAATAAGTCGAAAAATTTATGAGAAATAACATATAGAAGTGAGAAGAAAGTTTAGAAGTTTTTGACAACACCGATGTCAGGCTGATGGGACGAAAAGATGAGACTATATGATTCAGATTGATATAAACATGGGACAATCCTAATGGGGTATTTACCTTACAAGTTGATAAACCTTCTTTGGACTTCCACGAATAATTCAAGCAAAATAATTACGCTTTACTGAACAGTAATCATAGTTAAATTTCTTGGAATATTCTTTGACATAGTGTTTCAACTCGTCACTCGTGTCAAATTGCCTATCCTCATACAATTAAATAATAATTGTCTGCATTTATGTAACTCTACAGTAGCTTTCACTTTATTTTCCTACATTCACTAAAAGCTGATGCATCAGCTACCAAAACCGAATTCGCTTTGAATAATTAATATAGTTTATAGTAGAGGACTTAAAAAATGAGTTGTACATATCATTTGGACGCACATCTACGGATAGAAATGGTAGCTCATGTTCTTAATTGTTTCTCATTCTTTCTAGTCCATTTGCAGTTACAGGTACAAAATTATTTTTGGTCTGCCTGAAATCTAATATGCTGACTTAAGTATTTGATTCTAAATTACTTATTATATTTTTGTAGGATACAATCAGATAATTATAACATTATTAATACAGGTGTTAGTAATAGCTGTCTCTCGAGTAAGCTTCATGAATGTATAATTAGGATTGAATGACTGAAATAAATTTATTAATTGAGTACTTGCAATACAATGTCCTAAAATATTTATATTAAAATTTTCTTTATATAAATAAGGCAAGTTCTATTTGTTTTTCAAACCTATCAAAATCGATCACTTCTGTTTTATATATTTGTGCAGGCATTCAACTTTCATCCATCCTTTCTACATTTATTTATTTATTATAATAACGTATTTTAGGCTAACAGGTGAGCACACCACCTGCAAGACTAAGTTTTAAGTAAAATTATTAATAAAAAAATAGTAAACAATAAACGAAAAACAAAATAATAATAATTTGCTCTTTATTACCAATAAAAACAACACAAGAACATCACAAAAACATGGAATAGTAGGTAAAACACCAATTTGTCTCTCCAAAAGTAAACATGAAAACTGCACGACTGTGAGAACGCAAACCCTATTTTTCTATAAAAAAAATCTTTTCCTGTCGAGTCAAATATAATATCAAAATATTTAATATCAGCAGCTATTAAAATGTCAGAAAAACAATTTCTAATTTGGTGACGGGAGTTTATTAAAGAAGCTTTTAATATTTCCCGTCGCGCGCACAGTAGCCCGGCCGGGGCTCCGGCGGCGGCTCTCGTTCCTGTAGCCTAGTATATATAATAGATTAGCTCTAAGTTTACTTTACTAGCAATACCCGCTACTTCGTCCGCGTGGAATAATGACTTACTTTTTATAATTTAAAACGGATTCTTCTTTTTTTAATAATATAGCCCCATATTTAAAAGAATGAATGTGAAGTGTTAATGAACGAATGTTAGCGGGGAAGGGCTACGATTTTTGCGGTAATTTGATCGGGCTGGTCATCTAGTACGTGACGCGGTCTACGATGTCCGACGTGGACGTTTTCCTTTACGCTTTTTTATTATCACTTCACATGCATTCTTTCAATAGAGCAGTACACCGCGTTCGCCGGCGAACGCGTGCAGTCCCTGCCCCAACAAGCGATAACCAGCAGCCCTAAAGCTGCTGGGCTCACTCCGTCCGTCTTCTTTTGCTGAATTCTAAACTAAATTCAACCCCAACTCGGGCCGCCCGAGCGTAGGTCGAGCGATCGCGATAAAAGCGATCAGATCCCGCGAGCCCAGCGGGTGCGACCGTAGCCAAACGCACGATCGCGGCTGCGGGGCACGCACGCAAAAATACGAGCATCAGGCCTCCCATAACGAGAGGCCCCGCCCCTTTTTTTGGTGGCGCTGGATTTGACGTCTGAGTAGTCCAGCAATAGGTTCGTACGAAAAAAAAGTACATTTCTATTAGTATAATACTATCAACTGATATATTCTCTGAACTTTCAATCATCTGACCAGATCTAAATACAATTTAAATTATCATCATCATCATCATATCAGCCACTGGAACTGGACCGTAGCTTTTGCGATGGGTGTGCTGCTGCCTGTCCCCGCCCTGTGAATTCAAACTATTTTGTTTTAGGTGGATACAACCATCCGAAACAACGCAGCTTAAATACTAAAGGGTGAAGATGGGCAGCATCCTCGTCCTGAAGTTGCGTTCTGCGATTGCCATTACGTCTGACTGGCGCGACAATCATAGGCAAAATTCCCACTATCATGGGAAGGCCTACGTCCAATAGTATAAGTGTAGACTTTCTATAGTTGATTTGATGATAAATTAATTTGTCTACAAGGTATTTTTATTAACAAATAAATATAATGAACCAACATCTACACGTCTTTTGTCTTTGATATGAAAGACAAAACTAACAAGTGTACATCGGCGGGAATTGTATTCACGCAAATAGTTGTGGGGGCTTAGAAGCTAGTTATGAATATTAACGAGCCGCGCCTCCCGGCTCTCTCTGTGTAATGTATGCGCGCCTCCCGAATTTATTGCCCTGGATTGCCTTTGGGGCAAGTTATAGTTGTAAGCTAATATACCCAAATCCTTATTATACAGCGGAGGCTGAGACTTTGTGGCCTTGAGAAGTTCACGCAATCTCAGATTAGTCTGTCATAAAGGTACCGACTATACGAACCTCTAGCTAGGGACATTGATATTGTTCTCAAACTTTTATGTTAGTAAAAAAATAAACATTAATTAAAACATTTATTTAACATTTTACATTTGAAACCGGGGGTTAACGGATGTAATGTGAAAGTGTTATTAGTTCTAGCACGATGTTATACAGCCTTTCTTTATATGTAGGCTATGTAATACTGATTTTATGACCATATAGCTACATTGACATGTCAGCCAGTTTCTCCTTTTATATATAAAGATATAAGATTTAATTGAAATATCTTTTAAAATTGCAAAGTTTTATACTAATTTTGCACTTAAAACGGGTATTTTTTAAGGAGGGGATTTTTTCAGTGCTCCTTACGTCATAAAAGGAACCCCTGTACATAATTTTAAGTTTTTAACCTTTATAGTTTAGGCCCTGTTTTAATACGCTGCTGAAGAATTTTACCTACCCCACCACCACCGCAGACAGTGCGATCGTTTCTTATAAATTGAACACCAGAAAGAGTGTAGAGGGACGAAGGCAGGCAAGGATATAGCCAGGATTCAGAAATAAGGATAGCATGGATGTTCTTGCAGTCGAATGATGCCTGGTTTTCGGGGAAATGAGCAGGAACACTTTGGGCATTTATACGAACTACAATAAACTGCCAGAGAAATATGAAGTCAAAGTTTCTGAAAGAGAAGGAACACTGATAGAACTGTCACTATCGCTATTTACAGAATAAAAACTATCACTATCAGACATGTTAAATATAAAGTTATATAGAAAAAAATGTATATAAATAATATAAGTCAAAATAATTTGTTGCATGTTACATCAAAACCTAAAAGAAATATTAAAACACACAAGTTCTCAAAATCTCACACAAATTCAATAGTAATAATAATAATACTAGTAATAAAAATCAATTATGACTAATTAAGCAAAGAAATAAATTATCTAGTCCAACAGACCATAAACAAAAAAAAAGAATAAAATAAAAGGTTACATATAATGGAACGTACAATAAGGAGCAAACGTTTAAATTGCTGTATTTGACAGTTGACAAAAACAAAGTTAGAGGAAGGTAGTATAACAAAAAAATAGACATATAATGGTAAGAAATTATTGGTAAACAATAATAACAAAGAAATATGTAAGTTGGACCAGGAATCATAGCTAGCCCTTATTTTTTAATGTTTCGTGCTCCTCGCCGAGATCCGACAGTACCCCGAGGAGGCACAGCGATATCAGTTGCTGTGCCTCCTCGTGCTGTGTTGGCAGGCCGAAATTTCATAAATCTGCTAAGTCCGCGGTGGTTGTGAGTCGTTGTCGCGAACCGTTAGGCCCAACGGAAAATATATCTCCAGCCTGGGTCCAACATTTATGGCTGCCTAGTTAAGAATTCGGATTAGGTTATACCAAAACCCTTCAGACGAACCTTGGCGGACCAAATGGTGTCTCTCACTTCCACATTATGGAGCTTTACAAGTAGTGCACAAGGCTTCTGTGAGAAAGGTGGCCTAGCTTGCCGGTGGCTGCGCTTGATGTTATCAACCTTGAAAGTATCCAGTTTCAGTTTAGTTTGGATGATGTTAGTTATGACATTTCCAGTGTCTTCTTTACTTTCCTCAGAGACTCCATGGATCAAGAGAATCTTCCTGCGGCTCCGCATCTCAAAATGATCCAAACTATGTGTGATAAGTCAACTTGCTGCTGTAGGCTGCTCAGGAAGTTTAGGATGAAGGAGCGGAAAGCAGTAAAATCTGCAGACAGTGCGGACTCGCTGACAGTGGATGTGGGAGATTTCTGCAATTTACTCTCGAAAACAGACATTCTAGTCTTAAACATCTCCGCCATCTCAGTTATAAATATCAATATGCGTGTGATTGTTGTTGAAAGGACTTTGTAACACTTTATCCGACAGGTAAATACACTAATGTAAGTTACTGAACATGAAATGACCACTTAAAATACGTACAAATTTTCAAATACTATTAATTATTATTTATTATTATAGTGCAGCAAAAAAGATATACCACGCCAGATACACCACCATAAAAAATAGTATAAAATGACGTACCGATAATTTCTCTATTTTTCAGCAGTGCAACTGTTTGCATGTAATGTAAAGTAGACCTCGCGGACAAAGACGCAGAATGACAGCTGTTAATGAATTCGTGGAAAATAAACTAAGGATTTTAATTTCCCTTCACACAATTTTCCTTCAAATGAATAATTCATTCATCAAACAGCAAAAACAAAAATAAATGACAATCGTGAGATGTAACAAACGAACATTTTCCTCAATAAGTACAACGGAAAATTTGTATAGTTATAAATTTGAAGTTTGTTGGTAATATCAAAGTGTCAGTTTTCCCCTAAAATAATAATTGCTATAACAATTTATAAAAAACATAATGCATCTTTCTATTTGTTTATTACCTGCATCAGACGGTTGCTCTGATTTCAAAAGGAATTTTACTAAACATTATTCAGTTGTTTTTATTTGAGTTTCACAAAATAATCAAAATAGTGAAGTGTATTATCAATTAAATTAAAACCATCAATTAAACTTAAATTTAACTTTGATTAAATTAGTTTTAAATTAAATGAACAAGAAAGGGGTAACGGCGTCTGATCGTACAACGCATACTGTATGAACCTACTTATCGTACACTTAGTTTTAACTGCTGGCTTTTGTAAACATATTACCACGGTGTAACAATTTGGTTTTTACTGGTACACAGCGATATGTATGCAGAACCTTGAATCTTGAACCAAGGGTACAATAAGTAGTTTCACACGTGTCTTTTTTAAGTTAACATTTTAACTTACACGTATCTGTGCGAAATCTGGCATATAATAGAAATATCTGGCATATAAAAGAAAAGTAATTTTCTAATACCAAATATTATATTAAACCAGGTCGACAAACAAGCATACAGTCCATTTGATAGTGGGCGTCACCGGATCTCATATATGCTCGTAATATCACAAGGATATCACCAGCGTTTTGTCTGACGCTTGAACTAGAAAATATTATGTCACATTACCCAGCAATTTAACTTCCTCTCTCCTTCTATCCGGAATACAGCAATGTGAACACTACTATTTGGTGGTCGAAATAAGTGAGTCTGAGGTACCAATGCAGACGACCTTTGTATGAGATCAACTTAAGTTCAAGATTTCTAATCAAGTTTTGAATCACCTCTAACTGATATTACTAAAATCTTCAGATTACGATTATATCTCAAGTAAAGTAAAGTATCATTATACTCGTACACAGCAGTTTAAATATTCATATACATGTAAGTCAAAGGAAGTAATATTTTTTTATTATCTGTATTCCCCACACGTAATTTATTCTCTTTGCGATCCTGTAATTGCAAGCACTTTCAACATAAGGAAACATTCCTATTAATATCTAATATTTGTAATTTTTGCCTTGTGTTACCGACATAGTAAAATAGGACCTGCCCGGAACCATGTGTCATAAGAGGCGACTGAGGTACCGGAACTGACAAATGGCGGTATATCCATCCGAAGCTACTAGATCAAATGCACAGGGCGGAGATGGGTAGCAGTATCCCCTCTGCAAAAGCTATGCTCTCCGATTGCCAACACGCTTGCTGCGCGTGATAATTATTGGCAAACCCACCTTTTTGGCGAAGTCTACATCCAACAGTGGATTTACAATGGCTGGTTTGATGATGATGATGATGTGTAGCTTTGTCTTCCGGAGATACCTATTAAAAGAAGACCTTTATAATGAGAAGGTGAGAAGGTGAGAGTGAGGTATCTGTGTATTGTATTTCCAATACCAAACATGAAATATCGCATTACTGTGTTCCGGCTTAAAGAATGAAACAGACAGTGAAATTGCTGGTTAAAGTGACAAAATGTCCTTAGATCACAACGTTGGCGATGCGCTAGCGATGTATTGGGTTGGCACGAACATCTAAACGCTACGGTGACGCTTACTATGTTGTAGAACAAAAAAAACCTGGTGATTCTACCAAAGCCCATTTTTCTCAAGATTAAAATTTTTGTATAATACACCTGGCATCTATGTTTTCTAGACTCCAAAACAATAGCTGCAGAGCAAGAATAAACTACCGACATGAGAGGGCATAAATATTTTACGGCTACGACTAAACAAATAAAAACCCTCCACCTCATAGGACATGTTCGTCACGTGACATTACATGAAAGCCTCCTTTAAAACACTTATCTACCGATGTTCGAAGCTATAGAATTTTTATGCACCTCTGATAGTTTGTAGCCTTGCTTTATAGTCGTCATATTTTTACGAGTAAATATAAAAAGGTATCTTACCGTCTTTTTTCTTCAAATTATATATTTTCTATTTCTGTACGTGTTCAAGTATTTATGATCCAAGATATGGGTTACAGGATTTCGCCTTTTGTTAACACAGCTACGAGTAAAAATATAAAAATATGCAAAATGGATATGTTGAAAAAGATATGATTGTATGTCAACATATATTTATGTCTTTAGAATTCCAGACATCGACAGCGTCAAGAAACCAAGTAGAGGTATCAAGTTGTAATTAATAATAATTCAGCAAACTGTTCGAATTGACAGCTCAAATAAAAGAAACACCTTTCATACTTTTCAAAATACTTTCATAATTTTCAAACAAAACTTTTCATAAGCCAGCTTCGGAATTGGTCGAGTTTTTATTCATAGTCTACTGTCTTATTTATTTTAAGTCTAATGGTCGAAGCCACTCACGTTGACCATTTGTTTTATTGTCGAATTTCCCGTAAACCTCAACAACAAAACCCGACAAATAAAAGCTTCCACTTCTCAGGTGGGGAGGGAGGGAGGGCTGCGGTAACAGAGTGCGGACGGTTCTAATTAAATATATCCTGGTAACAGTGCCTTTATAGCCGGCGCCCGATGTAATGGACTTGTGCTTCAGCCGATTGATTTGAGTAGCCGAGAGCCAGCCAGGCAAATTGATCGGATCGAAATATCAGGTTCAACCACTTGCGACTTTATTCCAGCTTTCTGATCGGAGTAATTGAACAAAAAGCCCAAAATGACTCAAGTAAACTGATAGCCTCCTGCATATTAGTTCGAATAAATGATACCTTTCTCAATACCTTTTCTTTTCTTGCTAAGTCGCCATCACCGACAAGCTGCAGAACTTGACTGCATCAAGTTAAGAATCAATAAGAGTAGTTTTTAACAAAAAACAAATGGCAGTTTTATACTAAGCACCGACTGGGTATAGCTTGTCAGTAAAATATCAGGCAATAACAATTTACCGAATAGCCGATGAACCTCAGTCCGACCGGGCGAGGGGAATCTCGCAGACGATTCTATTCCATTACGTTTTTTTGCAATTAATGCTGATTGTAGTATATTTAAATAAGAGTGAAAACAATCCGCGAGTGTACTTAAGAGAGCGAACAACAAAATGTAAATAAATTCTAATAGAATTGCGTCTGATTTCTACCTTCACTTATTGGCTCTGCTTGAGCAAACTGCAAGACAAAGAAATGTTTTTAATTTCAAACTTTTCTAATAAGCACGGAGGGTGCAAACAATTTTTGCACTCCGTGATATCTGACAGTAATTAATTTTAGGAAAGCTGTCAATGTTGTGCGCCTTAAGCAGCTATACATATTATTTTTTACTCAACACAATGCTATCAAATTGCATTACGTTCATTATTTCAAGAAAAAACTTATTAACCAAGTAACCAGGTAGAAAAGTAAGAAATTTAACACGCAATCTTGATTATCTAATCCTTTTCGTTAAATAGCAGTTCTTTTTAAGTATAATGCTGTCATAGTAATTATTATAATTTACATTATAATTGATTGGATCACATATTGCACTGTCTAAGTGACGAGAGACAAAGAGGCAACGCGCGACGCGGAACTAATGGCAATAAGATCAGTGACACGATACTGATGCCAACTAATGGCAAGATTTAATCGGAGAACTGATTAATACTCAAGGGATCGGCTGGATCGTGTTAACAATCTCTCAAGCAGGGCGTGTTGAAATGTTACATTAGCTTTTAATCTTATATAATAAGATAATAGATTTGACGGTGATAATGAAGGGCTGCCGCAAGGTGATCAATCTGGTTTATTGGAAGTTTATTGAATAGATCCGTGTTAGTGAACGTCCTACATCCATAAACATTTATTCATTTTCTGTTTTGTTTCGAACATACCCAATAGATAATATTAATAAATGTAGAATTATCTGTTTATTTCTAAAAATGTCACGTTACGTTAGCCATAAAACATTCAATTTAAATTCAAATGAATTTATTGCTTTTTACATTACATGAACGCCCCGCAAAGGCACTGCAATATGTAAGAACTAATTAGCCAGTAGGCTAGATTTACTAATAATATCCAATTTATATGATTTAGTGTACAATAAAATTAATTACAACAAATTAACATCTAATCTAACTTATAATTGATTACAATATTTGGATTTTTCAATAATACTAACACGGTAAACACAATATTGATACATCGGTTATTTATTAATTATTTTTATAAAGTAGAAAAGACATTGAAGTTCATGCTATTTAGCGTTTTATTTATCATCAAAAAACCCTATTATATATAAATGGTATATTTTTAAGAAGAATTTTTGAAGGTTTTATTAATAGATTCATTATTATAGCTATTGGAAGTCTACTGCTGGACCTCTCCAACAACGGGGCAATTTCGCCCGTAATAGTCGCGACGGGGATGCTGCTGCCCACCCCTACCCTGTGCATTTGTGCTACACTGTTTCAGATGGATATACCGCCACCTGTCGGTTCCTCTGCCACTCCTTTCCTTAGTCGCCTTACAACACCTGGGACCGGGGGAGGTACTATTCTAACTCACGGAACATAGATACGGCACGGGCTACTATTTAGATTATTATTATTTAGATTTATTTTCTGTTTACATAAATATAGACAATGTATCAGAATTTCGAGCTAAATTAGAATGGCTGCCAATCCAATTTCGCCGGAATGCTCATATGCTTTTGCTTCTCGATAAGATACTTTTTATTCTTTTTCCCTCTTTTCTTTAAAAACGTTTCATTTTTCTTGGTGATAATCACGAGAGATCCTCGAGGTCATCAGATAATTTGACACAGAGCATGCCTGCACACTCCTCTAGTTTTTACAGGAACTCGTTTACTGATAAAGCTATACGCTTGTGGAATGCGCTACCTGTGAGTGTCGGGCGTGTGTAAAACATAAGTTTGATTTTTATTTATATATTTTTTGGTATATAATTGTATAATTATATGAACATACATAGTATAATAATTAAATTTATTTATTTATTTTTATGAAATAGTAGTACAGATCGAACTGCCCCATCGCATTTTCTTCATAAATGTCCAATACTTATTCCATATCCAAAGGTTGCCTGGAAAAGATCTCCAAGTAATTAATAAGTTTTACTTTTCTTTCTGTAACTATCTGTGTACAATGAAGAGTATTATTATTGTTAAATCGTTTTAGACATTCTTTTTTTATGTAATTAAACGAAACTAATTGTAATTTAGAAAAATAAACCTTTAATTTATGAAAACTTATATTATTTATTATTCAACACAGATCCATCTTGCGGTACTTTAGTCGCCTGTTACGACACCTGGTGCAGAGGGAGATACTAATCCATTCCACCGGTACCATGTTTCCTATATTTTCATCATACTTTTTAGGTGGGTCCAAACCACATTTTATCAAAAGTTGTAAACCAGCAGAAGTGTAACTTGGAGCATATGAATATTCATAAGCCGATGAAACTCATTCGGCGGTAGATGAGATATTTGTCCGCCATTATCGGGCCTCAAGTGCACACCAATTATTTTAGCTAGTTTCCTAGAAGTTTCCAAGCTGATCGCTGCATCAGCTTAAGCAAAACGATTTGATATATTTTTCGTGGTAAATTAATTTTTTGGCACGAGTTCATTATTCTCTGATGTTCTGACCTCTTTTGGTGAAGGTTTCATGGTTGGCGTGGATAGGCAAGCAAATAGATAACAAACAATAGTCACCAGAATCTGAAACTTTATACCGAAATCTAAACAGTAATTACAACTTTAACGTATTACTAATAAAATAACGTTCCACCACGTCGTCGCATCAACTTAAACACCGCGCCAACAGTAATCTTGTTTTTGTACTAGGATCAAAGTTACGCTTAGGATATTTTCTAACCATTGGCTATCCTGTAGTTTAACCTACTGCGTTGATAGTAACATGAACGCATAAGTTAAAAACTAACAATAAATAAAAAAAATGTGAAGACAGTAATTGTAACTTTTAATCTGAAAAACGGTTGCCACTAGGTAACCAAAAGTAAAAAAAAAATGTACACCTTTCATTACATTTAGAAATCAAATGACAATTGTAAATTCGAATTTGGAAACTGTGAATTCTGTTGCCTTTGAAAATTGTGATAATTGAGATAAGGCATTGTTCATCATTTCGAATAACTTATTTTTTCATCATAACAACAATTAGGCTTTGTTTTATATGTTTCAATTCACGGTGTACTAAAAACAGACGTCGCTATATAGGAGAGAGAAAAATTGCTGTGTTGGCTAATGGAGTTGGTTCCAGCAAGATTGCAAGAGGTGCATATTCCGGGCAAATTCGATCAAACTCGAATAATAACGCCGATCCGTCCGAGGGGGTTTTCGAGGGAATGCACTACGGAAACTCCCGCTCGCTAGACGGATTGGCTTGACTTAATAGGTACCGGCTATACGCGCCGACTAAATTCTATATGATATTACCTAGTCAGCTTTTATACAATTTTTATAATTTTTATAAGACATGGAGTACCGGCAGTGTAGAATAGTACCTCCCTCGGTTTCAGGTGTCGTAGAGGCGACTGAGATTACAGAACCGAACCAGCTTAAATACTACAGAGTGTGGACGGGCAGCAGCATGCACGTCGCGAAGTAGCGCTCTGCGCTTGCCATCCCGCCACACAGCGCAGTATTCATGGTCGAAAATCCAGTGGATTTTCTATGACTGATATGATGATGTTGATAAATTATTCGGTTTTTGGATCAAACATGTCACGCTCAGGTTTTAACAATAAAGCTACAAGTTAAATATGATACCAACTGAGTATGTCACCGCATATAATATTACAGTGCTCGACTGCACTGGGACCTCTCTCACTTATACCAGGAGTAATACAAACCAAACAGCAATAGATGATGCCCGTGCCCCGGGTTACAAAGAGTAAAAGGCAATAAATTTATTGAATAATGTGACATATTATACCAGTACTATTCTACTCTGCCGGTACGTCTGTTGTCGTGAGGTACCGGAAGAGTAAAATAGTACCTCCTTGTATACCAGGTATCGAAAGAGGTGACTAAGGTATCAGAACCGACCGATGGCAGTTTGCCCATCTAAAACACTGTAGCTCAAATGCACAGCGCGGGGATGGTCAGCAGCGTCCTCTTTGCGAAAGCTGCGCTCGCTTAACATGCTGAGTTTTACTTCGTGGTCATTATAAGCGGATTCTACTGCAGGTCTTTTCTGTAAGGTACCGGCAGTAGAATAGTACCTCTCACTGTGGTATCGTAAGAGGCGACTATGGTACTAACCAGAACCGACAGATGGTGGTACATCCATCCTGTGCTCAAATGCACAGAACAGTGATGGGCAACACGCTTGCTCAGCGATTATGGGCAATAAACCTCCTCTCTTGGTCCAGATGTCCAGCAGTGGACTTCCAATGGCTGGTATGATGATTGTAGTTCTAATAAATCGTCAATGTATATAATGAAACATCGTAGGTAGAGTAAATCAAGTCCTCGTAGTAATTGTTTGGACTAGAAATTATATTGGCTGTAAAACAAGCGAAGCTCGTAACGACATCGGCGGATGATCGCGTAGTAACGCGGCGCGCGCGTAAACACGCTCGAGCGTTTATCGCCTCAATCATGTTTATCGCAGCGTTATGACGGCGTCAACTCGTTCTCGGCGTAATGTTCCATAACATTCCGGACACGACTAACCATCACTTGGGAAATGCATTTCATCGTTGCATTGCGTGCGTGTGAAATGACTCACGCGTGATCTGGATTTGTACTCGCATTCACAAACAATACGTTTGCTGAAGTAATATTTTATGTAACAACTACGAAATAATGTCTCCTTCCGTCACTCTCTAACTGGCTCTTCACAAACACTCTACACATGCATGCTTTTTGTAGAGCAGTTCATCGTGTTCACCGGAAAATCCGTGCAGTTTCTGCCTCTTGAACCGATAAAATAGGGAATTTTGTCCATAATTACCGCGCTGGCCAAGTGAGTTGGCAAACGCAGAGCGCAGCTTTCGTGGCGGTGTTGCTGCTGCTCGTCCCCGCCGGATGGATATACCGTAATCTGTCGGTTCTTGTACCTTAATCGCCTTTTACGATATCTGGTAAAAGGGAAGGTACTATTCTACTCTGCTGGTACCTCACGGCCTTAAAACCGCTTATCTCTCGGCTATTAAAATAGAGTGAATTCTATAATCTACTAAGGACCATAATACCTTGATTGGTTTATGCTTATAACTAAAATTTGAGTCTATACTACAGTCATTAATAGTTATATAAATTGGCCATGAGATATGAGATCAACGTTACAAGAAACTGTAGTGTAGTAACTAATTAAGAATATTCTAGAACTTTGTACCGACACGTGTAACCTCATTTTTATATTATTTAAATACACTTTATCTTAATAAATGATCATTCTTAATTCAGCAGACAGTTTTTTTACTTTATCTCCTAATACGCTGGGGAAGTAGCCGCATTTTTCGCAGTTCGGGCCATCTATCCCGATCTATCCCATTAACCTACCGAGACCTTAGCTACACGACCCAAAGCCAATTTTATTATAATTTATAGTAAACTAGCTGTGCCCGCGACTTCGACCGTGTGTAATAGTTTTTTTGGTACCATACCTCTTTGCGTTAACTTATATAATAAGTTTCAAGTTTCTAGCTCTAAAAATAGCGATACTTTTATACAAATTTTCATCCCCCCCTTTCAACCCCTTTACAACCCTTATTTTGAATAAAAAAATATGTCTATGTCCTTTCTCAGGGTCTAGAGATTGTCTGTGTCAAATTTCATAAAAATCGGTTGAGAGGTTTAAGCGGGAAAGCGTAACAGACAGACAGACAGACAGAGTTACTTTCGCATTTATAATATTAGTAGGAATGCAAGCATTCGCCATTTTCATAAAAGCATTGGTAAAGTCTTAATATAACAAATTCAATTGAAAAGTACATGCACGCCCAAGAAACGATGAAACTCGCCCGCTCAGGCGGGTAGTGTGCTCATGCAGCTCCCAAGTTTGCACTCCGGAACGCTTGCGTTTAATTAAAGACGGCCGGCCAGCGAACTGTTCGCATTTATATTAAATAACCGAAGGAACAAGCGTAAATAAAATATAACGTCTCTACCAAACAGGAATATTTACAACTGGCAGCACATAATTGATGCAATCAAATTAATTGCTCAGTTTTTATAGTACGAGGTCCAATAAAAGAAATTTAGGTGAAATACCTGTATTTTTTTTTTTATATTCGACCTCGCATACCGTACGCTGGGTCATCAGTAGTGACAAACAGGGGCGTATCCGTCGTTCTCCCAATATGTCGATGGATCGTATTCACCTAGCTATCCAATCAAAGCGGGCGTCCCGCAAGGCACCGTGCTCGCTCTTCTCCTATTCTCACTCTAAGTCAATGACATGCCTAAGACTCCTGACGTAGAGCTAGCTCTGTTCACGAACGATACGGCCTGCTACGTGGGCCTTCGTCATAATCCCACCCTTATATTCAAACGCCTCCAACTCGCTGTTAATGTCCTATGCGATTGGTTCCGAAACAAACATGCGCCGCAAGATTAAAAATTTTCGATCGGCTCATTTCATACAGATAATACTAAATACCGTAGCTAAACGCGTGGTCCCGGCCACAGGTATAGGATTGCTCATTAATGAGCTGCCTCGCTCTCTCGCCCAGTGGCGCTGGATTGACGTCTGAGTAGTCCAGCGATAGGTTAATGAAAAAAAGGAATAACAATCTAACACATTTAATAAGAAAATGTCAATAAGCAATAAAAACAATAAACAAACTAAATACACGCATTTTTCAGCTGTGATGCAGGCGATGTATAACACACCGCGTTGTTACATTATTGCATGACGCTGAAACGCATTGGCGAATTCTGCGTTTACTTTTATTTGTCAACATAATTAAATTAAACCTTGAACTATTCATATTGTGATAGTCTCGCGTGAGTAACATATACCTACGCGGACGCACTTGTAGGAGCACTGCAGCAGCGATACCATCGAACCATCAACTGGGTGCTGACACTGAGGCGCAATACTGCAATATCAGCTTCCCTAGTTGTCTTGACTGATTCAATATAATACGTTGACATTCCAATCCTACACCGACTGGACGTCTAGGCGGATTAAGTACCAAGTCTTAACTATCTTTTTATGTTTTCTTTATCATCATCATCTCATTGGAAATCCACCGCTGAACATAGACCTTCCTAAGAAAAGGAGAATTTTGTCTATAATTGCCGCTCTGGGCAAGCGTGGTGGCAATCGTAGAGCACAGTTCGCGACAGGGATGCTGCTGCCCATCCCCACCCGACATCGAATGGGTATACCGGCACACGTCGCTTCTAATACCTTACGACACCTCGCCTCTTACGACACCTGATACAAAGGATTTTTGCACTTTGCCGGTATTCCACGGTATTCTTTAAAATTAATTTAATTTAAGTAGATTTGGCCACTTTTATACGGGTAATGCGTTCCGCTGTCGGTGAACCTTTTCGAATAAATAAATAATCTGTTTGTACGGCTTATTCTTATTATACAGGAATTTCAGAAGTTCTATGCACGGTCTATATGATTAAAATATATTTGCGGGCCGTGCGACCCGCGAGCCCGAGAGCCCGACCACGCTATTCTAACGCCGGGCCGCCGGCCCGCACAATGGATCATTAAGGAGCTGTCTTGAACACAACTTGTGGCCGCGGCCGGTGAGGGTGCAAGATAATGATGTTGTTGGTTTCACTCATGTTTATACACTGCATAATATCTCTAATGGTCCCGGGGTGGCGCCTGGTGCTGACGACACGCGTTTTTTACTATTATAACCTTAATTATATGGAAATTGGCCACTATTTATTTAGTTTGGAACTCTTATTTCCAAGACAAAAGCAATATTGGTTTATTTCAAATAACATCAGAGGTAACATTGGAAAGTGTCGAAATGATCCCATTGCTCCGAAGAAATAAACGAAATAACAGTAAAAGCAACTTCAAAATTATCTTTATTTTAACGGATCTATTACATAAATGTAAAATCATTAAATTATGACGGTGTAAATACCGGATTGACTTTCAAGCGTTTATTTCCAGATAATACAGAGACGCGTCAGTTTGTAACGTACATTGTAAAGTCCACAGTAAGTCATGACCGACCTGTCAAGCGGAAACGTAGACGTGGAACCGCTAACGAATAGCCTCAAACAAGGCCGCAATTGGAATGGCAAATTGGATTGCGTCAATAAAGCGATTTTGTTCGTTCGCAAAATAAAAACTAACTTTACCAGTAAAATGTTTTCGACTATTGACCCAGATTGTTAGGTCTATGAGATATAAAAATTATTGATAACTTTTTTTCAGGTATTTTATTTCTTAAATAATTAACTGAAAATAATTAACTTAATATTCAAGAGAAAAATCAACGTATCTCAAGTTTCAGATAGGACTAAAACCCTCATTTATCCGTACAAGCCGTGAAGTACCGGCAGAGAAGAATAGTACCTCCTTCTCTACCAGGTGTCGTAAGACTGTCCACTAAAGTACCAGAACCCAGAGATAGCGGTATATCTGAAACATCCCGCCCTGTACATATAAAATGTGCAGGGTGGGAATGGACAGCAGCATTCTCATCGCGAAAGCTGCGACTGCCAACAAGCTTGCCCAGCACGGCAATTATGGGCAAAATTATGGGCAAAAAAAATTCGTCCTTTTTTATGGGAGGCTTGTGTCCGGTAGTGGACTTCCAATTGCTGGTATGATTAAGATGATGGAGGTAAACTAGCACCGTCGCTTTGATGTACTATATTACATAAGTATATATATAATGTATGAGTATATAACAGTCATTAAAATTGTTTTGTAAAGGTTCTGAACCAACTCCCATATCCTCAAACAAGTCGATTATCTTTATATTAAATTCTTAAATAATGATAAATAAAGATCTTCCTTTATAGTCATTTCCAGCACATTACTAATAATTATATTAATGTCTATATTATTAAGCAGTAGAACACTCTACCGCACTTGATAGACTCTTAATTACGGAAAACCTGCGATGAAGCAAATTTTTAACAAGATAATTTATATATTCTAACCTTGTCGAAAGATTCACTTTTTCAAAATTCACTAATGTTCCTCCGTTTATTGTTCGCGTGCGTACGAGCACCGCGACCAGAATCACAATGCAATTTCATTTTCAATTCGGCCGGTATTTTGTTCGTCCGATCCAATTGTGAACGTTTGCATTCGTGTAGCGAGCTCGCCGCGCTGTCCTGATGAGTGACGACCGCGCAGGCGCGACGCTACGGAGTACCAACGCAGATCAGTCGCCATTGACAATCGGAATGTTTTGTGCAAACAATCAAACTTTTAACCTTTCAAATTCGTTTACAAACTATATAAATTAATATCAAATGGCAAGCAATTTTAATTAAAAAAGTTCATCCTCATGACAAATTGTTTCCAGATTAGACTGAGAGCCTGCGCCGTTTATCACCGCCGTTTACCATCCTTGCTAACTCTCCCTTGCCTTGAGGTACCGGCAGAGTAACAATAGTACCTTCCTTGGTACCAGGTGTTGTAAAAGGCGATTAGGCTACCAGAGACCTACCAGAACCGAGAGATGGCGGTATATCCATCCAAAAAAGTGTAGCCCAAATGTATAGAACAGGGATGAGCAGGAATGTCCCCGTCGCTAAAGTGCTCTACGATTGCCAACACGCTTGCCCAATGCGGCAAGTTTGGGCAAAATTTCCTCTTTTTGAGGGCCTCAGTCTAGCAGTAGACTTTCAGTGGCTGATGATATACTCTCCCTTATTTAAATGACAACATCGAGTCACTCATATAAGTTAATTAGTCGAATTCTAAAATATAATCCCGCTTGATAAATAAGACATTTATTTTCTAATCAAAATTATTTGCCTGCATATTTGTCAGTTAAACTCAATGAAGGACCAGCATAACATTTACTTATAATATAGATAGTTTTAGGCGAGCTGTGCCGCAACATTCATATTCGCAAATTGCTTCGCAAAATATTCGCAAAATTTCCATTTTGACAGGAGTTTATTAAAAAGTGCAGAAACTCATAAAGACACATTACAGGCTGAAACGTGCACTAATTGGCAAGTCGACATTTAGGAACGACCGACACACAAAAATGAGTGTTTTGTTGCGACGCAGCTGGCGAGCGGCGGGCGGCGAGCGGCGGGCGGCCTGCGGCGGCCGGCGCGCCCCTCATTTGTTTCCAGTTGCCAGCCGTGGACAGCGGCGCAATCTGCATTGTTGCCTTCTATTTGGTCGGTCAGATAACTTTTTGCTAATATATCCATGTATTTTCTACTTTTCTGAAATGCGTTTCTACGTTGCGTTGTCTAGTTAAAGTTTTCTCCAATCCCTTTACCTTAAAATCAGTCATTCTAGTTTTAGACTGTTTTTTTTATTATATTATGGACTAATTATGAAAAAATGTAGTCTTTGTTATAATCAATCAGTCCGATGAAGTTAAAGTGGGAACAGAACTTACTACTAAGACTTCGTGCTTTTTCCAAACTGTATTTATTTAAATAAATTACGTCACTGAAAAGTAAACAGCTACGTCTCACGTCCATATGCAAGACTCAAAAATCGAAAACTTCGTTCTTGAAACATCTTAGATCAAAAGATTTTCACTATGTTTTCCGAATACAGCTCATTCTAGATTATTATCCGGAATGAGCTGTGTTTTATTTGAATTAATTAAATATATTGCTAAGACAGTCCAATTGAACAAATGATATTGAATTTAATCTTTAGTGGACATGTTAATTGAATGCTAATTGCATGTCCACTGAACATTCAATTTAATTGCTTTATTAAAATTGTGAATCTACCAAAAATTACAGTCGGGTAAAAAGTAAAAAAAAAGTTATTATTGATGATGAACACTTTCAATAAAAAGATTGCTCACGCATCCTGTGATTTGTTGCCATATCATATTTCAATAAGTAAATGACGGATGGAAGTTTAATTAAAGTACCTAAAACCTTTAGTGGTAACTAAAGGTTATTTTAAAACTTAGTTTTAATTTATTTTTTCCGATTCAGTAAAGGAATGCCGGCTAATGTAATGGCCTTAACATACCAGCCGTTTAAGCTATTACTTTATTGCTCCAAATCGCTTGTAGATGCTGCTCTTATGACGGCTGCCGTACAAACACACAACTCCAATGGTCTCCTCGGCATCCGAATAAAGATGGGTGAGAAAAATTAAAGTGTAGTTTTCAATGAGTTTCTATATCATTTCGAGCCATTGAAGACAAATGAACTCGTTAAGTTGCGTCGCTGCCGAATAGTCTTCGTACTGAAAGCCACCTGCCACTCGCCACACACGTGTACTTGTCTGAGTTTGTGTTGAATGGCAACTCCAGCCACATTACGCTTAAGTCTTGACAGAGAATGGTCACGGAATAAATACTTTAAAACTTTCGAAACGTTTCAATGATTTATGTAAAGATGACCGTGTCACAGGTTGCTGGCTGAGCCCTCATTGAAGTGGAATGGCAATAATTTCTGTTTCCGCAGGTGTATGGTATCAATAAACCAGGTGTCGAGTTCAGAGAACTCATGTACGTACTATTCAAAGTAATAGCTGACTGATACAAAAATCTGATACAGACTGTACTCAATTTAAATTGTTTTGTTTTTATTGTATTTTATTAAAATATGGCCGTGAAGGTACGGTAGAGTATAATAGTACCTCCCACTGTACCAGGTGTAGTAAAAGGCGACTAAGGTACCAGAACCGACAGATGGTGGCTGATGGTATATCCATGCAAAAAAGTCAACATCAATGTACATGGGGGGAAAGCTGTGCTCTGCGATTGCCAACACGGTTCCCCGGTACGGCAATTATGGGCAAAGTTCCAAATATAATTTAGAAATATATACTATGTCTAAAGGTACAATAATTTATAAGTGAACACAGAATGAAATGCGATCATTTATAAATAAAACAAATTAGTACTTTACCCAAATATAATTGTATTATTATTTATTTATTATTTGGAACACAATCACACTACAGCATGTAAAAAACGATGACGATCGTAGGAATTAACAAAAATATGCTGCAGAAATCAACGTCCTCGTCCATGATATTTCAAATGCAATAATTTTATACATACATCAATTAACTAGTACTTTGCAAAAACAAAAAGTGTAAGAAATATAGATTATAGTCGGAAAACCGTGAGCATTACCCATTGAGTATTGCTGACTATTCAGAAATGTGGTCAAAATTTCAAAGGCAGAAATTTTCCAATGAGCCGCATTAATTGGCAGCAGTTTTTGCGATTTGTTTTTCTTTTTGGTCTGCGCCGGACGGCGCTGCGGACCGCTCGCCGCGCTCTCACTACCAGTTAAAGTTAGACTTTCACAAAACAACAAAACTTGCATAAATGAAGAAAGTCGCCCTGTATTGTACGGAATTTGATGTGAAACTGAAGGTTTTAAACTCATAAGTAAAATCTCTAACGAAATGTACACATACTCAGTAAATACTGCCTATACAGGTTTTGCGATATAGTTTATTTAACATTTCCGTTATATTTATTCATCTTTCTGTAAAACCCATACGTTGTGAAAGTTACCAAAAATTAGAAAAAACTTCTTAAAGCTGCAAAAATCTAGTTTCACAATCATCACAGCAAATGTTGTACAAAATTAGAAAATCTTTCAACATACATAACATTAGATTCTTTATTAAAATTTTACCCTCACATAAATATTTTAACGCAAAGAATCCGGAAATTAACTGCAGTTTTTAGAAATATAAGACATATTGCTACAGAAAAAACATTTAAAAGTTTATACGTAACTCTATGTCACTGTTTCTCTTGTCATACTGTATTACTATGGGGGGGTGCTACTAAAACGAATATGTTACCGCTAGAAAGGGCACAAAGATCTGTGCTCAAAGTTATGTACATTTTACCCTTTAAATACCCTACCTTAAAACTTTTACAGTGACCTTAACAGTGAGACAATTGTACTACCAAGAACTTATTCTCAAACAGCATAAACTATGTAAGCCAGAAAATAAACCAACTCATAGTAGACGAAAGTATATAAATTTCTAAAATATACATCAGCCATGTCGTAAACGGTTTGTACAATGATTTCCAAAATTTTGCAGGACCATTTATTTTTAACAAAATCAACCATGAAATAGATATTCATGACATGAATAAGCACACATGCAAAACAACAGTAAGGGAACGGCTCTTGACATTGGACTAAAACAAGAAGAGGAATTGCTAACAATATCATGTTAGACTAGTAATAGTCTACTATATATATTGTTACTATTATTGTTTATGTATGTTGTATTTACACAGTATAGCTTCATATTCTATGTATTTATGTAATATATACGTAAATAATATGTTGTATTAACAAATCTTGTATTATATTAGACCATATACACACACATTCACACCTACATGCACTCTACAGAGCATAGGTGCCTATAAGAACAGGCTAGACCTAGTTTAGGTACTTAAGTATCAAAGTGTATTTTAGTTTAGGTTTCCTTTTGTTGTTGAATAAAGTTATTATTATTATTGTTAAAGCAGTCATGAAACGTCTACTGCTGGATATAGGCCGCCCAAAAAAAGGGGGAATATGACCATAATTGCCGCGCAGAGCACTGCCGCAACCGCTGAGCGTAGCTTCGCGACGGGAATGCTGCTGCCCATTCCAGCCCTATTCCATTGGAACTACACCACTTCGGATGAATATACCACCAGCGTGTTGCAGTGGCATTGTGCAGGGTATCCAGCCTGCAAAACCATTGGCCGATGGAGCTGTAAGGTTCTGGAGTGGAGACCACGCACTGGCAACCGCAGCGAAACATGTCTACCAACAAGTTCAGACGACCTCACTAGAACCGCAGCATCGCGCTGAATTTAACTGACTCCATTAGGAAACGCCATTGGGACACCTAAATTTCGTATTGAACCTAAATGTGATATAATTATGAATGAGACTGTGTTATGTCATTGACAGCATAGAAACGAAATTTCGAGCACCAGCTTGTATATAAGTAAAACCATACTCAGAGAATGATTTCCGTTAAATATTCTTGGAATCAAATCCCATATTATATTACAACCACCCTTCCGAGTCAGGTAGTAGACTAAACGTCGTGGGATGTACCCTCTGACGATATCAAGAGTAATTGGGTCTGCGAATCACAAGGTGAGATTTTAAAAACTTCACGCTCTAAGCTATATGACTTCTTAACATATAATAGACTAGATAGCTACCTATCCTGTAAGAAATAAGGTATTATGTATGCAGTCAAATTCCAAGTAACGGCACACTGTCTGTAACGCCGTGGTGTCAGCACGTGTACTGTATTTTGCTGGTGAACTACATAAGTGCGCGAAGGGTTTTTGGAATATTTTTGCATTATGTCTAGTATTATGTAAAATAGTTTATTTAATATAGTTCGGGAGAAAACCAAAATCCAAATAAAGTAGTGGAGAAAGATTTTAAATATGAAATAAAAAAAACTAATATGAAGAACAATAGCCACCGATTAAAGTTCATAAGTTATTTAAAACTAGCTATGCCCGCGACTTCGTCCGCGTGGAATAGTTTTTTTGGGTACCATACCTCTTTACCTTAACGTAAATAAACTTTGAATGTCATGTTTATATATATCGAATTCATGGCCTGAAAAAGAAGTTTAAAGTTTCTAGCTCTAAAAATAGCAATACTTCTATACAAATTTTCATCCCCCTTTTCGACCCATTATAACCCTTATTTCGAATAACAAAATAGACTATGTCCTTTCTCAGGGTCTAAAGATTGTCTGTGCCAAATTTCATCAAAATCGGTTGAGAGGTTTAAGCGGGAAAGCGTAACAAACAGACATACAGACAGAGCTACTTTTACATTTATAATTCAACACAAAGCTAAAGACGTATGTTTAAAAATATAAAATATACAAAAAAGATAAACGCATATCTGTATCAAACCTAGCATGGACCCAGCGGGAAAGTTTGCTACACAGGTAATCTGGCGCCTATAACTTACTAGAATAAATGAATCATCATCATCGCCATCATCATGTTAATCATTGAAAGTCCAAGTTAAACAAAGGCCTTCCCAAGAAATAGATAATATTGTAAACAATTGCCACACTGGGCAAGCGTTTAGTAATCGCAGAGCGTAGTTTCGCAACGGCGATGCCCGTCCCCGTCCTGTGCTTTTGAGCAACACTGTTACGGGTGGATATACCGCCATCTATCGATTCTGGTACAGAGAAGGTATAATTCTAATCTACCGGTACCACACAGCCATAAATGAATGCAATAAAATAAAAAAAGACCATCATGCCGAACAGCGAAATATTTCGTTCATACCATGATGACATTAAATAATAATAATTTCACAAGGCCCAATATGGCGCATTCGGTAATGCCCCTTACCTAGTGCACTGAGGGCCGTGGGTTTGATTTTCAACCAGGACATACATTTATGTGAAGGACATTTGTGTTTGTTCTGTGTTTGGGTGTAAAATATGTATCGAAATATCATATTTATAATTGATCTGTTAAAAATAACAAAATTTATTCAATACATTTGTGTAAAATTATATGATTTTAACTTACGGACTATGTGACTTTATGAAGCTTTTTATTTATTGACGTGACAACGTCTTATAATTCGATGGAGTCGGCTGCGCGCACGTAAAAACATGAATCATCCGGCGTTACCTCGCTCTGAGGCTTTCCGTTTAAGGCTTGAAGTGCAAGCGAGAGCGCGGGACGAGCGACAAAGAGGCACAATCGGCCCCGCGTTCGGCAGCGTTTGACATCTGTCTCTCTCGTACTCGAGTTAGCGATGCGCCCGCGCGGACAGCTGCCACACAATAATACATTTTCATAAAGAAAATTAAAACGATCTTTTGAAAAATGCTACCATTCCATCAGTATTTTCCGTCCGTATTTTTTATCAGAATCCGACTTTACAGACAATCAATTTTTTATAATCTTTTTTCATATACGATGTGGACATGACAATGTGTTTAATTTGCTGTGCAATGTTGTACGTAGCAATACGAACACTGCTGTTTGGCTGTAGAAATAAGTACGAGTGTGTCCTAATGCAAACAACCTTTGTAAGAGGTCTACTTATAATAAAAATACTAGATCTGCTAGGACATCAGGTAAGTAAACAACAATAAGTAAACAAGTGAATCGCGACTTGCGTGGGCGCTGACTGACGGTAGACGACGGTCGGCGGTCAGTGAGATGAAACCTCAATAAAACCTAATGGCTCACAGTTGAGATTGCAAAGGTGAAGAGTCCCATCACGGCAACGCCGCGACTGCGGTACCATTGTTGAGCGTGTGGCTGCGAATACCGCGGATTAGTCTAAAGCTTGCCGCTTGTCTAGACTGGCGGGTAATCTGGCCGTTAATATATGAAATTTTGGGTGTATTTTGGGATTTTGCACGCCGATTGTTTGTGTAGATATGTGCTAACAACAAACTAGGTTGCCAACCCGCGTGCATTTAAATTTATGAAGGACCAGTTTTTTTCAGTAATCAGAAAAAAAATGTATTTACTTTCCAAAGAGATATATTAAACTTAATTATAAACTCCATCAAAATTGGTTTACTAACCCTTGACGGCGTAATTAATAGACCGATATGCTTTTGCATGTGAAATCTTGTAGACATGTTTTATATTTAATTGATTTTAATTAATTTAAATTTTAATTTCCAAGCCTTGAGGTACCGGCAAAGGAAAATAGTATCTCCCTTCGTATGTTGTCGTAAGAGGTGACTAAGGTACGAGAACTGATAGATGGCGGTATATCCATCCGATACAGTGTAGCTCAAATGCACAGATAGGCATGGCATCTCCTTCGCGCAGGCTGCGCTTTTTGCGACAACACGCTTGACAAGCGCGGGTGAAGTTCCCCCTGTGGAGCAGTAGACGTCCGATGCCTGTAATGATGATGATGTTAAATATGAAAGTTTAAAAAGTATGATTAAATCGTATATAGTCTATATGAATATATGATTCACTTAAACTGGCATCACAAATATAAAGGGTATAATTTTTAAAAATATATATTTAAATAACAACGATTGTCGGATTTTAAGAAAGTGAACAGCTTTCATATTTTGCGGCAAGAAAAACCCATCTGCTTAAATAATAATCTATAATATAAATATAAAAATAAAACATAACAACATACAAACGATGATAGCAAGGATGATACAATTTCTTAAATCGGGTAACACACCTACGACGTCACAATGTACCTACGACCAAAGTGACTGTTGTTGGCCGGTATGCTCGGCATCACCAAACGATTTCCAATACACCAATAAGTAAATGAATGACTATAGCCACCGTCAGTGCTATAGAGGATTGTTTAACATTGCGAGGTTTGCTTTGGTTGGCCGCGAATGTGGTGGCCGAGCGCGGCGTGGTGTGCTATAGTTCAATCTGGCTATTACCCGCAGCGCCGGCCCAGGCCAGCCGCTCGCTCGGTTCGCATTATAGATGGAGCCACTTGTGCTTTGTTTTCGTTCGCTCCGACGTTTTTTACTCGCCCAGTATCATAATATTAGACAATCGAGACTATAGAAATGACTTCGCCAGACTTGAGCTCGTTATTTGTGGGAAATTTGAGAGATAATCTAAGGATCGGGCTTGCTGATCCCAGAGTGAAGTGCGCTCGCCGCCAGCTTTAATGAATTGAAAATAAAATACGAAGTTTAGTGGAAGTCGACGATGTCTCTGACTGGCTGGATGTCTTGTGTGAGGGTTTAAAAGAATATTGTGAAAAGCAAGGCTAGCTTTATTTTTTGTTTCCAAGGATATCAAAACTCGTGACAGCTATTACCAAGTTCTGAGACAGTATTTTATATATCTCAACGCGATGGAAGTTTTTTGTAATTGATGAGTAAAAAAACATTACTACAACTAACTACGATACGAACAACTAACGATTACAACTAATCCACTTTTTTTTTGTTTGCTAATGTCAGAAAAAAATTCTTAAGAAAGACAAAAAGAATAAAACTACGTGAAACATTACAAATTAACATGTACTCTGGCTTTTTTTGTATTTTCATTGTTAACAAATTGTGCCCTTGGTGCTTGTATTAAATTTATATTATACCTATGTATTTAAAGTATATCTATATATATATATATAGATATACTTTAAAATAAATATACTTTATAATATATATATATATTAATTAACAATAAAAATAAATTAAATTCTTACCATCATACCAAGTATTGAGCTACACTGTGTCGGATAGTTATACCGCCACCTGTCGGTTCTTGTAACTTAGTCACCTCTTACGATACCTGGTACAGAGGGAGATACTGATTTTCTCTGCCGGTACCGGTATAGGTCATAGTTACAACAGGAAGAAGACTATCGCGTCTTCTACTGTTACGATAAGTGTTAAGTGTATTACTTCAACAAAGTTTATATATTTTCCTGGGAGTAAACTTTTCTTGGTATCTAACCAAATAAGTTTTCAGTGACAATATTTTCAACGAGGATATAAAATTATTTACAAACATTTTCGTAGTTCGTACATTATAATATAATCATTTTACTTCCGCCAGCTCCATTAGTCAGTTAGTAACTTATTTTTTTGCTTGTTAAGAATGTAAAATCTTCAAAATTTTTACTGTCGTCTCGCTTCAATTATTTACTGAAGAATTTGTTTATGACTTATAAGAATATTTCTTGACTTTTCGCAGATTCAGACTCCACTAAGGCAGCGAAGAGCTGTATTTTAAATAAGTATCCGCTAGCTCTTAGGGCCTACTATGGTCTCGGTTTTGTAATTCTGCAAAAGCGTAACATGAGCTACTGGCAGAGTAAAATAGTACCTTCCCCTAAACCAGGTACCGTATGTGGCGAGTACTGGAACCGACAGCAAGCGGTATAAACTCAAACTGAATTATGAGCAAAATCGTTCCTTTCTTGACGTTGGCCTTTATCCAGCAGTGGACGATCTACGGTTGCAACGTTGATGGTGATAAGCGTAATGTATAGTGCCTCTCTCTGGAAAGAAAAAGATGCGGGTTCTATTCCCGCTTGACATCTGATTAAAGTATATTTTTACTATTAATATCTTCTTTTAATAAATATTATGTATGCACCTGCGGTAGCTCACTGTTAAACCTTTTATTTATCCCCATTACGGAATGATAATGTGCGCGTCACTAGTAACGCGGCAATGAAATTTTAGAAAAAACATTAATAGCAACATGTTCTAAAAACAGTACCGAAAACATATTCAATTCTTAATGCACATTCCCTCCACTAAAATAAATGAACAGAGTATTACGGGCAATTCTCCGTATCGTATCGTCCTTTGTAGGAAATGTTTGTAAAAATATTAAAAATGGCAAACACGCGCGCTGCTCGCCGGCGGAGGGCGCGCGGGGCCGCCCCGCCAAAGTCCGCACACTCGTTAGTGTTTTTAATATTTTTGCTTGCATTCGTTATGAATACGCCGAGTGGATAAAAAACAGGCTGAGACGCGGACATGTTTGTATGAAGTAAACCCCTCGAGAGCATTACTTTAGTTTAACTATTACAAGTATCAAAATATTTAATTAAAATTTTTATTTGCCTTACAAACAACAAAAGGAGATCTAGCTAGTCGCGTTATTTACTAAAGAAGTAAATAAAGAGTCTAATTCATTGGGAGTTTTTGGTCGTCTTCATATCAGCTGCAAGACATCCATTCCTGGACATAGGCCTCGTGACACTGTTTATAATCATTTCGAGCCTTAGCCCAATAAATGCCACACTGGGCAGGTGTAGTGGAAATCGCAGTACGTATCTTCTTGACGAGGATGCTACTGCCCATCCTTGGCCCATTGTTGATGAGATACGCCAGTAAGAATGGATAATATGGATACACCACTATCTGTCGGTTCCAGTACCCAATCGTCCCTTACGACATCTAGTACTGAGGGAGGTACTATTTTACTCTGCCAGATGGGTACCACAGAAAATGCATCTTAGATCTAATCTTAATAAAAAAAAACTCAATACAGAGTTGTATTAATCTAATGTTTTGACATTAAGATAAAAACGATCCACGTGCACAATTCAATTTACTAATATTACCAATAACAATAGCTCCCGGAACGGATGACCAAAGAAACCTTAACGCACCTGTACACAGCGCATAGGGCGGTCAATCCATAACATGGGCAGATGATTTGATTAAAAATGCAGATGGTCATCCACCCATCTTTTTGGAAATTTAGTGGAGAAAATCCAACCAACAAAACCAACTCACAACTAAAGCCAAATGACATAAATAAATAATTGCGCGCAACATATCATACATTGCTTCAAAGATAAGTCGCTTAAACCTTGTGTTACGACCACCAGGCAACACAGGAATCACAAATATAATATTTACACACGTATTTAACCAGAAACAAATACCCATCACATATTTGTTCTGAGTAGAAAGCGAACTCAACAGAAGAGGAAAGAACAACGAAAAAAACAGGCCCCTCAGACTGCGCGTATAGCGAAAGAACCAAGTACGACTCTGAAACATTGTATTATGAACATAAAACTGTTGGCAGTGTCAATTCAATTGACTTTTCAGTGCTAAAAATTAAATAGTGTTTGGAATTTTTTAACGATGTCCATGTATTTTCCATTCGCCGCCGTGTCGCTCCGTGATCCTCGTTAGAGCGCGATCCTGTTAAATACGGCGTCGCTCGCCGGGGGATAGTTTGCACAATATTTTCATTTAAATTCCCAGTTTACGGTCGGGAGCAGAAACAACTCACATTTTTGCATATATGAATGTAGTGGTAGCACACGGTCGCGCTCGGTTCATTACGAAAACTAATTTTACATTTGGCAACATTACCGTTATGTAAATTTACTTTTTGCTCTGTTCATTTTACTATCCTGCTTAGGAAAAAGTTAACTTACTTTATTATAAAATTTAAAAAACTTGTTAATGTTGTATATCCGTGAGTCTGTCTGTTTCGCTTTCACGGTTTTACCGGTAAACCAAAGTTGAGAAAAAGGCATGAAAACAACTTAAAATCTATGGTTAGACGTTCACCACCCTTAACCCCGGAACAAATCCATCAAGACACAATATAACAAAAAAAACAATTTACAAAAGCTATCATATATTGACCTGACTCCGTGATAAGAAGCTTAAAGCACTTATATTACGGAAGTCAGACAATAGAGGAATCACAAATATAACAATTAAACTCATATTTTTAACACTCAGGCATAGAAAAAAACATATAAATATCATCATATAAATATTTTTCCTTGGTGGGTATCGTACCCACGACCCTTGGCGCACAAGAAAGGATCTACCATCTGCGCCATCGGGCCCGTAAATAATAGTTTCAAGATGTGTATGCAATATACTACTCGTAGTTATATGGATATAGTATTAAAGCTGTGGAGTCCCTCGCCAGTATGTGAGTATCGTTAGTGGCGAGGCACCAAAACCGACAGATGGCGGCACATCCACCTGAAAAAAGTGTAGTTCTAATGCAACAGGATGGGGATGGGCTTTCCGTATTGAAGCTACGCTCTGCAATTGTCACTACACCTGCAACACAGTGAATATGGGCAAAATTCCCCATGTGAAGGCCTTTGTTTCCAATTGTGAACGCCAGCTTCAATGTTTTTAATATTCAATATATGTAATGTGGCTTTCTAGATGACATACAATTTATGTCATCGTTATAGCTATTGGAAGTCCACTGTTGAACATAGGCCTCCCCAAGAAAGAGGAAATTTTGGCTATAATTGCCGCGCTGGACAAGCGTGTTGGCAATCGCAGAGTGCAGCTATCGCGATGGGGATGCTGCTGCCGATTCCGACTCTATGCATCTGAGCTAAAGTGTTTCAGATCGATAAACCGTCTTCTGTCGGTTCTGGTACCGTAGTCACCTCTTACGACACATGGTACAGCGGGAGGTACTATTCTGTTCTGCTGGTACAAAAATGTATGTACCGCGACATATGTCAAAAAATGAGCAATCAAATTCACGGATGGTAGTTGAAATAGTTGTCGGTTAAGTTCCACAACAAGTGAAGGCAGTTACAAAGTGTGTCGCCGTAAATAGCCGCGCTGCCGCGCCGACACGCAATAGTGCCGCCAAGTTTTGTAATAACGCCCCAAGTCGATCGACGCGAGGAAGAACACCTCGCCACGCACCCGTGCGCTCAGATTAGTCCAGACCAGCGGCTCCCAAACTGTATCACGTGAATGCCCTTCTTTTACGAAGACAAAATTATAAAAAAATATTACAGCAATTTTGCTCTTAGTCGATGTTTTTGTGATTCTAAAACATTTGACCGGGCCATCGTCGGTTTAACAGTTTGAAATCAACCTACAGGGATAAATAAATAATTTCACACTACATCTCATACATTAACGTGACTCCGAAATAAGTCGATTAATGCACGTGTGTTACGGTCTGATGTCCAGAGGAACATGAATGAACACAAGGAATCACAAATATAATACTTAATACATACATTGAACACCCAGACACAGAATAAACACAAATATAATCATTTAAGTATTTGTTCAGGGCGGGGCTCGAACCCACGACATTTGGAGCACAAGTAAAGGTCAGTGCCATCGGGTCCGTGAATGAAAACACTTTGGCAACTACTGGAAGGCGCTCACAAGACGGATATATAGCAATAAAGTTCCTTTGTCTGCCTGAAAACGAGCCACAGTCAAGTAGGCTGAAGGCTTTGGTTTTAAAACACTTAACCCCTGTAACAAGGAACAATATTCGACTACACGATTTGTGTGTACGCCGGCTCCATACAAAGGTTGCTTCGAAGAAATTGTTTGATGCGATAAGACCGCCCATTGTATTGCTCAACTTTGTATTTTGTTGTATATGTGAATCTGGTATACAACCAGCAATAACATGATTCATTTGAAAGTAAATGTTACATCGTTCCAGCCATTGTAAGTTCACAGCTGGACATAGGCCTCCCAAAAAAATTGGGGAAAAGTTGCCCATAATTGCCGCACTGGGCAAGTGTGTTGGCAATCGCAGAGCGCAGCTTTTACGACAGGGACTATAGAATAGGTCCTCCTTCTGTACCAGGTGTCGTAGGAGGCGACTAAGGTACCAGGACCGACTGATATATAGAGCGGTATATCTATCCCAGCGCGGCAATTATGGACAAAATTCTCTTTCTTGGGGAGGCCTTTTTGAGAAATTACTATTGGAGGAATTATAAAGACACGATATAATTTGAATCAATATCCAAAATGTAAATTCTGACTTCTGTTTATTTTGGATTCAATTAAATTAAAAGAGACCTAGATAAGTCCAGATTAATCAAAACGTACAATATGAGACTCCTAAAAGAATTATGAAAAAGTTAAATCCAGGAAACTACTTATAAAAGAAAATCAGTAATATTATTCATTTAGTTTGCAAATAATATAAATATCTGAACAACGAGGACACTTAACAGAGGCGTTAAGGAGGAGCGCAAAGTTGCAAGTTTAAGACATATTGAATTAATTAGGTCGTCAAGTTTGGAAGCAGTAACTGTAAGCGGTAAGCCGAGGGCGGCGGCGGGCGGCACGCCGCGCCCCGCACTGTTAGACCCAACTCTGATAACACTTCCGTAGTATACTGACGCGTGCAAGCTTCAGGTGACTCTACTTTACAGGTAACATTGTTATTAAAACAATTTTGAACGCTTCATTTCTCTTATTTAGATTTTAAATCGTCGTTTGCATCACTTGCGGCAATCGTTCTCAAGAGTGACAGATGTCATGTCTGAATATATGACGAACATAATTACTACTCGTATATTAAAATAGTTCGAAATTCCAATTTTGAATATTCGGATTTATCTGTATCCATGAAGGTGCTAGTTGTGTTTTGTGATCTACCAGGGCTATGATGTTAGCCTTTAACACAAGTTTTCTAAACGACTTATCAAAGAGTCAGTTGAATGTATGAGATTTTGTGAGAATTTATTTATTATAAAAAAACAAAAATTATAATCCAATTTTCTTCAGCCTTACAACGCCTTATACACTTGAGTAGATGTCCACAGTACAATCACCACAGTTATGAGTACCGTGAATACTATCAATTTATATTTTCTGAATGACCAATTCTGCCATGAACTAAGAAAACAAACGTAAATGACCAATATTATAGATTCAATTACGAATTGAGAACAATTGAACAATTAACACTAAGCACCAGAGAGAACATGTCCGTCCGCAAAGGTGCTGGAACAAAATGGCAACGCCCTGACCGGTTTTCCGGTGAATGGAGACGGATTCTTATAAGAATGCATTTATTAAAAATCTATCATTGCCGCAGTTCACACACTCCCTACAATCAAATAAATCAGTTTATTAATTAACAGCATCATCCTGTCAACACCAGCAACGTTCAAATGTGATCAAATCAACGCGTAATAACCGCAAATATTTGATGTTTAAGTTTTCAATATATGAATGTTAATTGTGATAAAGCTCGTCAGCAGTGAAACGAGCGACGAGCGCGTTTGTCGTATTTAATTAGACCGCTTGTGCGCGCACTCATTACGCGGCATCGACACTGATTTGTTTTGACATTACACTAATTGTCAATATTTGATTCAGATCTGGGGGATTGTCATTATTTATTTGTTTAGTCAACTTTATTTTATCGCTGGATGATATACTTCTAATTCTCCATAATTTTGAAATTGACTTAGTCTAGGACGTCAATTGATGTTTATGTATACATGAACACGCTCAGTGGTGCAAACAATTTTAACCCAAAAAGAAGGATAATTTACACGGTTACACGTTTTCAGTATTTGCAGCATTTAACATGCTTACTCAAACCTACTTATATTATATATAATAGTAAGTAATACTAATAACAATATCTGATAAGTCATAAATATAGGCCAATTTTTTTATGTATTAGGTTCGGTAACATTGCTAGGAATTAAATAACAAATCGTGCCATTGATGTCCGTAATTTGCATAGAGTTGACGATTATTATAAATCGGAATGGTTATTATCAGACGTCGCAGCGGCGCCGGAGGGCGCGCGCCGCGCGCAGCTTGTGGGCGCGACGTGACTCGCGTGGTGAGCTCGTTTGACCGTCGGCCAGCTGATTACTCCCGCACAATATCATTAATACTGTATCCAATGTGCTTATTAAACAGTTTCCAATCATAGTTTAATAAAATCGTATTATTGTAATAAAATTAATGATGGTGTACTGTCAGTATAAAAGTTAGGTTAGGTTTAAAAAAACATACTCAAAAAAGATTTATTTAAGAAAGACATTACCTATTATAAAATAAATACCTCGAGTAACGATTCATAAGCACGCCTTTAGAAGTGAGGTGAAACTTAATTCTGACCAAGTCACATTAAAAGCTTGGACAAGTGTAATACAAGTATGACATCATCATCATCGTTTCATCATCACCTTAGGACGTCCACTGTTAAAATACGCCTCCCCAAGAACTTCTAATAGGACTGGTTGTGGGCGGCTGGCATCCAGTGCAATGGTGCGGTCAAGTCAGATTCATACAGATCTGTCCAGCTAGTGGGTAGAGCTCTAACCCTGCGTCTTATCTAAACGTCTATATAAATAAAATAATAAGAGACTCAAAATACAAACTCACACAAAATATAGTAACTTGTTTATTTTGTATGTCTATTTGTTCTGAGTACATAGCCAGAACTATTTTTCGAAAACAAGAAAAGAAAAAAAGATTTTTCAATGATAAGCCATGTTTTTTTCCGAGTAAAAGCTCTACAAGTACTTGCAATAAAATCCCTGATAATGTAAAATATGTTAGATTTAAATGTGTGGAATCAATAAAACTTTTCTGCAAACGAAAATACGTACACCAGCTAGCTTTAACTATAGAAACTAAAATATTTAATGTGCGAAAACAAAATGAGCTATAAAAGTTTAAACAGCGCATTGCCCTGGGCGCACTGTAGATACTTAAAATACAGCTCGTAGCAAGTGACTACGGCGGCGTGTCATAGGCTCATAGGCACTGTCTACGAAGTTGCATTTACTGCGCTAAGTTCTTAAAAACACATTATTCACACTATTTCATCTCGTCTACGTTGTAAAGAAATTGTTTCAAGTTATTGTCCTTCTTTGTCTGACTTTCATGCATATTAAACAAGGTCTTAGGTGAAATAAGTTTATCTACTACGGGTACACTTTAAAGTTTAAAACAATTACCTTTTACCTGTAAATTGTTATCACAGTAATCTCAAAAGAGTGAAGGACGAGATTTTAATCAAACAAATTCAATGAATCACCGGCACCCAATATTACTGGGATATTAATAAGCAAGTTAGCAAGTTGTCCGGCGCCGGAGGCCGGCGGCCGACGGCCAGGTTCGCTTCTCGGCTAGTTGCAGTTTAGAATTCACTGGCGACTAATAGTGGACAAGGCTTTGATTACGGACTTTGGGAACAGTTCCCAGCGCGGTCCAGTCGAGCGTCTAGTTTCACTAACCCTCCGCACAATTTAACTCGCCGTCTTGCAAATTTGTTACTAAGATTTGGACGTCCAAAATTCATTTCCTTACAAGTACAATGCATTTCTTTTTGACAAATCTGAGGAAAAATATTCATAAACGTTATTGATTTCATGAGTTGCCATGACTGCGTAATATATTAACAATGAATTTAAGACAACATCCTCAGTAATATAAGCTTTTATAGAACTAGAAACAGTCAAATTATCCCAAACAATATTTTCGCGTCCCTCGAGCCTCGACCGGCGCTATATACTCCTTTATTATGCTGGTCTTCATAGTAAATCCTCTTCGATTGCCTAGTAAACATGCAGCGTGCCCTCTTGTTCAACCCTCGTGAGATCTAAAAAGTCAAAATAACCCCTTGGTTGTCATTCCTTGCCATTTTAACTACTACGAATCCGCTGGGCTGTATCGTTACCTTCGGATCTTATGAGGCTCGTATTAGAATTCCTTAACATTGCATTAAGCAATGTATTTTTCAACATTATATAAGTTTATTATTTGTCTTGAGATATAAATAAAAAGTATTTCACATTTTTCTATCACTAACTGTTAAATAATATTCTGTAATAATTATATGAATACGCTATTTACAAGATATACGAATATAAATAAGACTAGAAAGTAATCAAATCATTTTTTAATCGATTCCGTGTCCCTTCCCTAGGCGTGGCCTGTGCTGCGCTACGTTTACACTAATATCCGCACAACACAGCAGTTCTACTCACCCGGCTAATCACCCCACATAAGGACACCTGAATGCCCTCAGCGAGGCTACCCATTAACCAGCTGATCATTATTAAAAGGATTTCTTAATGGTTACTAAGATAGACCTTAATTATTATTTGACGGTGGAAATTAGACGAGATTGTTAAAGGGCTACTGCTCTGTGTAATAGAAGGCGAGTGCCGTGACTTTTTAAAATGAGGCTTATTTCTGTCTCAGCATCGAGACGGGAGAAATTTTAGGTATTCAGGCATAATTCTCTTTTTTCGTCGAGAAAATAATTCGTCAGTGTCAGAGATTGTATCTGTATTATACATTCATGTATTTTTTATGTTGGCAAACTTCTGTTTTATATTAGTTTCCTAATTGTGTTCCTAGACTGATTTTGTCTCGCTATTATCAGAAATGTTTCTTGTACTTCTGAGTTAGATTGTTATACGTCGTCAAACTTCTTTAAGCTTAAAACTTGTGTTGTGGTATTTATTTGTTGCGAGCAAGTAGAAATTACGTTAATATGAATATTAAGTTTTATTTACGGCATTATCGAGGAGTTTTGTATTTAATTTATTGTGAATCATCATCATCATGTTGACCTTTGGAAGTCCACTGCTAGAAATAGGACTCTTTATGACAGGGGGGTTTTGTCCATAATTGCTGCGCTGGGCAAGTGTATTGGAAATTGCAGATCGCAGTTTTCGCGATAGAGATGCTGCTGCCCATCCCCGCCCTATGCATTTGAGCTGCACTGTATCGGATGGATATACCGCCATCCGTCGGTCCGGGTGCCTTAGTCGTCGCTTACGATACCTGGTACAGTGGGATGTACTATAGTACTCTGCCGGTACCTCACGGGGGTTGGTTGTATATACCTACATAATCTAAGGGGATCCAAAAAAGTTTGATTCTTAAAACAGTAAGAATGGCTAACCCCAGTTTTAGTAACACGGGATCTTATGCAAACACTGTAAATTTTCATTAAAGGGTCCTTTCTGCTATGAGGTGTAATGAGCCTGCTGTTCACATACTCGTAGTTTACGAGCCGTCCAACACTTACAGTGTCAAGTTTCATCACATTTGACGAGTCGGGCAATTACCATACAAGGTCTGGTCCTGCCCGATCCTACAAACTTGACCTCGTGTTTAGATGAACAAGGACTAAGATTTTTAATAGTACTTTAAATAGTTAGCTGTAATTTTTTATCTTGTAATTTAATCATAGCTTGCTTTTTTTAGAATATGCTTTATTTTTTATTATAGGTTAATCTTTGTAATTCAGAAAATATAATACCAATATGGCTGCGACGTCACTATATTAACATATGTCATTCCAATTAAGCAATTACTACATAGTATAAACCAAAGTCACTTTCCGCTGTCTGTCTGCCCCTATGTATGCTTAGATCATTAAAACTAGTTTCTTTCGATGCGGTTTTTTTAAACAAATAAAGTGATAAAAGAAATAGTTTTTATGTATAATAACCATCGCCATCATTATATCGGCCGCAAGACGCCCACCGCTGAACAAAATCTACAAGTGGTCAAATCAAATTACACTTTATTCAAGTAGGCCCATTATAAGCACTTTCGAATCGTCGAAAATAATAAATCTATCAATTTTATTTTTGAAATATGTAATACTAAATTCTATTATACTCGTAATATTAAAAACCCTGATGACCCTACGGGATCATAAGAGTTATCTCACATATAAATTAGGCTTACTTTAAACAAGTCGGCTGGCACCAAAGGGATCTCAAAACTAAGTTTAATGCAGGTTTATTAAACGACAAAGGTTCTGCCGACAACCGGGTGCCTGATCTAATTGTTTAAAATCATTAATAGGATTTTCCCAATAATTACTACGCTGGGAAGACGTGGTGATCACCCTAGCCTAGAGCATAGCTTTGCGGCGAGGATACTGCTGCTCATCTCCGCAATATGTATTTGAGCTACGCTAATTAGATGGTTATACCGCCATCTATCGGTTCTGGTACCTCAATCGCCTCATACGAAAGCTATTACAGAAGGAGGTATTCTTCTACCGGTACCTCACGGCATGTATAATACATGCATAATATATTAGAGAAACACTGATAACTTTAAGTTTTATAATTTTAAAAGTAGTATTTTATAAATAATCATATTGTTTTGCATTTAAAAAGTTCGAAGGTCTATTTCTTAGAGACAAAATAATCTTATTAAGGCAATCTCCATTTAAATAATTGACTATTTCAGTGATAGAACGCGGCGCAGCTTCCAATATGCATGATGCCTCATATACTTTAGGAGTGTAATATGCAGTAATTTTGATAGTGCCTCCGAGGGATGGAACCACTTGTATTGTTTGAGAGCGTGAATCTTTCCACGTGGAACAAGTGTGCAGATCGTCTGCGTTTGATAGCACAAGCGCCCCCACCCCGGCCACCGCACCCCGCATACTACGCCCCACACCCCGACACATGTCTGCAGCTATTTCGATATAAGGGCGGATTTCCATTAATGAGTACATGCGCCAGAAAATAGTACAATTGTATATAACATTTCGTGGGTTTACATAATAGATTAAAGTAATGTACAACGACTTTGTATGAAGTATGCAACGATATATAATGTATGTATTATATATCGTCTGGTGTATAGAATAAAGAAGGAAACTGCTTCATCAAAGATAGGCATTTGGTGGACCGGGGTTTGGACTACTGCGGGCATTTCTGATGCCGAGGATCTCGCTTGTTGTGCAGCGTGGAAATGCTGCAAGCATTCTGGAGACCTTTGGGTTGGACATGTCTCTTTTTTGGTAATCATAATATGTTTAGAATAATAAAGATTTATATTAATATTGTAATAAATTCATCTACTATGATTTTATAATATGTACTATATATAAGTAATTATTTTAGTAAATAATTATTATATTTCAACGTTACTAACAGATAAAAAAACTTTAAAGAATATATTACATGTTATAATTATACGTTTTACATGGTATCTTTTAGTTTTTGTCGGATATCTTAAATATCTAAATATTTAGTACAAGATAGTCTAAAGTCATTGAACAGACACAGCCGATCACCGACAGCCCAATAAACCAGCGTTTGTAGCGAAGTTGCAGTCAACCATCAATTACTGCCCCGATGTAAAGACATTTTAGTGACGATTCAATATTTAATCATTTAAAAGAGATTCGACTATTTCACTAAGGGTTTACATGCCACTGGAAACAGTATTAATATAGCTATAGTCAGCGTTACGCATCTCCATTGGTGGCAGTCAAACCTTATTTTAACTATTCCTTGATATAAATAGCTGCGTATTTGTGAAAAGCGTATCGCTGTAGCTAAAATTGCTTTTGCAAACACATCATATCTAATACAAAAGCGCACAAGAATTTATGGAAATACAAGAGGACATGTTTGTATAAATATAAATTCTTTCATATCTTCATCACCTAAAATGTACGAATAGTAAGGTACTTAATAAGTCACGATTGACTTTACTGAGTTTTTGACCTGTAGAGAGCAGTTATTATGAGAATCTTATTCTTGAACCGGTATGACAATCATGTCTGCGAACTTGTGATGCCACTTTAGTTTTCATAACGCATGGAAAATACTTACAATAGGTCCAGTAATTTTATACTTTGACCTTGTTTTATATATTTACGGGTCCGAACGCGCAGATGGTAGTGATCCAATCTCGTGCGCTATGGTCGTGGGTTCGATCCCCATCCAGAACAAATATTTATATGGTGATGTTTGTGTTTGTTCTGTGTCTGGGTGTTAAATGTATGTAATAAAGTTGAATATTTATGATTCCTCTGTTGTCCGTAACACAAGTGATTTAAGCTTATTACGGAATCAGGTCATGTATGAGTTGTTGAGGGGAAAAAAACAACAATATTTTTTTATCGTAAGCCACGGGACCTTTTTTGTTATCAAAAGCAATGTTAAGGACATCCGGGTTCATTCTGTCTTTGAGTTTAATTAACGTGAAGAGAGTAAAGGATTTTCTGCAATTGCTAGACCTGGGTTTCTCTAAGTGATAACCAAAAGGTTAGTTGGTACCTATCCATTGCAATGGTTAAGACATAAAATATTAATTGACAAGTTGTTGACCAACAAAATTGTCACACGAGACATTATCGCTTGGTTTATCTTGTTTGATCTATAAAATATTGAACTTCGCTGTCATTTCACATTTAAAGCGATTCAATTTAATTAAATTTTCAAAAACCATACATATAACTTTGAACAATTGTTTATTTTTTTCATGATGTTTGCTGAGATTTGAGAAACTAATATCTGGCACTTTTTTCTATCTTGAACTGTAGACTATGAATTTCAAAAAAAATAATATTATTATTAGCTACACTCTGCAATTGCCGTCAAAAATCACTTTAAAGGACGTCTGTGCGGCTGAGGAAGTCTTTCGGTTGATGTGATCAATAAACTTGAAACAACTTTCAAAGTTGATATTTGTTGACGTAAAAATATATTATTGACAAAACAGCTTTTAAAATTACTTATAATCCATTTATCATATCAGTCAATAGAAGTCTACGGTTGAACATAGGCCTCCCCTAGAATTTTTTCGGCAAGCGTGTTGGCGATCATAGAGCGCAGCTTTCGTGATGCGGATACTCCTGCCCAACCCCTCCTTGTGCATTCCACTCTGATCCGGATGAATATACCGCCATCTGTCGGCTCTGGTGCCTCAATTGCATATTTTTTTCTGTTTCTTGTAATGGTTGATGGGGAGATAAATCCATCTGGCATTAAGTCCGCCATTTGTACATTTTGTAACATTTTGTGCGATTAAGTTAAATAAATAAAAAATTAAACAAAATATTGCCTCTTACACCTGATACAGGAATAGGTACTATTCTATTCTGACGGGTCCTCAGTAAATTTTCCGCCAGGGGTAGAATCCTAAGGGTATTTACAAATATAACCATTAAACGCAGACCCAATACACCGTTCCGTATGACTACGCGAATTAATGGAAAATTAATATTAAATAAAAACATGGAAAATGTTTACGACTGCGTAACTTTACAAATTACCTCTCAACAACAGTCCACGGTTAAACGCTAATTAGTTGCCGGATACAAAATTAAATTGAATTGAGAACTCTGGCCTTTGTCGACCGGGAATAATACAAACAGGGCTTAGTCATTTTCCTCGAAGAACTAATGGACACTCCATTAACCTCCGTAATTATACAGCCTCCGCCAAATATCGAAGATTGTATGTGAAGCTGAAAAAAAGACGCAGCTTATTGTTTTTAGATTTGTAAAAACACTAGCTTTCTGCGCATATTTTATATTGCAAAGCTAGTGTTTTTCCAGGGTCAAAAATAGCTTATGTCCTTCAAATTTCAACGGTCAGACTTTCAAACCTTCTCATTTATATTGGTATAGATAAGCTGCTCTCTCGACTGTCTGTCTGCCTGTATAAAATCTGCATGCTTAATTTAGTAATTCTATTTTATTCTCAGATGATACCAGACTGTTTTATCTTTATACGTTATATCATATTTGTTATATGATGTCGAAGTTAAAAAGTAAAAGACATTCTTACGGACCATCAAAATTTTTTAACTGTATTAGGCTAGTTCATTATAATATATTGACGACATTCTTAAATGGAGTTTGTTAAATAAAATTAAAAAAAAATTGTTCCATAGTCATGAGAAAACTCAAAGATTATCAAAAATGTTATTGGTCAAAATTTCCGCACGTTTCAAGGCCTTTAATGATAGATCCATGGTTAAATTCGGGTACCATTAATACAATACTTTATTATAAACAATATTGTAATAAACCTGCAGAAAACTTAGCTTTAAAGCTCGTCTGGTGCAGGTTAAAAAATGTAGGGTAGGCTTCTTTCGAATGTGTTAGATGATCTGGTATCATCCATCATTGAACATAGGAACTATATATTAATAACAATAATGGATGATACCAGAGCATCTAACTAAGAACTTCTTATTTTTGAACGCACGTACGCATATATTAATGATTTTTTGAACATATTTATATGTAAGTAATAATAGTAAGGAAGTTTGTTTAAAACATGTTACTCCATATTGTGTATAGCTAACGTACGCATCAACTTTTTATTTGTCCACCCCAAATTTTGTCTGGAGGAGATCTTCCAGATCAATACTACCTCAGATTGCACTATTTAAAATATAAATGTATGTGTACAAAAAAACATATTATTATTGTCATGTCTACAGACGTGCTTTATTTTCATAGTGACAGTGATACTTCAGTGTTGCTTATACTCCTGCGAAACTTTTGCGGGATCTTTGTCAATGTGTCACCTCACTGCAGAACTCCGGCAACATTGGTCATTCTACATACACAATTCCATATCGAATATATGCTCTATAACTCACACATCGATTATCATTCCGTTAAATTGACAGAGTTAATTAAAGTTGCATTATCGCGGTCGAGATCAAAGCCGCCGCCAGACGTCAAACATCCTGTCCCGAGGGCGCTCGTGACGCGCGTCACCCGGCGGTACGTTCCGTTACAATACGAATTTATTGGATTATCACACTTACTATACTTACATTACTCAGCATCGCCTCTTTGACAAGTGTCACGTAACCATGACTGTAATGACTTGTGAACATCTAACACACATAGACGTTGTAAACTGCGGATACCATACAAACAGTACTTTAAAACTGTTCCTGTAGAATACAAAGTTCAGCCCGTTTTACTTTTTGATTAAGCTGTCATGTCAGATAAATATCTGCTAGATAAAATGCAGAAAGTATAAGCCTAGGTGACTTTTTATATGATCGAATATCGTCTGTTAGATTCACTGAATATTCTGTCCAAACAAAACCTTAATATACAAAAAATCACTTTAAGATTAATGACAGACAACAGAAGAATCGCAAATATGAATAATATATTTAAATACATATAATTAACACCCAGACACAGAAGAAATATAAATATCATCATAAAAATATATCTCCTGGGCCTCACTCATCGAACCCACGACCTTTGCCGCACAAGACGGGATCACTACCGTCTGCACCATCGGACCCGTATAATAGTAGTATAGTTGAATTGAGGTACCGGCAAAGTAGAACAGTACTTTCCTCTGTACCAGGTGATGTAAGAGGCGACTAAGATACCAGAACCGACAGATGGCGGTATATCCATCCAAAACATTGCATTGAAATGGGCAGCAGCATCGCCATCGCAAAAGCTGCGCTCTGCGATTGTCAACACGCTTGCCCAGCGTGACAATTATGGGCAATATTCCCCTTATCTTGGGAGGCCTATGTCCAGCAGTGGACTTTCAATGGCTGGTAGTAGAACGTCGAATTAATAAAACAATCCTTTCAAAGGGATAACGTTGTAGGCCCCCGCTAGTCAACTAAGCGATACTAAATTAAAATCTAAGCTGGATCCAAAATGGATCAGTGGAACAAATACAAAAACCATTGTCAGCTGCAATAGCTGCCAGCCGGCTTAGCCGGCCGTGGTACGAGCCGCCGGCGCCGGCCGGCTGTAATCCGACTCGGATAGATTACAGTTTTTCGCCCGCTGCGCTTCAGAGATTGCTTTTTTGTTGAGTTACATCTTTTTGTTATGAAGACGTATGTTCAGACAGCAAGGTTTTGAAGTATTTATTATTATTAATTAGTATAATGGGAAGGAACGATCCACTTGATTGTAGTCTGCCATCTCTAGGTCTTCACAATGGTCAATTCGCCTGAATCACTATAATTAAGTTCAGACACCTTTATTTAGAATCACACTTTTATACAATCAACATAACTCTGTCACTTTCTACACGTGTTGTTCGGTGGTCCGTTGCAAATTAAATTGCTCTAGACCGACCGCTACGCCATTGACTCTGCCTAAATCTTCTAGGTGGGGCTGGCGTCTCTTAACTTCTGCACACCGCCTCTGTATTATATTCAGCGATCGCTTCAGGTACTTCAGTCTCCACTTACGATTCCTTGTACAGAGTTACCTCTGGTATGGTTTTACGCCACCGCACACAACTTACTAGTATCGCTTAAGATTTGTAATTCCTAAACTTCCAAACAATCGCACAGGATTTGACAGCTGTTTAATAAATAGAAAACGCTATCACAAAGAATAGCTCGTTCCTCGTAATTTCTCTCTTTCTTGGGGAGGTCCAGCAGTGGACTTCCAATGGTTGATATGATAATATTTATGGAATAGATAACACCTATTCCGACAAGTGTAAGTGTTAGTTTAGTAATAACTTCGGAATAACTCCAACCACCGTGATAGCCGTGAGGTATCGGAAAATTAGAATAGTACCTCTCTGTACCAGGTGTCGTGAGAGGTGACTAAGGTGCCGGAACCAACACATGGCGATATAAACATGCAGAACAGAGCATCTCAAATGCACAGGTGAGGTAGGTAGCAGCATCCCCGTCGCGAAAGCTGCGCTCTGCGATTGCCAACTCACTTGCCCAACGCAGTAATTATGGATAAATAATCTAATAAAGATAATCCCCCTTTCTTGGGGAGGCCCATGTCCAGTAGTGGACGTCCAACAACTGGTATGATGAACTCCAACCATTCCACATTTTTACATTAAGTCACTGGTATGCATATGAAAACAACAGTAAACTTGAAATTAATAAACTTGATTGTTTTAAAATATCTAAATAAAAGTGATACCACTGACACCAAAATATTTATGGATAATTATTATTATCAGTAAATTAACAAAATTAAGCATAGATGTAGTGGCAATCGGTAATGAAGGGACAATTACAATAATTACATTATTCAAAAGCCTTCATTATTAAATGTATTGATACCGATGATTTCAAATACCACCTTACCTTCCACACAAGCGAAACTACGGGCTACGGCTAGTAATAATAGACACGTATATGCGAAGTTATAAAGGTACGTCTCTGTCAGTCAGCTCCATGCTGCGCTGTAACGGTTCACCTACAAAAAACCCGAATTAATGAAAGAGTAACAAACATCCACCCAATACTCGTGAACGGGTTGTTACACGAATCGATTCGATAGCATTGCGAAAATGATATTGTCACAAATTATAGCCTTTGAGGTAAATATATTGCTTTTGCAATCAACAGAGTCGTTGTGATTGTGACTACACCGGGACTGCGTTCGACGCGGCGCCGAATAGTGTCGGGTGCCGGGTCGGGTCGCGAGCCAAATGAAATACTACCGATTTTTCAATTGCAATTTAATCAATCCTTCGCTAAAACTCTGTTATCTGGCTTCTAATTTTACAACCCATTTCATATGGCGCGATCTTGCAGTTTTTATCAAATCTTTTCCATTACATTACTTCGTCTTGATATACTGTTGGGCCACGTGGGTGACGTTGGTTTATTCACGGATCTCCTCACTCCTTGTTTGACTCAAAGAGGCTACAACCATTGCCGTCTCCAAAGCTTATGGAGTAAGTTAATAAATAATAATAAGATACCACGTTGATCATATCAGGAGCCATGAAAAATATTATGAATAAATGAATTTAAAATAAATTTAGCAATATTTACCTACACTCTTCCGAGACGAGGTGTACCACTAATAACGGTATCGAAAACCTTGTCCTCAAAAGTTTCATACGCAGAAAGTGAGCGCGTTCTCTTCTAAATGTTTTAATGCATAAAAAATTATAAAATAGGCGGTTGTTCTGCGTGAGTATCTTTTTAAAAAAGGCTGTGCCCAGACTTAAATGGTTACTATATCATAAAAGCAAGTGTCACATGAAACCGTATGTGCATTATAACTTATCACCAAATGTCTGATACAAATTTATCTCATACACCAAAAACATGAGAACAAGGATATGGAAAAAAAACAATAATAGTGCTGTAGTTTTCTTTGGTATCGCATTGTGGTACAATCCGATACCGGTCCGGTTCAAACAATTATTCATCATAAGATTCAATTGTAATGTGTTGCACATTAATGGGTTGAAATAGACGAGATACATTTTTAGAGGTCAAAAGGACTGCAAAAAGATTTGAGAATGTAATATGTTTTTGAAATATAGCAAATTCAAAAGATTTTAGATACGTTTTATATTAGCTAAGGATGACTTCATATTGTACCAAGTTCGTGCGTCTATCGCGGCGACTCTTTCCTAAATGTTTCACATTGTACTGTAAAAACTTTTAAAATTTAACCATATATATTCCGTTTGACCGTGAGGTACCGGCAGAGTAGAATAGTACCTCCTCCTGTACCAGGTGTCGTAAAAGGCGACTAAGGTACCAGAACCGACAGATGGCCATCTGCTGTTGCCAACACGCTACGTACATGCAACATATCCCCTGTCTTATTTTTTTTTAATTTATTGAGACCACAAACAATTTTACGATACTAACTTAATATAAAACTTACGACAAATATCTTATAAATCATTGTAAACCCAACTTAGCTGGTCAAATATTACATTTAGAAGTTACATATGGCAATACCTGTATAATAAATTTGGCTGTTATTGCTGGCTTCCCGTTCACGGCTGGTAAAATTAATATTTTACCAGCCGTGAACGGGAGGAATACTGCCCATAATTGCCACGCCGGGCACGCGTGGTGTCAACTGCAGAGCAATTCTTCGTGACAGAATTGCTGCTGCCAATTCCAGGACTATTTCAGCCATCTATCGGTCCCAATACCTTAGCCTGCTTTTATGACACCTAGTGGGAGGTAAGATTATACTCAGCTGATACCCCACGGAGTACTCATTCCATTATACAGATAAATGATATCCACCAAAATGTATGATTTATTTTTATGCCTCCGTTCACATTCGCACTTGTGGAAACAAGTTCAAATTTTTGTTCGTTTCTTTCGATTATATCGATATTTGAGTGATGTACCATATGTTGGGCAGACGTGCTACATTTGTCACGAGTGACATGCCATTATTGCCATCATCTACATTGACACGCCATCATGCGAGACTAAACGACCGTTAATATCGCCTATATTGTAATAACATCATTCTAGCCATTGGAAGTCTACTGCTTAACATAGGCTTCCCAAAAAAAAGGAGTTTTGCCCATAATTATCATGCTGGGCAAGCGTATTGGCAATCGCAGAGCGCGGCTTTTGCGATGGGTATGCTGCGGCCGATCCCCGGCCTGTGCATTTGAGCTGTACTGTTTCGGATGGATATACCGCCATCTATCGGTTGTGGCACTTTAGTCACCTCTTGAATGTAGAAAGTATATACATGTATTAAATAGAGGAGCAACCCGAAGACAACGAAGTCACTGAGAGTCTTCAGGCAATCGTTCAAATCTGGCTACAACCTGGACATTTGGAACAACATTGTTCTCCAACTAGGCAACAGGTCTTCAGGACGATTTCACAACCAACGTACCACATAATAATAACAAAATCCTTTTATTCTTTCCTAAACACCTAATTGGTTTATGATGCTTAAAAAAACTAATGAAATTTTTCACATAAATAACAGTTATTAGAATGTTTGGAACCATAATATTCTTTTTCATACGACATCATGTTTTTCGAGAAACTTCCTAAGTTACTTTTTATTACGAGCATCATAATAAACAATTTATTAAAGGAAAACGGTCTCGTTCCAGCAACAAATAGAATTATATCTCTATTTATGAATATACAACATGGTTATTGCTGTCACAAAATCTTCAAAGGACCGCAATAAAATATATTGAGGAAAGAGTTATATGTAATTGAATATTGTAACGGTAAGTATAAATTGAAATAAATTAAAGAAGTTACATTCTGTATAAGCAAACATTTTCACCCACTCATAGCCATAAACTAAATATAGGTAAAAGCAGCAACATTGTGATAGCCTTTTGGACGAGCCAGTCGTTGTTTTTCGACGTCCACCGTGTCACCTGCATTCAATACAATTTAGATCTATTAGTCGCAATGTATTTCTAATGTTACTTTTTGATCATAAAATAAAAGTGAAATATCATATTTTTCTAAGGTGAACGTGTCTGCATGTTTGATATAAATTCTTGATATAAAGTACAATTGCTTTCGAAGTCGTTATAAGCAAATAAAGTTATAAAAAACATAAATGCTCATAACTGCAACTTTTCTTCTTTCTAGAAAACTACAGATTCAATGACCAGGGAGGGTGCAAACCATATCTAAAGTGACTACACTGATAGAAAACTAAAACTTTAACATTTACTTTGAGTGATTTTATGCATAAACAATGTTATATTATATTTATGTCTCAGTTACCACACAGGACCCGAATCTGCATATTTCTCATATTATATATGTTAACTTAGAATAATAAAACTACTCTAATAACGACTTATAGGCACGGTTTATTTAACTGTTTTTTTTACTAGAGTTTTTGGTTACCTAACGGCAACCGTTATCAAGAATATAAAAAAGTAATCAGAAAAATAAATAAACCGAGATTTAAAGCTGATAAAAGAATATTTTTATTATTTCATGTTAACAAAAAAAAGATACGAACGAATATGAGATATATGAGCATCTGCATCTCAGCACAAAAAAGAACACTAGGAAAAATTTTACTGTCCGCTAAGGTCTCGGTAGCATAAGGGTGTTGCAGTCCCCCGGTATGGGAAACATGCAGGTTCGAGTCCCGCCTAACACCTGAGACAAGTTGATTTTTTTTCTAGTACATTTCATCTTAACAATATTACTACAATTGCAACCAAACATTATCATTCAGACAGAAAAACATATATCGGTCTCATTCAAATAAAATAAATCCCACAAATCTGGACTTCGAGAGAGAGATCTTTAGTTCCCACGTGATGAGACGGTATGACAGTGTTAGCAATAACGCCCATTATCGTGCACTCCCGCCACTAATACAAGTACAGTGTAACTGTAACATACACAACGACCCCCATACTTCCCAATACGAATGTCTGCCTGGACATAGATGAAGTTCATACACAAATGGTATTACGTTTCCATTTCAAAATGCATTAACGTGCTTTTATAGGAATATTCCCGTCTTCCGAGACTGTTCGTATTGCTGGCTCTTAGCGTAATGCCTGGCAAACTTGGCAGAGATTTATGCTAATTCAATTTTGTTGAAAGTACCACCTAGGACATACATAGGACGTTAATTTCAGGTATGAATGGCGACAACAACCAAACACCAAACTACTTTTTGTGATTAATTTACTTACACTTCAGGCTGAATCGGTACTTCCCTCTTACCTATATATACCGGCCAACCGCAGCATTAGCACATTTCCCTTGGGTGGGTTCCAGGTTGAAAGATTAGGGAGGCTGTGAAATTATTGAGTCATCAACGTATTTGTTGGAAGTCCAATACTGGACATGCTATTGATCCTCAAGAGATTTCCAGTTCTTAATGTGATCCTGCGGTACCAGTCTGGTCGTCACTCCGCCTCGTGGCTTAAAATGTAATATAAATAATAATATTATATAATAGAACATGATGGAATAATATAATATAACATGAGGTACCGGCAGAGTAGAATACCTCAACCTGTGCCAGTTGTTGTAAGAGGTACCGGAACCGACATAGCATACATTTGAGCTACAAATGTAACAGGGCAGGACTGGGCAGCAGCATTTCCGCCGCGATGCTACGCTCCGCGATTGCCACCACGCTTGACTTGCGTGGTATTATGGGCAAATTTACCCTTTTCCTGGGGAGCCCTCTGTCCAGCAGTGAACATTTTACAGCTGCTATGATGATGATATAATATGAAGATATGACTGTGAAGTCTGTGTGATAATACCATTATCAACAATGCCAACGACATAATATTATTATTATACAGAAAAAATAAATTTCAAAAATAATTCAGCGTACATTTCCGTAAAATAATAGTTTATGATCCCCCCATCTATTAATCAAAACTGCCGAGCGAAGTCGAGGAAGCAAAGATTTATTCCGACAAAACTCACCTGCGACCCTCGGCTCCATTTGTGCGACAGTCATTGCACAGTTCTATATTTGTGGACTCGTGGAATAATATCATTTATGACCCGCGGGTACTGTTTGCTGGGAAAAGGTAGTAAAGCACGAACTTGAGGGTCATACTTCACACCGTTTACTTCAGTGGTCCATAATGTGTGAAACATACAAGAGAGCACACAACCGGCTTGTTATTTTTAAAGAATATTGTGGCAACCGCCTATCAGCTCTTAATTACTATTAAATCAACAATAATAATACTCTTTATAGCACACCAGCCAAACAGATACAAAGAAATGGATATGAATTAAAACCGCTTTATTAAACGATTTCAAAAACTGTTAACATGTAGTTTTAGTATCTACATTATCATTTTAAAGTTTTTGTTTTCATGACCTGTACGAGATACGGCGTTAATGATGTGCCTGAGTAAAGTGGTGTTTTTGTACATAACTAAGTAACTAACCATGCAGCTACCCAACTTCGCTCAATGCAATTTACCAACGCTGATTGTAAAGGACATGTTGCGATAGGTCCGTCACCCAGTCGCCTTTTACGACACCTGGTACAAAGGGAGGTGCTATTGTTGATAGTTCATAATTCTTAATAGATCAAATATCTTGTATACGTTGTTTGGGTTATCTGTGTTTAAATTATAAAAAAAGCTCCAATACTTGTGATGATTGTTTATTTTGTTGTGTATTGTGCCCTTGTGCAATTAAGATACACTTGCGACTATTTCTTTGTAGCGGTGTTACAGTGAAGTAAGTGAGGCGGCAAAGCAGGCGAGCTCGTAAATGCAAATGTAATCGCTTGGCCGTCTGCGAACTGACTTGCTAAGATAAATGGGTTTGTCGCTGCATTCCATCGATATCTGCTGCAACTGTTATCCTTCCTCTAGATAACTATATTGGCATATGAAGTACTCAAGATGCCAGATTCTTAAAATCCCATCAGGTATAATTTAATGATTATTAGGTATACGGCCAAATGAGTTTATTAGATTTAAATTAAACAAATCAAGTCATAAAAATTGTGCACAATCATAGTCGTGCTTATGTCTAAACAAATAGACATTAACGATCGATAGCATTGACGACGCAGCAATCTACGAAGAGAATATTTATATAAAAGGAGCAGCTGACAAACTGACTTATCATCGCACTATATGCGTTAGAAACTTGAATTTTGGCACAAGGATTTATCTTATAATCTAAGGGAGAACTAAGAAGGGATTTCTGAAAATGGGGGTAAACCGGGGATGCAAAGTTAATATGAAAGTTTGCTGTTTTAGAAGCTATTAAAATAAAATTGAATTTATAGATTCTTCAATGGAAGTGATCGAATCAATTTTTTTTGTAAATCCCTTAAGGGAATAAAGGGTAGTGCAAGGCTGCAGGTAAAACCACTCAGCGGTACTAGTAAATCTTTCAAGTATATTTTTTGTTCGCATATTATTGTGTGGTGTACCTCTATTCTGTATTATTTGTTTACATTTCTCAATTACACTTATTTGCAATTGCACCACAGCCGGTTGAAAATTCGTAAAGTTTCTTTCATATTATTTTCTATATTAACATAACAATTATTCAAATGTCAACACAATGCAATCAGCAAACCAACAAAGTGTCAAATAAGCTCGTATGTAGATATTTGTCAGACTGCACTGTCCACGATGTGTCTTCTTCTAGCTCGTGTACACACAATTTACTTGTTTCACGTGCTCGAAAATCTAGTTCTACTTAGTCGCGAGATAAATGTCAGTTACAATATAACATTATATAAATCCTACAACATCTCATACATTGTCTTGATTCCACGATAAGTCGCTTAAAGCACTTGTGTTACGGACATCAGACAATATAGGAATGACAAATACATTATAAATATTTGTCCTCGTCGGGGATCGATTCTACGACCTTTGGCGCACAAGGCCGGATCACTACCATCAGCGCCATCGAGCCTATCGTTAAAAATCTATGCTAGTTTTGGTGACAAATAGAAAGCTAAATATTCGTTAAATCGTCTGTTAGTGGCTCGACTAAGTGACGGAAAAATGCTTACTGAATTGCTTAAGAAGTTTTAGTTATCAAACATAACAAGAAGATTCATTACGAAAAAAGTACTTGCAAGAATAACCGCTAGATTAAACATTTAGCACGTACAGCAATTACGAAAGAACTAGCATCATGAAAGCCAGCCGATACTGTAACGGTGACATATATTGCACCATTATCCAACTTTTACAACTTGCTGTCACGTGGGTTATCGCGCGGGCCGGCGCAGTGCCGGGACATTTATCGACCACTAAAGTATCGATATCGCCGGGCTGTAAAGTACAACACTGCTATCGGCAGTTAACGGCAGATGCATAACTAACGTGACGTCACGACTTACGTTCCGTCCCCGGCGCCGCCCGCACCTCGACATATAAAATAAAACGATCGAAAACTCCTGCACATCATCATAGCAGTTGTAAAACATCCACTGCTGGATATAAGCTTCCCAAAAAAAGACAGAATATGCACATAATTGCAGCGCTGGGCAAGCTTGGTGGCAATCGCAGAGCGTAGCTTTAAGGCGGGAATGCTGATGCCCATTTCCGGCCTGTTGCATTTGAGCTACACTGTTTTGGATATACCGCCATCTGCCGGTTCCGGTACCTCATCGTGTCTTACGACACCTGGTGCAGCAGGAGGTACTATTCTACTATATCATACCACACAGCCTTTAATAAATATATAATATAAAAATACTTTGGGGAATAATGATTTACTAATGGAATAAAAAATAGAAATCCTAGCATGTGGTCTAGAATCAATTCATCAAATCTATAGAGTAACCAAGCTCCAAAACACAAATGTCTTCTCCGAAGAAATGAGGTGGAATAGAATGTCACAACTTGCAGCACTTTTAAAATTTGGTGGAGTTGTAAATAACTTGTGACAATCGTCAAGAATTGATTCAAATAATTTATCTTTAAGATCGGTGGATGACACCAGAAACAAGATCTTAATGCTAAAAACTAACATTTTGCTTAAAGCTAACATTTTTGTGCCGATTAGCACGGATTTAATTTTTCAACCATGATCTATCAATCACCCGACTAATGAATTCTTGAACTAGAGTGAACTTGAACACAAATGAACTTTATTGAAGTAGACCCATTGTAATCAGTTTTAAACTCAATCGTATTAACAATGATGTTTACAGGGAGAAAGTAGTAGTATCTTTGTTTATAATACATCTTAACATATATATGCATAGATATAACTAGTCTACCGGTACCAGATCTCTAAACTGAAATTACTGCAGGCTCGCGTAATGGCGGGTCCCTAGAAAGGAATCAGCAAATAACTGGCGAATATAAAATTACCATTAATAACGGTTGGTATTAATGAAACCATTACCGGCGTAGGCGCAACGAACTACTGTCTTAAAAATTTAAATACTTTGCTATTATTGGAATTTCGGGCTTCGCCGTACTATTTTGCATTTTATATTCCATTGAGTCGTGCCTGTTTTGTAGCGTAACACAATATAAGTATCGTATCAAATGTATGACAAGTACTTAATGTCAATTTTATGTTCATCGTAAAATAACTTATTTGAATTCATATCATAAACATGAACCATAGGAAAAGAAAAACACTACACTCGTGTACAACTCGTGTACTACAAAACGTGAGATTTCTATTGGATATATTTTAGGTCAACTGGAAATAGAATTAATTTGAAATCCTATGAGTGTTTGAAGGACACGCGTCGGCGCGTCACACCTGAATCTGGCTCGATGGAATACGAGATATTTGGATCAAATAACCGACTGACTGACGTGTTGTATAATGACTGGCGCACGCAACACGCCTTATTTTGACTTTTGATATGTTCGTCATCTCATCGCAGAAATATTTCATTTCATTTAGGAGCCACTGAGGACCTATATCGTTGCAATAATAATTAAAGTTTTATTACACTCCTGACGAATATGGCATTCTCATATTTTACCCCGAAGGCAGTTAGTTAAATCATTAATATAATTTGTAGTTTTACTGATCCCAGAGAGAAAAAAGGTTATTCGAGTTGATTACAATGACAAGAATTAATGAACCAATTAAGAAAATATTATAATAACAGAATGCCACAGATTTTTGAATTGAGCACAGTGAAGTGCCGTGGGATTTGTCGAACCTCATGGGCAATGGTAGTTTCTCTAACCCCACCACGACAAGTGATCGGTACCCCCCGGCGACGGCTTGTCAATATAAACTTCAGGAATATGGTGTCTTTGGCGACAATGTCACGAATGCGACGGCGGTGCGGGTTGAGGGGTGAGGGGCGGCACCGTTGACGACGGCGATGATTGATGAGCCGGCACGCATTCATGTTCACGTCGAGCTCGCGATCGGAATCGTCGACTGAACGCTTTTTGCCTTTTTCTGCGCCATCACACGCCATTGTCCGCGGCTGACGCTGTAACATTGCGAAAACAACATTAATGTTTTGTATTGTCGAGTAGAGTAGAACGCGTCAAAGAAAACATATGAGAATTCATGAAGATGTTTTGTACCTTCAACGATGAATACTGCCATTAATAATTCATTCCCATTAAAAGATTAAAAGTAGATGTGAACGAAATCTTTTACGGATGAACATCCTGCCAGGCGGCTTGGAAAGTAATTCTAGCGCCGAAGAGGGCAGGCCGCTCATTAAAACCAGATTTTCATTCATAAGCCTGCACATTTCTCAACGCCCCCATAAGACATAATGCAACACCTAAATGAGATAGGCGATCGATTTATAAAAATAAATTGTTATTGGGTATATTTATTCGATTTATTGAATATAAATTTTACAACATTTTAAAGAGGCTGTCGATTTTCTGATTGAGTATCAATCGAACACTCGATTCTTGCAGTTTTTATTCATAAAGAAGGAGACAGATTAATCAATGAATACAATTCTGCTGTGTCGAGTCAAACTTTTTTAATCGGGCAATAAGGCAGTGGTAGAGACATCGTTTTAATTACATATCCACATCAAAATCAGAGCCTTGTGTATATAAATTTTTTATTTTTACTGTTACCCTGGAAATTATATCCTATTCTCAGACAAGTCAGACAAGTCTTGAGTATGAGTGCTATCTATATCTATCGCTATATTTATTTTACAAATTATTATAGTCTCATTATAATCCATTAAATTCATCAAGTAAAATAGTAAACAACATCAGTACATGTAACATATGTTCCGCACAAAATTTCATCACCATAGCAGCCGTAATATATTTACTGCTGGACACAGGCCTACCCAAGAAAGGGGGAATATCCTCATAATTGCAGCGCTGGACAAGCGAGATGACAATCGCAGAACGTAGGTTCGCAACGGGAAAGCTGTTGCCAATTCCGTTGCTAACAGTTCCGGTCCACCTCAGTCGGTTCAGGAGTTCTTTGGGAGTTTGCACTGGGGGCGTACGTGGTACGAATGCTGCGTGATGTGGAACATAACCCAAGAGTGTTACGCCGGCTTCAACTGAACGTGTCTGGCTGGTTTGTGTCGGAAGGCGCCGCCATCCGCCGCAGCTCGCAGCGCCCGTACGCCTGGCCATGGGCTTGGTTCTGACCAATCTCCAAGCAAAGACCCCCTAGCCCGAGCAAACAATTTGTATGAACGAGTGGATATATTTTCGGGCAGTTTGAGTGAACTTGCAATTAAAATTTTATACATTGTTGGATATGTAAGTTAATTGTAATATTATATGTAGTGTCTATTTGTTTTTGTTATTTGCTTAAATGCCGCACTATCGTATTAGTTTAGCCTGTAAGGACAACTTTTGAGCTTGATAAATAAGTAAATACTTTGTCGGGACCACGAGGCAATCTCGGTACCTTTCACAAACATTACGTTTATAATATTAGTACCATAACATCGCTAGGAAGTACACAGGAAAGCGTACAGCGCCCTCACGACCTCCTCAATGGTAAAAAGTGACACCCGCTCCGACTGTACGCACGCTGTATCTCAGCGGCACAGCCCTCCCGGCGGCCATCAGCCGGGATGGCGCTCCTTCGCGCCTGTGTCACAACGCCGCCATAAGGTGTGAACTACTGCTATAAATGACTGTCATTTAGACATTTTCTATAACTAGTAAAATTATATACTATAAGTACATATTCGTAAGTCACTAAAGTCATCTGCATTTTCACAAAATATCAAAAAGCTTCCAGTAAAATAGTACTCTATATGCCAAATGTCGTACAAACCGACTGAAGTACAAAAGCGGCCTGATATCTGAGCGGCATATCGATCTAAAAGATGCAACTGAATAGCAACAAAGTGGGAATAGACAGCCACCACGCCCGCCCATCGCAGCAATTATAAATAAAAGAATTTCTCATTTAGAGATGGCCTATGTTCAACACTGGTTGATATAATGATCAAAAAAGTATTTTTTTTTTACGCACTTTGGGTGATGAAGCTGACGGTACCTCAAGAAATATTTATTAAGGAATTTTGCATCTCCATTTATCTTTCATATCTCACGGTCAAGGCATACCAACCATTTTCATTCAATTGATTTTTGAGCATTTTTATTGATACTGATGTTATCTATTAATATTACAAAAAGGTAAGATTTTTTTAGTTGTTTGTTTAATACGGTTCGCTCAGTAACTACTAGATCGATTTTAAATTCTCTCAACACTTCTTTACCGAGTGTAACAATACATTACTTATGGTAGGCGCTTTTATATTTTCGAACAAAATAAAAGACAACCTTAAATAGAACAAAAAATCTCAAAAATCACTGAAATAATTTCAAAAACCCTTTCATGAATAGAAAACTACATTATCAGCAGGTGCCACAGATAACATTGTATTATTTCGGAAAAGATATATGTTCCCGTATTGTCACGGAAAGGAGAATCACGTGAGTGAAACCGCAGAGCGTTGATAGTTTGTTATTACATTTTGCGTTTGTATTTTTATATAATTTAAAGTTTCTGTCTCTCTAATAAATACATGTAATATTTTTGTCCTGGTGACCGGTACGAGTCTCTGCAACCCACATAGGCATCCACGAATAAGATTTTGACTATTTATCCACAACGTTCTCGAATTGGTAATCGCAATTCTTTTTATTTTTGGTAAGAAACAATTATTTTTTTACTATTATAATTATATATTTCTATTATTTTAGCTAGTTGTACTCAAAATATAGTATTTTTCTTAGGAAAAAATTACTTAAAGCCACTAGTTAGACTGATACATGTCCGTGGGCTCCTTAATCATCAATACCTTTGGTTATTACCTGTGGTAACAGTTATTAAAAGTGAAAAACTTCCCTGCCTTTATTTGTAACTGACACGTGGACGTGTTACAGGGATGGCGATGGCCGACACACAGCCGATGACAGCGGCCCGCTCGCTCACCTGTTATATAAAACAATATCTTTTGGTCTTAACTCGATGGAATAAATAAATAGTTACGTGCGTTTGTTTATCTTATGTATATTCCACAGTATTTTCAGGATAAAATGCCATTTTTAAGAAAAACATAAAAGAATGCTGACTCTCATATAAGCCGCAGTTTAAGACAATATTTTACTAGTGCGGTCTCGCAGGCGCGACGACACTCCCGCGAGAGTGGCCGTACTGTCGGTTGTGTTAGCAAATCTAGCAGATAGACGGTACTCTGTGGCCAGACAGATGCCAAACATCTCGTGTATGTCTGAACCGCAGTTTATTACCTTTCATGAATACAGAACGACTCTGCTGATTAGTTTCTCGGCTGCGAACTGAACTTGAGGTGTTCGTTCAAAATTGAAATAAACTCGTAAAACGAAATGATGCCGCCACGCGCATTCTAATGCAATTATTGGAATAAATTGGCAATAATAAAGTTATGGAACTTGCATGGCTGCAGACAAATTAGATTGTAGTACTTCGGGCCCCATTATTCATGAGAGCACACGTTAACCGTGTCTATAGAAACAGGAGATTTCATCATAATATTATTCAAAGAAAAATACGAAATATACACGTGGAAATAAAAAGCCAAGCAACTATTACTAATAAAAACATATGTCTAGATTGCCTTACCTGCAGTTACTTAATTCCACTGAACTTTTATGTTTTTATTATTAACATTTGGTCAATAATAATTATACATCGAAAGATCTCTCCGGTTCACAACTGTAACAAACATAGAGTGCGAGACAAACGCCGCAGGCGTACATACTCGTTTGCTTCACTCAGAACAAAGGACACGGGAGAAAGTGATGTGTTTACTACGTCGTGATTATTCAGTTGTATTTTTCGTGCGAACAAGTAATTTGTGAACGAACGCCGCGGGACAGACATCGGAACGTTTCTTATTATTGTTCTGGTCAACTAAACTTATCACTACTGCCTCGAATATACCAGATAACTAATATCGATACAAAACTAGGAACATTCCTTCATACATTGTACATACATGTTCTACCCATCGGATGTCTCAGTGGACGCCCTACAACTGATGTGATGACGTCGGCGATGTGTAACGCTGGTCCACCACGCAGACCATTCGTGTTTGACATTTGATTAAGTACACGAAACGAAATAAATGACTATTTCTTTGTAAAACACATTATTTCTTTGTACAATTGATTGTTTTTATTACATTAAAATTTGGGTGTCTTTTGTTTGTAGAAACAATATTTTAAGAATTTCGCAAATAGATATTCTTAATATATTTCCTGAAGCAGTCGCCGGCGGGAAGTCGGTTGATGGCTTGTAGATATTTTCAATCCTGCCTGTCCAAACCTGGTTGCGTATATCCTGTATCCAGAGGGATCCGGAGATTCAAATCAGAACAGTCGGTCATTTCAACTTGGTGGGGGGGGTCTTACGGCACGCTAGCCGGTCTCCGGCTTGGTATCCTTACGAGAGCTTGCTTTAGTTATAAAGCCCCATCAACCATTAGTTTGCCCATTCTGTTGCCGGTGGGAAATGAAACATGAAGACACAGCCCTTAATCCCTTTAAGCTACTCTTTGTGAGCTGCAGTCGACAAGTAAAACCAAGCACGGGAAACCATAACTATGGATCGAACGTGAACACTAACTTACTCTTTGTGTAAAATCGATCACTTACCGAGCATCTCTTCTTATAATACCATAAAAATACGCATCGGATAGTAATAATTTCACATTGTGAAGTTTTAGACGATTTTTGTGCGCGCGAACAATGGGGTCGACTAACTATCGGGTCAGAGTAAATCAATTGGAACTGCTGCTCTTGTCTACTCTACTCCAATGGTGTAAGAATAAATTAATAGACCAACAAATCAGTCTCTTTCCTGCAGTGTTTCATAGGAGAGGGCACAATTTAGAGTGTTCCAAATAATACTTGACATATAAGTGAAGCTGAAGAAGAACCTGAAGTAATTGAGAACTTTACCAAAAATGTTCTTTACTTAACATAAAAAAAATCATTGGCACTTCTCTACCGACGCTCCTCTCCAAACACGGGAGAAAATGAAGTATGAATTTTGTTGATCGAATCCCTATAATTCTGTTGTAACAAATAAGGTTTCCGCTCTCTAAGCTCCTTTTTTTGTATTTGCAATTTTTAAAACCCTTAACTTGGATTGCATGTTCGATTTTTAGTTGCCATTTTTATCTCCCTATCGCTTTAGCTTTGTGTTTCAATGGCTCGTTATCGGTGTTTTATATTGAAAATTTTTAATTTTATTACAGATAAGATTATCTATGTTTATTTATTATATATGCCACATTGTTTCAACTACTACAGTAATACATATCAATAGATCAGAACATACTGTTTTTTCAGATATGGCACAATAGGTGTTAAGTATGATTTTCTTGTGGCCAAATTCCCGCTTTAAATTATTTAACGTGACGTGGGGTACCGGCAGAGTAGAATAGTACCTCCTCTGTACCAAGTATCGCAAGAGCCGGAACCGACAGATGGCGGTATATCCACCCGAAGCTGCATAGCTTAAATTCACATGATGAGACGAAATTCAGATGATTCAGATGAGAAATGAAATTCAGATGACGAGACACGGGATGAGTAGCAGCATTCCTGTCGCAAAAGCTGCGCTGTGCGTTTACCAACACGCTTGCCCCGCGCGGCATTTAAGGGTAAAAATCCTCCTTTTTGGAAGGCCCATGTCATACCATCATCATACCATTAGACATAGGGCTCCCATGACAGAGGGGAACGTTAGAAAAGTTTTTTTTTATTATTAATAGTGATCGCGATAATCTTAGAAAATATTAATCGATGTAGTATTTATGTACAAAGCTTAATTGTCCGTGACTCGTGTTATCAACGTATGTGAATATTTTAATTTATCTCTACCCTTTACATATTTGTAACGCCAGCAAAATATAAATCACGTCGGAACAATCGCTTCCCGCACAAAGCCCCCACACACGTGGCCCGATCGAGCCTCCGAGCTTTAATAAGTAATTCCGTTTTCGCCAAATCGTCAAATCGTCATTGTGACTTCATCTACTTTGACGAATTCACGTAATTCTCGCAATTCGTAATCGGCTCGGATCCAATCACAAATTTATGTAATCTATCATTGTTTTGCGTTTTGTTATGAACATTATTTGGGCACGTTGTACCTTGGAAAGCGTGAAGTCCCGGCATAGTATCCCTTTGTACTAGTTTTATATGAAATAAATAGAACAAATTATATTTTTTAATTAATGAATAAAGTAAGATTAAATGCAAGGACCCTTCCATTGGTTTAAACAGACAATATAACAGACGTATTATTTACGTGGCTAAACATATGAATGTAAAATGACACTTTTGATTTGCTCGTTTATTGTCATACACACACATACATCACATTATCATTACTGTGAGGTAGAGAAAAAAGCACCTGCCTCTATTATGTGGCGTGAGAGCCGAATGAAATACTGGAAACAACAGATGGCAGTGGTACACATAACACAGTATGCTATAGTGAAATCAAATGAAAATCATAATTTACGGCTAATCCTAATTGATGACATTTACAATAGCCTTTGTATAGTCAAACGAAAAAAAAAAAACAATAATCCGTAATTTACGATGCACAGCAAAGTCACATATCTCATCAGGCATCGTGCAGCGAGATATGAATCTTAAGATAAGACTGCTGTCCCTGGATTAGTCTTACAAATAGGTTAAAGGTTCATCACGCGATCCACCAGAACCTGCAAGAAGAACAAACGGCGATGAAGGCCCCGTGTTGCCTTGGTCGGGTTGACGGAACCTCCATCAGTGACGGCAAAAACGAAACCTTTGTCTAAAAACTAATTAGTTAAAGCTTTTAATCTCTACATGGGGTAGATCTCGTACCAAAGTTTCTCTGCTTTCGTACCTCACTCTCACCAATTTCTACCACCAAATAGTAGTTCGCATAGCTGTGTCCTGCCTAGAAGAGTGGGACGGGTAGCGAAATTACAGGTAATGTGACACAATAGCTGTGATATTACGAGCGCCAATATAACTAACAACTAACCAAACTAACACTCCCGCAGACACATTAACGTGAGCATAACTATACAAAAATAGATTATCTTGAGTACGACATCCATGTGTGCACAGTACTATATTTGACAGGCCCGATGACGCAGATAATAGTGATCCAATCTTATGCGCTACAGGTCGTGGGCTCAATCCCCCCCCCCCCAGGACAATTTGTAAAATAATGATTTGTTCTATGTCTGGGTATAAATATATATATTTAAGTAGTATATTTGTGATTTTTCTGTTAACACAAGTGCTTTAAGCGAATACGGAATTAGGTAAATATATTAGATGTATGTAATATATTTATTTATATAGAAACAAAGAAAAAGGAATAATCCTGATGACGATAATGATATCTATATTAAAAAAATTTACTTATTATTTTTTCTGAGACTGACAAGTTACCGTCTTAACACGAAAATAACCACGTCAAAGAACAATATTCGCGTACAAAGTCTGAAGCCGCGTAATCACAAATTATGCACACAACACAATAATTTGTGGCAACGGAAGCCCTTCGAGTAGATTATATTAGGCTCACATTGTTCGGGAAGAGCAGTCGTTTGTACAGTACCGGCGTTAGTTACGGCCTAATTACAAAGTTGCGAATAATTACTGAGAATCGTCGCATACCGCGGAGTACCGAGCTGTTTTCTAATTGGATTTGGTCCTTCAATGGTGTGCGTAGCGGTGCGTAGTGGTGCGTGCCGGGCGGACGCGCCGTGTGACGCGCGGAGCCGGCAGCCCCAAGTTAATCAATGTTCCGTCTATATGAGCGGACTTTGTAAACAGAGCACTTTTATTTGAGCCGAAGTTCCGAGCGTAGGCAGATAAATCTGACCTTAATGGTCCATTATTGGTCATTACTGTTTTTATTAATTTATTTTTAGATGTCTACATGCTAAGGTCGTATTGGAGTACCGGCAGAGAAAATTAGTAGCTCCCTCTGTATCAGGTCTCGCAAGATGTGGTTGTGGTACGGGAACTGAGTGAGGGCCGTGTATTTTCTCAAAACTAAAAAATGTAGCAAGGCGTCGATGGGCAGTAACAAATCCGTCCATGCAATTGCCAACACGCCTGGCGCGACAACTATGGGCGAAATTCACCTTTCTTGGGGAGGTATATGTCCAGCAACGGACGCCTTACGGCTGCTATGATGATCAGCTAAGATAGAGTTAAGTTAAGTCTCTTACTCAATTATATATAGAAAAAGGAAAGTAAAGAAGTATAAAAGATATATTTTTTCAATCTGTACGAAATAAGTCAAATTTAAGTTGATAATCTCAGGTTCTCTATAAAACTGCAAGCCTATAATTTTATAAACTATTGAACTGAAAATATTCTGAATGGATGCATATCAATATATATTACTTATACCTACAAATTAATATATATGCTCTCTTTAATATAATAAAATAAGAAAAAGAGGTTATTTCAATCGTTAAAAATACAAATAATAATATTCAAAAGCCTTTCCCCAAATTGTGTTAGGCAATCCTTTTTATGACATTTAAAGCCGTGTTTGTATTGTCCCGATGAAAGCTACAAATTGGTCAGCGCACTTCACTCCGGCATCGAGGAGGGCCGCGTGACATTTACGTGATATTGCACAGTGACGTGATATTGCACCTGGAAGAACACGACTATGAACTATATATCATACGTTACAAATTTTAGAAGGCAACATTTTTAACGTTACTTCTCGAAGAGATCGATAAACACTTTCATCGCCATCATTTCAGTTATTGGAAGTCCACTAGTAGACGTAGGCTTCCCAAAGAAAGAGGGAATTTCGTCCATAATTGCTCTACTGGGCAAGCTTGTTGGCAATCGCAGAGCGCATCTTTCGCGACGGAGATGCTGCTGCCCATCCCCACCCTATGCATTTGAGCTACACTAACTCGGATGGACATTCCGCTATCTGTCAAGATTACAGCGATTAAAAGCCGAGTATTCCCTTTGGTATCCGCGGAGACTGTACTGTGTATCAACAGTATCAAAATGCGTCCTTCTGCGTATATTCAGCAACCAAAAAAAATCATATCTAGAAGTCCTGTAAAGGTAGTCCGCAGGGGTACTGCACTGTCGGCTCGTTCTACCATAAGTCGAAAGTGCTGCTAAAGCCTTGCTGTCGTTGTAATTGGTCATTACTTCGATTATTCTTATAACTTGAAGACTTACTAATAGTATCCGCGTGTAAACACGATCATCTATAGACTACGTGTTATGCATTCTTATTTGACACCCTGGTAGAAAAGAAACGTACCCAACTAGAGCGACACGTAAGGCGTAACATGTACAGCGTGTGCCATATTGCTGTATCATTTTACCGGTAAAAGTAACGATGATACAAGTCGAGTTTGTTGCAATCTAAGTGAACCGCTAAGTGTAAATAATTAGACTTAATTGAGTCCTCCAAGTAAGTTGAAACCTTGACAATTTACGTGTTAACTTATTTAAATGATGAATGTCGACTGTGGATGGGTTTATCTTAACTTGGAGGTCTTCTCTTTGTAAAATGGTAAACATAAAACTTTTTGAGTGATGAACGATATCATCGTATCCATATTTTTTAGTATCGCTCACATTCATCTCATTCTCACAAAGATTGAATGAATGTTAATAAAACTTAATAATAATATAGATTGCTAACAGTACTGTATGGTATTACCCGCGTAGTTCGCTTTCTCGTAATAATGTGGCATGGTGATGATGACTGACATATCAACGCAGGGCCTCACTGACATGTAAAATATAAGGGTTGGAAACCTAAAATGATGCACAGAGATTCTTTTTAAAACCTAGGGGAGCACTAAAGAAGCATTTTGAATTCACCCACTACAGGGGTGAAGCGTAGGTGCGAACTGTGTATGAAACTTTGCTGTTTTCAATTTATTCAAATGAAAATAAGTATACAGGTTCTTCATATAATATTATAAAACACGTTTATCAAAAATCATCCCTTAAGAGGGGTGCAAAATTAGAATATAAGTATTACATCTTAACGCGGGTGAAACCGCAGGACGTTTCTAGTAATTTACAGTCGACCTTAACTTCATTTGATCGATAAACCTGTGATAGTATCAGATGCAACACTACTAGGGGCGAATGAAATAGAATGATCGTTCTGGGAGTTGTGGATCAGAGGATGGACCCTGTTGTGATCGCGCCGGCGATTACACGTTACCTCGAGTGTAGTGCCGCGCCTACACTACCCTCGCCGGGATACTGAATGGATAATATAGTAATGCTAACGCGTAATATAATTTTACGGTAGTTTTTTTAGTTTTTTATAATTATTAGTATTTATCCTGATTATATAATTGCTTTGAATTAATTTAGTAATGTATTCATCATCGTTGTCATCACACCCGCCATTGAAAGTCCCACACATACATACATAGGCTCCAAGAAAGGAGGTTTGCCCATAATTGCCGCGCTGGGGAAGGGTGTTGGCAATCGTAGAGCGCAACTTTCGCGAAGGGGATGTTACTGTCCAATCGCACTCTTTCAATCGCATTTGAGCTGGACTGTTCTGGATGGATATACTGCGATCTGTTGGTTCTCGTACCTTAGTTACCTCTTAAGACACCAGAGTTAAATAAATATATTTCATAGATATACCTATGGCCTATTTATTTATTAATTATTATTTAGAAAATAGGCCCGCTTTTTGCAGCTTGCATCCAGTGCGATGTTGTGGGTCTCATCTGTTACTCTGTCAACTTTGCGAGGTGCGCCGGTCCGTCGTCTTCAACAGCCTTGGTTCTGCATGCTCTTTGCCCTACCTTATTTACTTTATCTTGCAAATCTGCAGCGCCTGGCCGACCACTTAAGCTCCCCATTTTCGATCATGCACTTCATCAGACTACGCATAGCTCGTCATTCTAATATGAGTTGGCAGAAAATTTCTTTGAACTGTAGAGTGTACTTATTCCAATAACCCTGATACAACTACATGTAAGATAGACAACAGTCTGTCGACTACAATGGATATGAATCAAAGCTGTACTGTACGTGGACGGCGTGTGTCTAGGCAGCAATTTGGGTCCTTTGGAATTCATAATAATGAATAATGACTTACCAGAAGTCGTCAGGGAAACTACATGTTATTTGATTGCGGATGACCTTAAGTTGTTAGGGATTATTCGGATTCTGTACACCTGCCAGCCGATATAAATAGAGTGGTTAAATAAAGCAACGATAATTAACTAGACTTTAATGTTTTCACGTACGCAGTACTATCGTTCACCTACGGGTGAACCCACAACCGGTGCACATTGGCGGTGACTGGAAGTCTGCAATTACGAGACGTAGGGCACTCTGATGACGAGTGTGTCTCGAAACAACTTCCGATCTATCGTTTCGCGAACACATAATTGAATGTTGTAAGGAGGCGTACAAAACCATGGTTTTGTTTTGAGATAGTCACGGGGATTCACACATATTACCATGGTGATGCACTGGTGAGAAGCCATTTAGAGCACAGGCGCAGGCGTATTGAGCCCGCACAAAGTACAGTGACATGTTGTAACGTCTCTAAAATAAATTCACCGGCCTTTGTACTTTAAGGTTTCTGGACCGTAACCTTTATGTACCTTACATTGTTCGTGCTGGGAATGGTCGGATGCAACCTGCAAAGCGTGGTACGGAATACAACCCACCCACAACCCAGGACCAGTGTGTGTGGAAGCACCCGTGGCCAGAACCAATCTCCAAGCTAAGACACCCCTAGCTCGAGCTATTCTTGCAAAATTAGTTCTTTACATGAATAGTTATGTTAGTCAATTGTAATATTGTATAAAAGGTTTTTGTATAAAAAATAAATTAATAACTAAACATTTTTATCACTCTTGAACACGAATGCTAGCCAAAAAACAAAACGTCGAATAAGAATGTAATGTTTATTAAACAGCGTTTTAATGTTAGAAATGTAATTTCACAATTACATTGAACATTCCTACCGCTAACATAAATTACCTTCCTACTATTTGTCGTCGTCGTTATCCGATATACACATCCTACTTCAAGCCACAATATATTACCAAAGGTATTAAAGTTCCCTCTGAGAAAAACTGATGCAAAGGTCAGAATAAGTCAAACAGAAAATAATTTCCATGAGGGTAATACAGTTATGAGGGAGGCCATAAATCATAGTCGATATTCATGTGTGCGGACAAACGATATCGTTTGTAGAAGGTCCGTCAGACCTCGTTCAGCGAGTGTGCGGTGAGCGGCGTGCGACGGTGACGAGCGAAGCTGCAGCGGCGCGCTCGTGTCGACCCGCGCCGCTTCGCGCCCCGTCTTTCAATGCAAATGTATGTCTATATATAAATATCTGTATCTCCATATAAATCGCGGCGAATGTTTCAAATTCACCGGTATTTTTATTATTCTTCATAAATACATTAAAACTTTCTTAACCAACAGTTTTCGAGATGCCAGTTTCCAGTTCTGAAATGCCACTTTTCACTGAGAGTTACCACTTGTATTGTTAATTGCTTTTGCACTTCATGCGACTACCATAGTAACCTCACCACGGGAGAGATATTCAGCACTCTACTCACTACTCCGGACCTGTTTACGCACTTTGGACGACCCCGAATATCTTGGCTCTTCCTGATAAATTATTCTTCAAGCATGCGGTAGTCGAGTGCCGTCTGGTAGCAACACCCACTCTGCTGGCACTGCAGCTGCTACTAAGCGCTACCAAGTAAAAGTTACAGAAACAATTCTGACGACAGAACCAAATTAGCGTTTTTTGTCCATATTTACCTGGCGGAGTAACCGAGTGGTACTAGTGGCGTTGGCGTATATATGGCGTATTTCATGATATCCTTAAAACAGCATTTGTCAAAATATATAACATATTTTTATGAAAGACTAGTCTGCGAGAACCAATTACTGATCTACCAAGTAGAACTGAACATTTTTGATAACAAAAGGCCAAAATAAAAATTAGTTATATGATGCAAGATAATTAGATCTTCTAAATCATAGAGATTATTATTTTACACGCACAAAAATATATACAGAGAGAAAAGATGATAACATTATTTTACTAACGTCTTCAATTAGCGTGTCCTAAGCGGTTTGATTATTTATGATCACAAGCCTTAGTTCTTCTGTCTGTGTTCTGCACCGGGGCATAATTACCTCGGCAAGGTTAAAACAGCGATTCTGGATTAATAAAGTTGAAATATAACTCATTACGTTAGATTAATAAGATAATCCTATTTCAGTTTATTAAAGTTTCAAATTTATAGCGTATTGTAAACAATTCGTAATAAAAAAAACATCTTCAGAACACGACTAGGGATACGTCCCTTTCATTCAAGTAAGATAACATTCAAAACTTGTGATCATTCGTCAAACAAGCAAACATTCGTTATACCCGTCAATAACAGTATACTTTAAATAATTGTATATTAAAAAAAACACGCGAGTAGAATAAAGCTGTTAAAATGAGAGCACTCCGAAGTATGTATGGTGTGAGTTTGAAAAATAGATTAAAGAATAGTGTGATAAGAGATCGATGTGGTGTAAAAGATGATGTTGTGACAACAATAGAGAAAGGCATGTTAAGATGGTTTGGACAAGTAGAAAGGATAGATTAAAATAGAATGACAGCATATATAGTATATAGTGAAAGTAAATGGAAGCGTTGGTATAAAACGAGTGATGCAAACATATCTGAACCAGGTAGAAGAGTTACCTCTTCTACCTGGTGAAATGCAAGATCAGAAGTACCAAGAATAAACGAGCGTATGAAAGGACTAATGCGAGTAAGGGAAGCAACAGGCGTGATGTATGTGTGTGCGAATGTAATTGTCTATAAAAAAATAAGAGTATGGAAAGTCTTATGACATGTATAAAAAATTAAAGAAAGTTTTTGGATCCGCTCACTTCATCCACGCGTCCGGGCCTCGGCCGGCGGCCCGCGTATCCCGTCCGTTAATATCACGAAATATGTGAATCGACCTTGTTGCCTCCACGAGACATGCCTTTTGTGGGCTTTTGTTAATCAACGTTGAATAGATAAACGTACGTTATCTTTTTTATGAATGTAATATGTCTTGAACATGCGTCCATGTTCCCGAGTAATATCCAAGCCATGGATGTATATACATGAGTAACAAAGCAAATATGTGCTTTGTATTAATTTTCTTCATAAAATTGGGTCCACTACAGTTAAATGTATTTTATCATGGATGGGTGTCCAATACTAACACTGCTGTATCTTGACGGCAGGATAATCATTTATTTGATCTTGTATGTATACCTCGAGTTCTTTAGAATTGCTATAGTTAACGAAGATAGACTTGAATTGACGTCGGAATAAACTAGCATTAGGTTGATATGAAAATGTGCCGTTCTCAATTCAGTCGAATATTCCATCCAATTAAGCTACCAATTACGTACTTAGATACAGACATGTCATGTAAGTTTTTAAACGGTTTTATTTAGCTCACCCTGTTTGTTTTATTCTTGGGTCAAATTTAGTAATTCAAATTTCACCCTCTTCCTGTCAACCGATTAATCTGAAATTTTGTATACACTTTGGATTTTGGTGACAATAGAATTATGTTTATTCATTAACATTATAAATTCAAAATGGCCGCCGCTACAAAATGGCGGATAATTTATGTTTTATTAATTCCATCAATATGGGTATCAAATGAAAGGGCTCAACAAGCAGAATACAATATACTATAAAAAATTGAAATCCAAGATGGCAGCCGCTACAAAATGGCGGATAACGTAGGTTTTATCAAACCCATCAATATGGGTATCAAATGAAAGTGCTCAATAAGTAGAATACAATTTACTATGCAAAATTGAAATTTAAGATGGCCGCCGCTACCAAATGGCTGATAACAATATTTTATCAATCCAATATCAAATAGAATGCGAAATAAAAACTAAAAACTAGAAAATAAAAATAGGTAAAAAACTTTTTAAGTTAAACGGTTTTATGTTAAACATACATTGCAATGTTTAAGATAAATGTACTAAAAACCAAAAAATAATAAAATACATACAGTCGTGGGAATTATAAACATATGCATAGACTAGACTAAAATAAAAACCGTGGGGCACGTCAATTGTCTACAATCGTTGATTAAAATGTTTGTTTTGTAATGTTACACTATAATTAGGCAGTTGTTTAACCGACAACGATGGACATGTGATAAGTAGGGCTAGAATGTGGAAATAAGCTAGCAAGCTCGATTATAAGCGAGTTTTAGGGTTTCATAGTGGTGAGCGAGTAGTACTTTTATCATATGTTTTGTCGATAAAAGACAAACTACGAGCAGTGAAACGATTCCTCGCCAGCCAGCAGTGTGAATGTCCAACGATAAACTAGTTGAAACATATCTTTTATTAACATGGAGTGTATAGCTATTGGAATTTCCATGAGCAAGAAAAAAGTAAGTAATTTCCTCACCGTCTGCGGACCAACTGCCTAACGACGAATTAAACGATTCTTCTATAGCACATTAAGTCGATAATTTGTAGACAATTGACGTGCCCCACGGTTTTTATTTTAGTCTAGTCTATGCATATGTTTATAATTCCCACGACTGTATCTATTTTATTATTTTTTGGTTTTTAGTACATTTATCTTAAACATTGCAATGTATGTTTAACATAAAACCGTTTAACTTAAAAAGTTTTTTACCTATTTTTTTTTATTTGCACTGAGGGTCAGTTCGACGTTCACGTCTGTGGTAATTTACTTATTTAGTTGTTATGACTAATTGGATATTATATCAAATAAATAAATATAAAATCCATACATTCGCCTTAATTAATACTTATTAGAGAAATCTAATAAATTGGCGGGACTATATATATATATTATACTATATATATATACATATATATATTAACAATATATTAAGATAAACATATAAGGAACCCAATTGTTGCTTGATTCCCCGATATATGCTATATCAGACATTGCGAAGGCTACTGAGGGACCGAACCAAAAAGTGGCGTTCTATGGTTGGTACTGCCCAACCACCAAATATTAGAATTACTGTACCACTCGTACATCTAGCAATGAACGTCCTAAGGCTATTGGGATTGTAATAATAATGGCAGTTTTGAATGTCCATTGTAGTGTGGGTACGTCGTGTCGCCTCTCGAGCATTCAAATAGCGCCATCATTCAATATAATTTTGTTTTGTGCCGTGAGGTACCGGCAGAGTGACAATAGTTCCTTCCCCGTACCAGGTATCGTATGAGGCGACTGAGGTACCGGAACCGACACGGCGGTATATCCATCTGAATCAATGCAGAAGCAGCAGCGGAAATAGGCAGTATTACGATTGCCATCACGCTTGGCCAGCGAGGCAATTATGGACAGATTCCTCTTTTTTTGGGGATGCATACGGACCATGCCTGCTGGACAGCACAGGACAGTGGACATTTTACGGCTACTACGATGATGATGCATACAATAATGTATAACACTGAAACATTCAGACTCAATATCTCTGAGTTCCAAAGACACGGTAACAAGCCCGCACCAAAGAGGTCGGCACAAAGAGCTAAATAGTTCTACAACCCGTTTGAGTTCACGTATCCAAGGAAAGTTTTCTCCCATAGTCAAGTTGCAACTTTTGGAAAGTAAAACTATGTTATAATTGAAATACTACAGACTCCGCAACCATTGTACATTAAAGCCACTCGTGTTATTCCCCGTTTTCTGACTTTGTAGGACCTACAGGAAAACGTGGAAATCATGATCATCATTATGTCAGCAGAATTGATATTCTGCTGATTGCTGACAAAGATTTTAGAGATTTTCCTTTGTACCATTTGAGTGTGGCCAGAGTCCAGCACAATCCTGCGGTTTTAGTAAGATTGCCTGTCCACCTCGTGGTAGACGACTACCTCATTCAAAGATCGTCTGCATGAATGCCTCTCTCTCATCTATTTCTATCGCTAAACAGCAGTATTCGTATTCCTGTGTTCTGGTTTAAAGAACCGGTTATCATGCAGATCGTATGCTTGTCGTTACTTAGTCTTCATTCCAGCGGCACGTTACGGCTCCATTGGCCTTTAGTTCTGCCCTGCCCACTGCAACTTTAATTTAGATTTACATACACTTTGCGGTTACAACCAGGCCTGCCCAGTGGGGCATTTATGAGCAAAAGTGCCCCTTTCTAGGGGATGCCTATGTCCAGCATTGAAGGTTTAACGGCTGCATGGTGGTGACTATTTTCTGCCAATACTACCACCAGGTCAGTAATGTAATTGCGTATGATTAACAATTGCAAAAGCATTAAGAATGGCAATTTTAATAGATTTTTCAAAAGGAATCGCATGTCCCCCATTATAAATTCCTATTACACGATTGCTCTTATATCACCAGTACTACGTAGTCCATTCATGTCGACAAACAATGTCCCGCGAATACAGTCACGCGCTCGCCCGCGCTCATTTCGTCGCGTGAGTGCGCACTCTGTCGCGTTACAACGCTCGCAACGCTTCGCCATTTTTAAAGTAGCGTTTAATTAAACAGAAAACAGAGGGGTGGCGGACACAAAAATATCGAGGAGAAGAAAAGAAGAAAGGGAGGAAGAGCAAGACTGACAGAAGTGTTGATCCTGTCTGACTAAATTATTAACCCTTAACCGAAAGCATCAAGCCAAAAAACTATAATTTGCCGCTGAACTCAAGGGAATTCAAAATTTAGCGGTACAGCATCCGCTAAGAAAGCATTGTAGTAATGAACTGGAAATGGGTTTTAAAACATGGTTTTGATTATCTTGCGATAACCGTTCTCAAGTATGACAAAATATATTGTATCAGGATTTGAAAGTTACAATGACTATTTATTTTTAGTTTTTACTTTTATAACCCATTCTATAAGGACGGCAATTTGTTATTCTTCTGATGTTTGACATCACGCAACACAAGTGCTTCAAGCGAATTTGTATTTGTAATCATTTCTGTCTGATTCGACGTCATTGTTCGTCGGATTGAATCATACATTTCCTAATTCCATTCTATTGGGATCAGGTTTTTCTATTGGCAGACCACCATTGTGGAAGTTATTACAATTATTCCTGCAACCACTTGCGAAACATTGCACTACACCGGAGACCGACTGTCTCTGCGACCTGTCCTCTAATGCCACCATATAATAGGAAAGCAACGTTTTCTTTATGAACAAATCAAAAACCACACGACCTACCTTAATTAGAAGCATATATTAGAGCGATATTGCATAATATTTTGTGGATATGACAGGCCGAGATCGAGGTGCGATGAGGCGAGAACGTCTCGAAACAAACTGCCACATCAATGAAATGTATTCTGTCACCGTCACCCGGGGAGACCCGCGCCGCGGCCACGCCACCGCCCGCGCCGAAACTAACGACCCGCTGACCTCGCGCACTTCAAGATCAAACGCAAAGCAAATCTATCTGTACATTGCACACCCTTGGAGTGCTCCCTCAGTCGTGAAACTTTCGGTATCTTACGAATCTTGTGCCATACGTATAACTTCTATACGAGTACATTACAAACAAGACATTTTCGGCTTCAACGGCTTCTCGAAACTTTACACTACTTTTTTATTTTATATCATGAAGTCAGCAAACAAGCATACGGTCGGCTTGATGATAAACGTGACCGCAGCCTATAGACACTTGAGTCATCACAAAGATATCACTAGCGTGTGCCAACTCGTAAACTGAAGATACTTTGTCACATTCACCCAGTAATTTCAATGTCTCTCTCATCCATAAAACCGGAACACAGCAATTCGAACACTGCTATTTGGCGGCAGAAATAGGTGAGAGTAAGGTACCAATGCAGACCCTTGTAAAAGGTCTAACTCACGTTATATGTACGTTGAATACTTATTAGGTTTTCTGAGTTAAAATTAAGGTAACAAAATACAATTGTAACGCATTGCTTCTGCAATGGAAAAATTAAAAAAAGAAATAGTTACTTTGCTGTTTTTATTGGGCTACAAAAAAGAAGAGGAAGATCCATTTTTATCTATCTGGGTTATTCTGGCTAGCTTATACTACATATTGGAGAACATGATCTTCTCAATCAAATGGTCATGTAGTAAATAATCAAACGCATCGAAAGTTTCTCTTTACCTTTGATGTAAAGGGCAGTGAGATTACGGAGGTGACGAGGTACCGGAACCAAAACAGCGTAAATTAAATGCAACAAATACTCTCTGTAATTGGCAGCACTACAACCTGACATTGTAATTGTGAGCACAAAATCAACCTCTTGGAGAGATCCTGGGACCCGGTGTCGGGTGGTTAACATCCTACGGTAGACATATTGATGATTTAGTATTTTTTGACATTTACGCGTTCACTCATTAGTATACTTTTTAATATACACTTGTGACGGCTTTAAAACGCGGTTTATTTCACTTGATATCTGTAAAGACCGAGTAAGCTGCCTTTATGTAACAAAAGGAACAGCTAATATAAAACGATCCATCTCACAGTTAACATTAGGCGACGCACAGCTAATTCCATAATTACACATTGACACAACGCCCCGGCCGACGGAGTCGTCTCGTGCCCCGGTGCCGATGCAAATATGCGGTAATTCAATAAAAGCGGGGCGGGGGCGCGGGCAGCGGGGAAGAGGGGCTCTCCCAGGTCGACAAACATTTGATCCGTTTCCCAACAAACGGCACGGTTAATTAAAATGAACACGCCATGTGGCGAAATGTCACCGCACAATATTCATTTCCTAATACCTAATCATCGCAAATTATACGTTTAGGACTGCTTTCACACGGAGGATAAATATTAAACATTTTTCACGGAGAGGGTGGCTCATTCATATAAAAGAAATATGGTCTTAGGATGCAAATTTTTTTGTATATGAAAGAAGATTGAACGTTTGTTAAATGCACATTTTGTAATATTTATAGTGTTAACAATATAACAAAAACATCAAAGCATGAACAAGATTAATATAAAATAGTAAAGATATATTAGTGCACCGTAATAAATAAGTTGAAAATACAATCTTCATCTTCCGGGATTATCTTGCCGCAGCATAAACAGACCCGCCGGCGAGATCCGGCAGCGGTACACGAATTCGTCCCTTTCATTGGTTAATTGCTTACTCGACTCTGCCACTCGACATCTCTGCACGACATTAATCTAAACAGATTTTATCACATTTCCGCCAAATTTCAACAATTTGAGCTTCTGTTTCCAAATCTTTCAACACTAAACATTATCCTCCACCACGACATGACATCCTTATACAATTAGCACACGTAAGCTGTTTGTCTGCAGAGAGAGCCTGCAAGTTAATTTTTTGTCTAGTAATAAAGAATCCAGGATTTAGATTTAGAAAGATTAAACTCTTCAACAATTTAATCTAATCTAATAACTCTTCAAGGTCTTCCAAAAAAGTGATCCGATTATCATTGACCATCCTTTAGACCCGCACCTGACAACTTGCAATTGATAAAAATGAGGAATACTTTACGTCTTTAATGAGAAAAGCCTCAATAAGCCTGTAATTTATCACAAATCTGTAGTCCAGAATCTAGGAAACACAGGCGGTGAGCGGCGTGTGACGGCAGGCAGTGGCTCGGCAAATTGGATGCGATCCGGCGGCTTCAGGCTCAGCCGCAACGCCGACAGGCGGCGACGCGCGGAAACCGCTGAAGGCTCACGGGACGCTTCCTTGTAACATCTACAGGACCGAGGTCGATTCGGTCGCGGGATACTTCGGTTTTAGTTAGGATATTATTGGAGTTCTTTTACTACCTTATTTATAGTACTAGCTTTTACCTGCGGAAACAGTACTCCTTTATGGATGCAAGATTCTATATGATATGTGAAATGATATGTAAAATTTCACAAAGATCGGTTGAATAAGTAAAGCATGATGAAATAACAAACAAACTTACAAATTAGGATTATTTGATCATTCAAATGAGAATCTTCCCCAAAAGCAGTCAATCCTCCAAAGGTTTGGATGATTGACTGCAGGATTGGTTGTTTCGAGCTAAGCCGTGCTTCAGAAGCCTCGTTAAGCTGTTGGCCCCGGCTCCGTTAGCAGGGATATAACGTGAAACAGGTTGTAACAGAAGATTCTTGTCCTCTTTGTTACGGGTGTACAGTGTTTGCGTAACAGCGCAACAAGCCAATCGGTCTGATTTAGAGCCCTCGGGCCACCTCGGCGCTAACAATCCTGAATGTCCCCAATTACAGCCGGCGCGGGCGATGTGGGCGACGCGCCACAGACAATAATTTTGCATTGTATCGACTTGATTGGACTAGTGCTCGAGTATGTAATTAAGTTGGCTCGGGACATTTAATTATATTATGTCGACGAAGATTCTTAGGACTTCAAAATGGTTACTTCACAATTTATAGATTTTGATTACTGAGACACATTAAACAATCGACAGTCGAACGCAAACACAAAATGTTTAATTAATTATAATTAATTCAGTTCTTGTTCCAATTTGAATGAAACGCGAGGTAGTAAAGCTCCTGGGTAATGTGACATTACTTGATAACTGAAAGATGGAGGATCAGTGACGGACCGTTGGGTATGACGCTCAGAAACATAGTTTTTTTATTAGGTCAGGTTGACCATGCGCTTGACATAGTCCGCGATAGTAAGCGTCATCGCAACATACAGACGTTCATAATGGCACAAGAACATCATCCAGTAAATTTACTGCGCCTCTCACCCTTAAACCCGGAACCCAGCAACGTGAACGCTGCTATCTGACGGTAGAGGTAGGCAGGAGTGAAGTACTCATTCAAGCGACTTTTGAATGAGTACTTCCTCAAGTAAGCTGTTTAAAAATCATTTCTTTATACGCACCATAGCAAACTTCATAAACATTTATAGGGTCTGGCATCTCGTTAATATTCCTAGCACATCGCCAGTGGTTTGAGGTAGATAGATAATAAAAATGACTTGTTGTTCTCTGTAACTGCTGGTTCTAATTGTCAGCCCACTGATCAGTCAGATCATTACAACCGCATCTTTGATTGCCAATCAAATAGTAGAAAAAAGTTAAATATGTCTTTGTCCAGAGGAAATGTTTGATGCGAAGTAAAAAGGAAGTAGAAAGTAAGTTTAACAGTAGTGATTTATTTAGAAATGCTGTGTCTATTTAACAATAATAAATAAATACAATCAGTTCTCACATATGGACATTAATATTTTTAAATTCTCCTAACTTCCACTTAGCATCCAAAATCTTAAAATATATCACAAAAAACATGCAGTTTACAACAAGCCAGACATCGTCACACCCTCGTACGTTAAGTAACGAGCTGGCCAAAGAAAATGTCAACAACGGCAGTGTGGCCATCTCACGGCTCACCACAGGGTGAGGAACCAATCGGACCACGTTGGACTGTCGGTGGCAGTGACGAGGGTCGGAGTGCCCTGAAACCCGCCCGTCACTGAAAAGAAGGTAAAACAAATATACTTCAAAGCATTTACATGATGTATGTTGTTCTCAAGTTCTTGAAGTAGGGATATGGTTTTATTAAATGTTATCGGTGGGGAATATCAGTGTATTTTCCACTCGTACTTAAATAAAATGTGTACTTACGAATTTGTAAAAGATCAGTAAGTAGCACATCATAAATATAAGCAATGTAGTTAAACAGACTCAATAAACAAATCAGCTGAAGTTTACCGGCAGAATAGAATAGTACCTCCCTCATTGTCCACCCGAGACAGTGTAGCTCAAAAGCACAGGGTGGGGATGGGCAGCAGTATCCCCGTCGCGAAAGCTGTTCTCTGCGATTGCCAACACACTGCTTAGCGCGGCAATTATGGGCAAATTTCTACTTTCTTGGAGAGGCCTGTCCAGCAGTGAACTTCTAAAGGCTGCAACGATGATGAATAACCAAATATTTAAACATCCATCACATTAACCGAATGGCATCCCTTGTGAAACACACTTCCAAAAAGATACATTTTTATTGCATTTTTGGACAAAATAAGCATGTTGTGCGATCGTGATGGGACAAAGGCGAAATCAGCAGTGCTACACTGTTTGGGTTTACATGTAACGTCTGTCTTTGTCCTCATCTCATTTGTCCTTAGCCACCTCTACATCTAGCTTAAAGGAATGTAGAATTCTACTTTCCCAGTGCCCCATAGAAATAGCATTCCTCCCCAAAACAAAACGAAGGAGCTATCGATATCCACATAACACCGTACTAATAAATACAAGAAAGCACTATGCAAAGGTGTGAGACAACAGTTTGCCACAGTTGCAGTTGTTCTACGCGGTCTGACACCTTACATTATGCTATTATTTATACCTATAGTTGTCTGCCTTATTTAAGTTAAGTAAGATTGGTATAAGAACAGATAGCGCTTGCAGATTAGTATGGGTAATAAATCATGTGTTCTTATCACAATGCTATTATTATTATAACTTATAATAAAATAAATATAAAATAACCAAGTTATTTTAACTGTGTTATCCTGAATTATAAAATTATCCTTTTTTATGTTAACTGTAATAAAGTATAAGACAATGATTTTGGATGTAATACGATGAAACAATTTCGAGTCAAAGTCAATAATCGAGTGAGTAGATACATTACTCAGCGCTCGAACAACCGTTCACCGAGGAATTCTTTCCTAAGAAAGATAACATCGAAATAAGCAAATAACAGGAAAATTACGTATACACAACCTCCCACGGAAAACCAAACTATTGGCTCCCGAATGAAAACACGATCTACCGGAACCTTCGGGTTGCGTACAGAAAATTTGATGGAGGTGAGTATTGGAATGGGGGGAAGCGTGGGGTTTGCGGTGTTACACCACTTGCCGCGACCGCCCGCGGGTCGGCGGGCCGCGCCGCGCCGGGCCGGGGCCGCCGCGGGCCGGCATTTATCATCGCCGCCGCCCCGCCTAATCGCCTAATCATGACCGCACTACCGACGCTGATACCCTCCCATTGTCTGAGTTATACTTCATTTTTTTGTTATATACAGTATGTATATACAAGTGTACTTATTCCGCCAGCTACATTTTGTTTAATATTTGGCTTTTTGTTAAAAAATGGCTAATGTTCATAATAATAAATAAATATATTCGCACCTCCTTGATACATTGCCCTGACTTCGATGAAAGTCGTTAAAAGCATGAGTGTTTGTAGTAGATAACAGAGGCATTATAAATAATTGTTAAAGATATTTTGGTTATTACAAATTTCAATATTGTTAATCTGTATAGATATTGTTTATTTTCCAAATAAATAATATTTAGGTTCCTACTCAATACTTGGACGCAAATATTTATCATATCCATCAGTCCGTCGTAAAAGCACAATACGAGTTTAGACTGTTTTTGTATTTGTTTATCAAAGTTACAACTGCAGTTAGAAAACCACTAAAACTAAACTACGATAAATCTTTTTAATGCAACAAACACTTAATAACAAACACGAATTAAGTCAAAAGTATATTTTAATATTTATACATTCACATCACAACATCTCTTACATTGACCTGAACCCACGGCCTTTGTCTGCGACAACGGACCTGTCATTGTAATAGCACACAATGTAAATATATATTAGATACTTTAGCGGCTAAGCCTCACTTCCCGGGGAGGTTTAATTTCTTTCTTATGACTTCAAATAATACGTTCTTCCTCTTCCGTACCTTCCAAGCACAACAAAATAAAAATTATCTAATTTGGTGCAGTAATTCTAAAGTTATAATTGTTCATACATTATAAAGATTCATTTTTATTTATCGAGATAACTTAGACTAGACATGCGATTGCAGTGGTCAAAGGTAACGTTGCGGAACTCGCTGAGTGAGTCCACGTAGATAAGTGTGAGCTCGCTTACACTATTATATGAGGAGCTTACCAAGTCTAGGTCTAGTAAGTGAACTAGAGAAACTAGGCATTATGTTACTTCCACACGAATTCCTAACAATTACACAGAACAAATATATCCAATTTAGTACCGTCTTTGTTGGTATACGTTTCGATATGTTTATATTTAAACGCGCGGGCCCGATAGCGCAGATGGTATTGATCCTGTTTTGTGTGCCAAAGGTCGTGGGTTCGATACCCACCCAGGATAAATATTTATATGATTATATTTATGTTTGTTTCCTGCCTGAGTGTTATAATTAAGTATTTAAGTAGTATGTTTGTGATTCATCTCTTGTTGGATGACCACGGAGTCAGGTGTTCAGTCAATGTATGAGATGTTGGGGGAATTTATTATTTTATTTATTTATTTTATAAACTCAAGCTCAAAATATTTTTAATTTAAGTAATATTTTTAAATCGTCATAAAACGATAATATTTAAAATAAGTTAAGTATTAAATTCTATAATACTCACCGATGACCCTGATAACTCCACGGAACAATATATCATCTAACATTCGTAAATAAAACATGTCTTAAACTAGTTTGTACCAGACAGGTCCTAAAACTAAGAAAAAAGGTTCCACGAACACTAAATAGTTAGTGTTAATGGAACCCCCACCGGCGTCGACCTTAACAAACCATTGTCTTGAAGCTAGGTTGGAGCAATTTAATCCCAGGCAGTTTTGTCATTAATGTTATCTATAACTTTATTATTGTTAATATGCTTTAGAAACAAGCTTACTGTTTGCGTAATTTTGATTATTTTATCGGTAAACCTTATATATTATTGTAAAATCTCATGCTACTGCCCTTGAATAAACTACTTATTTTATAAGGCTTAAAGCCAGTGGGCACTGCGAGTTTATATTTATTTCTACTATGTATTAACATTATGTATTTCATAGTTTTTTTAAACATGCCTACGTTTTTATGGATATACATAATTACTGTACATAATCATTATATGTATTTAAATTTATATTTCAGTAACAATTTTTATCTATTGCTCGAATGGAATGAAATGGATGCCCTCTACTGCAGCAGTATTTTGTTTAATTAGGCAAGTATATAATGAAATTTTGTGTATAAATGTATAATAGGAACAGGAAAGTGCCTAATATTGAGCCTTGTGGTACATCCATTGAGATTAATGACCCAGTTGACTTTAATTCACGTCCACCGTTAAAATTTTACCTTGCTGGAAAGATTAAAGAGAAATTAACTTGAAGAGAATCCTCGTATCCAATAATAGTATTATTTTGTTTTTTTTCTTTTTCAAATGCCTTTGATATATTACAGAAGATCCTTCTCGTAAATCCTTCCAGAGATCAAAAATATTTTTTATAGCTCAATACCGCCATGAATATTCGAGTGATCCCTGATAGAACCAAATTGTATATTCTATTATGTGTTATATTATTATAATAAAAATTGTCAAAATGCGTTGTACAGAAATAGGTCTAAAATTTTAAAGGTCAAAAGTAAAAGTATGATCCCAAGAGCTTTCCCCTTCAATTGCTATAGAAAACTATCATCTGTGGACGAGGTCTACAAGACGGACATGGGTTCTGAGATCATTGGACCTCTCCTTTTAAATATACCTCAGAAACTGTTCGATCATACTCTCAACTATACGATCCCACTCACAACCTCATGGCCAAACGACGTTCGATGAGACTGCAATCGTTCAGTAATACGAAATCGCACAAGCGGCTTGACATATTTCAAAATCCATGTGACATGATATTTATCTCTTTAATGCTAAACATATTAAAGATACACACAAACCCTTATCCCCAGCGGAGGAATACTATATGTTTTATTTTCTCTGTTTACTTATCACCAACCTTACCTTTATATGTAAAGAACCGCCTTCGCTACAGCGACTTGCAACGCAACATGGACCAGTACCAGCGCAAGCACCTGATGCAGCAGGTCTTACTGATGGACCAGGGCATATTACTATTAACGAGTAGAACAAACTTAACTCCCTCTTGTCCAGAGAAGTACCGAAACTGTAAAGTCCCTCACCACTCATAGTAGCAAACGACTACTTACGATTTGATCTTCGTTCAAAATACTGAAAAAGCAGACTCCCTCTCTTTCCGAGGTGGTGCGGGAACCGTAAGGCACGCTTATATCTCGATGTACTTGCGTACATCTCCCCAAGTCCTCTAAAACTACTGGGTCAACCGGCATTCTAGTGCGACACATAGCACTTTCAGTTATCATGTGCTGGCACCGGAGATGCTTCATGGCCGAAAATCTGCGATATATCTTCTCGTCCATAATACCTCAGTGTTTTAAATCAAAATTCTGCTGACAATTTTAGTCACTAATAATGAAATACAGCAGCGAAACGTGGTAGAGCTATGGAGACGGCAATGCTCGGAGTCTCCACCCCCGATTGAATGAGTAGATCGCTAAAAGAACCGAAGTAAGATAAGAAAGTGAAAGTAGCAGCAAATGCCCGCTCACTAGGTGATTAATATGATGATGCCGATGATGCCATGGTAAATAACGTAATCAGTTATCAAAGTATAGTGTACTTCTAACTAAACCAAAACTACAAGCTAGAGTATTTGTTTTCTAAATGCCGCGAATACCCACTTATTATTATTTAACGGTTTTGCTTGTGACAGTTGAAAACTACTGTCCGATAAAACCTGTTTCGATACAACACATAAAAATGTATTTGTTAAACTTGCTTGTTTGGAGCATCGATCGGATCAAATATCCATGCTTCGTACGACAGCCAACCATTAGTATTCATTTTTAATATGCGCATATATTTTATTTGTGATAAGTTTTATTGCATATATTTATAATTTAATCTTGCTAGAACCATTAAGATGACGCGTCGAGTACTTTTTATGGCAGCATGAATTTCCTTTGAGAAATTAGCGCGGCGCCGGCCACCAATGATATTGTATTCCGTAGTTCGTTGCAACAAAAATTTGTCGACTGTTGGAGCTCTTCAAACCCACAGACTCGAGCTTGCTCAAATTCCTAGCAAAGGTTTTCTATTAAAGCTCATTTTCTTTTGATTTCGTAGCGTTTGTAAATACATAAGCATAATGAATTCAATAACAATACAATGTTTAAATAACTTAAGAGCAGTTAAAAGCTTACATACACAAGTTTTTGATGTTCAATGTGTTACGGCCTTCAGACAACAGAGGAATCACGAATACTACATTTAAATGCATATATTTACCACCCAGACACAGTACAAACAAATATTCATCATATTATTATTTATTTACTCATAAAATATATTTGTTCTGGTTAGGGATCAAACACACAACCCTCGGCGTAGGATCACTAGCATTTGCGCCATCGGGATTGTACCGATCGCATTGACTAAATTAACTACAAACACAGTTCACAAAACAACAACGACTCCTAACATTCACTCATCATCGCACATGAAAATAGAATCGATATTACCTGAGATAGACCTCTTAGAACAGAGGTCGTCTGCATGGGTACCTTTTTCTACCATACAAAATATCACATAGGTATGTCACGATTTCAAGGGTGAGATAGGCACTGACATTTCAAGGTATATTTGCGAAAGCCCGAGCATTTATTGGCGGCGACAATCACGCGGACGGACGGTACGCTTTTTTGCCATTTTATTGCTATTCATGCATTTTATTTTAAAATTTTATTGTATTGTTGTGTAATTGTATTGGATATATTTAAATATATTCCAATTTGAAGAGCATAACGTGCCTCTACATTGCTACCCTACAAAGTGTTGGTTGACTAGAAAAACAAAGCTTTAAGTATATGAAAGCTAAGCCATAAAAACAATTTTACACTTGTTTGTCCCATTGTCTCTATAATATGTCTTCTGAAGTAATGTATTAAAACAAAGCTTGTATCACATTTACCGAGATGAATTAATAAAATTTAGAGAAGTTTTAATTAATAATTAGTTCTTTGTCGTACACCAGATACAAAGAGAAAAAGATAAATTTATATGTTAGTTTGTCTACCTCTTTCGGAGCCGTAGACAATAATAAACTCTTTGGTCTTCTGGTATTCAATGGCTGGTCTTACAAAAATTTTGTAAGTAGGTCAAGTATGGTCGTCGTCAGCGGCCACCGCCTCCACCGACTCGTTCACCCTGTTTACATGTGAAAAAAGTTTGTAAAGTTTAAAAATAACAAAAAAATGAGCTATATATTTAAGTACACTATATGGTAACGAGTAAAAGGACAACTGCGGAAGCCTATAATTATTTTAGTAGTTAAATAATTGATATACTAGCACTTGTCTTCGAATCACAAACTATATTACATGAGTCTGCAGTTGTATATTATCCAGATAAGTGGTAAATGGCGCCTTCGCGACTTAAACGTAAGAGAGGACGAATCGACAAAAAGTAAACCGAAGTATGCGAACTGATTTGCCTAAACCTATGCTAATGCGCAGACGATCAAAAGCTTTGAACATCGTAAGGGTGAACTCGACATAGGGTTTGACGTTTGATTATGGCACCTAATGCTTTCTTACGTTTACGGCCTCACTTATCGCTCAAACTTCTATTTATATAAGCAATAAAAATACTAATCCAACCATTTCCTAATAAAACAAATAGACTTAGACTTATAACATCACATAACCATTATATTATTTGTTACCTATAGGAAAAATAATATTATTATAAAATGCGTTGCAACAGTGCACATTGTAACGATTTAAAGATAGCTTCCTCGCAAGAGCAAATTTATGGTCTTCTTGGAACATCCGGCGAATAAACAAGTGTATGCAACCGCATACACTTGTTTATTTGTAGTATTAATTTTCATTTGCTTATGTAAGCACAGAATTTGCCTCCCCCTTAAAGCTTACGCCGGAGGCCTGCAGGCGAAGGCGCGGTTCTGCTTCGCAGCGGGATTACTCTGCGTTTATCTTTCTTAATCTCCTTATTCGTGTTTAGCTGAAAAACGCTCTAAAACCTTGTGCGGCTGGATAAGCACGATATCACCTGGCTTCTTGGAAAAAGAAAAAAAATCCGTATTCGTATTAAATTGTATGGATAAGCTAATGAAGATTAAATGAAGATTTAGTTGCCGTTCCTATTGTTTCTTTGTTAACTAAGTGTTTGTAAGAAAAATTATCATTGGTGATATACAAGCGATCGGCCAACCTCAAGACTTACATAATATAAATAAATTACACCAAAACCGAGTGAGAATGAGATGGATATATATAGAACTGATGCTTTTCTTTCTTGTGATGATAAAATGTTATGTTCATTATTATTTTAATATTTTTCCTCTGTAGCTGAAAATCTCCGCTAAGCGCGTTGAATGGCGCGTGTGAAACCACTATCAAAAATAAATACGTTAACTCTGAGACCTACGTAGCTCTACGTAGCTCAGCTCCTGGTTTTAGCACTGAGCTCCTGTGGCGCTGGATCAAATTATCTTGTTTTAGAAAACAAAATAAAATACGCTTGTATTTTTAAGTTTTCGAATTTTGATTTGTTTCCAGCGGATATTTTTAGCTAGAAGTGAACTGTAACTTATCGTAAGTTCACTTATAATAATTTCATGGGTTTAATTAATGCTTAAAAAGAGTTCAAAGTTATTAAAAATACTCTTTTATTATAAGTAGTGAACGATTTTTTGATTTAAGTATTAGATTGTCTTCCTTTTATTCAATATTTTCTTTATACACAGATATGTTACTTTTTGTAACACCCGCCTACCGCTCCGGCCATTGGTTGGAATTACTCGTACCGCTCTTGCTATGGACGTATAAACTTAAACGTGTATTTAATAGCAATTATTTTACTAATACAATCCGACCTCTCATTTCTAACAACTATATTTTTCCAACACAAGCTAGTGTCAACACTTCGGTGTGCTATAGCAAGTTGACTGCGTAAATAATTCTTTAAATGAAATAAGTAGCATTCGTTGAGACCTGCCGTTATTTTCAGCAGGGGAGAGCTTTTCCTTGTTTTTGCTTCACGAGCAAAGATCCGCGAATGTTTGCTCATCAGCGTGTCAACGTGTTCAGAATTTAATAAAAAATTGTAGATCATAATTCTTTATAAAATCTCTGGCTCGCCCCGTCGCACGATGTACTAAGTATTTGTCGTTGCTAGTTCGGGAATAACCTATACGATATAATCAATTATGCTGCCATATTTGATAACTAATACCTAGTAATTAACTCATATTAATATATTTTATTATTGTCATGAAGGCAAAACATTTTTCTCTTTAACGACAACTTAAGCAAGATGTAATGACAATGCTTTATATAATACCTGTCATCATCATCATTATCATATAATCCATAAGACCTCCACCGCTGGACACAGGTCCCCAATTATTTTCCAATAAGACCTGTTGCATGCGGCCTGTGTCCAGCGCGATCCTGCGGTCTTAGTCAGACCGTCTATCCAACTTGCGGGTGGACGCTGCGCTTGCCGGTACGTGGTCTCCATTCCAGAACCTTTCGACTCCATCGGTCACCGGTTTTGCGTACTAAATGCCCTGCCCACTGCCACTTCAACTTACTAACCCGCCGGGCAATGTCGGTAACTTTGGTTCTGTTACGAATCTCCCTATTCCTGAGTCGATCGCGCCAAGATACTCCGCACATTGTTCTCTCCATAGCACGTTGAGTTATTTTGAGATGGCGTAGTTCCTGTGCTCTAATGTAATTTGAGCGGTGACTAAGTTGGTACTCTTAATACAACTAAAAAAGTGTTTAGTCCCTCTCCCACGGTCTTTTTATAACATGTATGGAAAAGTACATGATGACTCTTCATCATCACATTAGGACGAGGACGTCCACTATTGGACATACACCCGTTTGTTCGAAGTGACTTCGCGCTGAGCATAAAAGTCATTGGATGGAGGAGTATTTAGGGAAATGGTTATATCTAAACTTATTAGGTAAAATCCCAACTAGGTCCCACAGCTTGAGGATAGGACAAGGCATGGCCAATCGGTGCTCTGTTTAGGGGTTACGATCTGAGGGTCGTTCTGAGTCTAAATTGACCTCATTGATAGCGAGTTCTTAGCTTCCGGCTAACATCGCGCTCTACATTCGGCCCATAAAATTGTCTATTTTTTCCATTCTCGAGTCCCGGTGTATCGTTGGGTTCCGCATTATTCGCGGTGCGCCAACGATTCTTCGTAATATACGGGACTGCTGGGATTGGAAGTGGTTTTTGTTCGGTCAGCTGGTGAGCGTTCAGTGAGAGTTCCACGTTCGCCAGCATCGCCGCGGGGCACACAAGGGGCGCTTACTGAGTGGCCCTGTCCTCTCGTTCGATAGCTCTAGAATAGACAATAGGTTCGCCAGAAATATAATCGTAATATACGTTTTTAATATGCAACCAATATAATTCCCTTTAAAATTGGTTCCAAACGATTAATTCCAATACTGCAATACATTAGTTTTCTGAGTGCTCTCGTTACTTATGTAACACAGTAACGCTGTTTCTATCTATTACGGCTTAATCGTGTGAAGAGAGAGGTTCTCTCGGTGGTCTGGTGGCTTTTAGCTCGCAAAAACATATTTTTTTTATCACTAGGAACATTATTTTCAAATAAAGCTCTCGAACAATCATAATGGATTCCTTATCTGATATTGAACGGTGGAAAAAAGGTTTCCACACTCGCCGGACAATAGTGCCGATACTCGCGAGCGATAATATTTGCCGGCCCTCGGGAGCGGCCCGCGGCGCCAACACGGCAGAGCAAACACCACCGAGTACACTCGCAGTCGCATTAAAACTTGGCCGAACCCTCGGACGGCGGGGGGCAAAAAAGGCGCACTCGTCGACGACGCGATGTATAAACTCTTACAAGCTCAGGACAAACTTCTCGGGCGCGAGTAGCCTTAGCGAAGCGAACAACTTACGAGTAAATAAAATGGAGTGGAAAACAAGTTGGTTCTGGAGTCGTGACACTGACGCCCAGCGACGCATTGGCTGTTAATACAACTGTTGACGGTACTGCGGTCAGTTAATTACGTGATGATTATCCACAGCCCTGGCCTGCATGCAGCTGCACCTAGCCGACTAAAAAGATGGCTGAAGAGTTTGTCTTTTATGAGCCTAGGTTACCGTTACTAGGAGGCTTCTCTTGTTTCCGTGAGAAAAATATTATATAGTCTTTAATATATATATGATGGCCTTAATTGCCGCGCTGGGAAAGCGTGGTAGCAATCGCAGAGCATAGCTTCGTATCGAAGATGTGTGGCCCAGTGCCGACCAATGCATTTCTGCTACGCTATTTCGAATGGATACCGCCAGTTGGATCTGTCAGTTACGGTACCTCAGTCGCCCCTCACGACACCTGGTACAGGAGGGAGGTACTGTTCTACTCATTCTACGTACTATTCTATTCTACTCACTCACTTCGTACTACTATACTACACCACGACCACTACGTTTTTAGGTTTCTATAACGTGAAATATTTTCAAAATTAGTTAAATAAGTGAAAAATAAGTTGCTTACAAAATATCTAGGCTGTTGCGGTACGCCCAAAAAAATGAATCACGCCAAATGTAATACCGCTGCTATGAGGAGCCAATGAAACACATATTTTTAACATAATAAAAAAAGCACTAAATCGACCAAGAAAGACTGATTAATTCGATAAAAGTGTATTTAAAATTTGCATGTCTTACAATTATTTTTGTGCGAGTTGCGAAATTTTATACATTGAACATTACGATTGGATGTTATTTGTCTGAGCGTGTTCGGAGGGAGCGTGTCACGGCACGTTTTTGCAAAGTTAATATGTATAACAAGGAAAACATTAATAAGGGCCACAAGGTTAAGCTTTTATAAATACTTCAAAAATCATTATAAGTTACAAAATAGTAAGGGAATGTGAACCTGGGTGGTGGCAGAAATCTTGAACACGACTCTGTATTCAGCGAGATTCGTCCGATTCAAATTTTATTTTCAATTAGCTTACCTACTAAGTTCTCAAAATTAACTCTTAACCTGAAATATCTGCGTACTAAAATGATGAACAGATATTATTTTCTTAGTTTATTAGTTCGACAGATCTCAGATTAACCTGTGTTTGCAAAAAACCACAAAAAAAAGAAAACGTTTGTATGGAATGTCACATTTAAAAGTACAGCGCGGCGTCTCACTTCAAGATACGGGCGGCAACTGCGAGCGCAAACGAATGCGGAGAAACGCGACCCGCGCGGCCCCCTGTAACGGCCAACCGTTTTTTATATTTATATTTAAATAAATAATGGTTCAAATTGACTCTTTTTATTACTACGTATCATTTGTGTAAAAAATAAAAGCATATAAGGAAAAAAACAATTTAGTAATTTTATACAGAATTGAAAAATTTAATAGGCCTAAAGGGAAACTGACGGTCAGCACTGACCGCGTTAGCAGAGAACGTGATAAAGGTCAGTCTCTATATGATGCCGCTGTCTAAATTTAAGGAGAAACAATAATAAAGCTGTGTTTACTTGCACCTTTATCTTCGAAATAAAACGTTGTTGCAATACAACGCCGTTACAAAGTTGTGCAATAGGATAGTTGTAGCGCCATTTCCACAAATCCCACAAGTTACTCGATAATACTGCTTCCAACCGGTTCGGAGCAGCCGAATCCAGCGCAGGCCAATATCAATATCTCCGCGCGGAGCGGCGAACGTCGCCGCTCCTTAATAGCACAAACTCCTATCGGCTCCGCATTATTTACCCCTAACTTGCCACTCGGCCGACTGTGCACTTACCAACCGTAAAAGTCGTCAATGACTGTAATGCACTAGATATTATTCTAACAGAGTTTACACGTTCCTTTTGCTCATTACATGCCATGCCTCTCATGTCTTTAAAATCAATTTTTTTTTTTGTTTTTTTGTTTGTTCTAGAGAGAGATTTTTTTAGTTATTGATATATGCCAAGAGGTACCGGCAGAGAAGTTTTTCTTTGATTATTATAATTATTGCATAAAAACGAAAATTTAAATACGTTTCTTGGGTACCTGTAATAATATATTACCTCAATGGCCGGACAGTGTTTTTACATCTTACCTCTTTTATCTCTCGGCGTACTTTCTCAATGAGTCTCTAATTATCAACATTGAGAGACCTCGGAGTCTGTTGAAGCTAGTGCGAGTGCGGTGAGTATGGCAAACGTGCACTCTCGGACTACAGAAACAATGTAAAAGTATCTCAATGGTCGAGCGGGAAACGGTGAGGAAACTTTACTATTAAAATGATTACTAGTGATTTATTAATGCCCAATTTAAATTATTTTAAACATTCTCTAATAACCTCACCTCGTCTGTTCTAGGGTTTGTAAACACGCGGCCCGGTTCCTTTTGATCCAAAAGTCACTTTGCTGTTTAAAATGTGTACAACGTCTACTTTGTGTCTTTTCAGTTCCTCACAAGTTAACTCGTTGTACTCGCGGACTGTGTCCTGGTATCAATTGTTGCTACGTTGTCTGTTTATGGTCAAATTATTACCTCGTTATGGCGCCGGGCTTGGTCGCCGCGACATTGTACTATTTTGACGTTGTTGATCCGCGGAACAGTTGTATTTATCATCATCATCATTATACCAGCCATTGAAAGTCCACCGATGGACATAGGAATCTCCAAAAAAGGAGGCTTTTTGCCCATTATTGCCGCGCTGGGCAAGCGAGTTGGCAATCGCAGAGCGAAGCTTTCAATACAGGGATGCTGCTGCCCATATGCATTTGAGCTGCACTGTTTTAGATGTCTATACCGCCATCTTAAATATTGCATGTTTGGGTTTTTTATTGCATCTTCGAAAATCAAGGTCACAAGCGGCGTGCATTTTGCGCGCGATGGATTTGCACCCCACTAATTGTATCTACAAATTTCCTCTAGTCGATTTACTTAAAGCGGTCGACGTACATTTTTTAATCGTTCCATCGGTGAAAATCTTCTTTCCTAGAAGTATCAATACCTGCGGTTTTTTATCGAAATAAATACGTGGTCTGCTAGTACCATTAAGGCGCCGCGTACATTAAGTCCATGATTAATACTATTGGTTAAAGTGTGCGTGTTGCCGGGCCCGATGGCGAAGATGGTAGTGATCCTATCTTGTTTGTCCTTTTATACAATCCAAATGAAATTACCATTTTTATCATATCAGCCATTGATAGTTCACTGCTGGACATAGGCCTCTACAAGGAATGAGGTTTTTTGCCCATAATTGCCACGCCGGGAAAGTGTGTTGAACAGCGCAGATTTCGTATTAGGGATGCTCCTGCCCATCCCCGCCCCTTCCATATCAGCTACTTTGTTTTGTAAGGATATACCGCCATCTGTTGGTTTCGGCTCCTAAATCGCCTCTTACGACACCTAGTATAAAAGTGTTCGGTGCGCGAGCCATGCACTCGTAGTAGTACCCTGTCGGTGGAGGAGTTAAGTTTACTTTGTATCCCTTTTATTCTAAACACAGACTTGAACCGGTTGACTTCAAATGTTGCTACGTTCTTTTTACTATTTGCTCTCGTCGCTTTCGCGACGAAAAGTCTGCCCTTAAGGGCTTTGGCAAATATTAACGCTCACGAGTATCGACATTGTTGTACCGTCAAATGGATAAAAAGGGTCGACGGAAACATTCCCCTCGTTTCACGATATCAGATTCGAAAATGATGTGATGTTTGTCCGGTAAATGGTGTGGGAAATCGTTGAGAGCGACCTGCGATGTTTTGTTTTTTTTGTAGTTTCAGATAATGTTCTATATTTTTACCTTTTAATTATCCAACTTGAGGTTGACCTTATACAAAATGTCGCCTGCATTGGTACTTCACACTCACCTTTTTCTACCACAAAAGAGCAGGGTTCACATTGCTGTGTTGGGGTGCGGGCTGGAAAGTGAGAGAGGCAGTAAATTTACTGGGTAATGTGTCATAATATATTCAAGTCACAAAGTTAGCAACGCGTTACTGATATGCTTGCAGTATTACGAGCGTCTATAGGCTGGTTTGTCGACCTGGGCTAATAAAAAAAATCTATTTATATTCACGCAAGTCTGGTACCTGAAACCAAAAGTTTAATTTGTTATGTGGTTTAACAGTAAGATTGAAACACTCAACAATGATTACTTCCCATAGCATGAGACAAACTCAAATTATTCTTTACTTAAATGAGCTTTGTATGCACTTTAAAATCATCAAAAACTCAATATATATTGCCGCCATGTGCTTTTACAATTACTCTTAGATCAAGCAATAAAATCAATCAAGCTGTATCAATCAAAACATTTATATATAATTATTGAAATATTTTGTATAATTTTTTAATTTATTTAACAGCTGGTCTACGCCTGCATTAAATATTATTATTTATGTAAAGAAATAATATTTCTTTAATTTTTGAACGACATTGAATGACATTGACAACTGACAAGCGCTAGAGTCTGAGGTCAATGGTCAGTTGAGAGGTTATTATTGTATTAGATTATTGTGATTTAAGATAGATAAATAAGAATAATTGGTGGAAGAATAGACTTTAAGTAAGATAAGATAAGTTATTTGTAAGATTATATAATAATATTTGTAAGAAATTAACGAAATAAATCTTCGTTTTCAGAAGCAACGCATCAGTTTATTTTAAACCTAAAATTAAAGGATAACCGATATATTTATTTTACAAAACCAAGTAGTGCATCCTGCTGCTCTTATTTCTACAATTCATATGACGCCTGCTTAAATTCTCCTCTTTTTTTTCAACATGGGACCAGTGCAGCACTTCTGAATTGATATTCCGCATCGTGCATTTCTTCCACCTTGTACTAACAACGAGGCTGGTAAGCTCCGAACTTGCCTTTTAACGCCTCGAGCACGGGTCGGCGCGATTAGCGCGGGCTGCGTTCCTTCGAGCGAAGAACACGGCGAGATGGAGGGGGGGAGGGGCGGAACCAGGCTTGTGCTAGTTCTAATGGTAGGATTAGCAAACTAACTGGAACTAGTCTGGTCCACGCTGTGAGCATTAACGTTGATGGGCCAGCTCGCGTTACAGTAATTTTAAGTGAGAATTAGAAACAAGGTTTGGAGGGATTCAAGAAACGAATTCGAAGTAACGCAGCTAGTTGTTTAACAATATAAGGGCCGAATGAATTCAAGGGGTATTTTACAATAAATTCAAAGTAAACAGTTACATTATGTCACTTGGCCCAGTAACTTAATTTTTTTTATAGTCGGGAAATCCTAATCCTTTACATGAAATCATGAAGGGCGTGGGGTCATTATATGGGGTACTATTAGGTATATAAGGTTCCTCTCAGCTTAGTAGAATAGTACCTCACTCTGTACCAGGTGCATCATTAAGGTACCGGTATAGACAGATGGTGGTATATCCATCCGAAACATTTTAGCTGAAATTCACAGGGCGGGATTGGCAGCAGCATCCCTATCGCGAAAGCTGCGCACTGTAATTGCTGACACACTTGCCCAGTGCGGCAATTATAAGTAAAATTCCATCTTTTTTGAGGAGGCCTATGTCCAATGGCTAAGATGATAATGACGATGCAGGGCGAGCCCATACGATATTCCAATTTTTTTCACCATCCTGCTGTTGAGCAAGCACATTTAACTAAATCAATATAATTATTAAACATCTCATTAAACACTACTTGAACTTACTGCGTGAATTAGGCGAAAGTGAAATAGTTTAAAATAAATATACTGTGAGCGAAAAACGTAGGTATTGTCGCTCAGCCAAAGGTCTATCTGAAGTCGAGCATGTTTGTTCATTTTAACAATTGAAAGAATATGACTTAGTACCACGAAGTATATATTAAATTAATGTATATACATAGAAGAGTAGTAGCTCCAATTACACTTTAAATACAAAAACTGCATATAGGTTTTATATACTCAAGGTGCTTTAGATGAAAGCTTTTCGAGGTTAAAGTGCTAGGTGACATCTCGTCTCATTCGAAAGGGGGCGTTAAACAAATGCCTTACAGCAGCTTTTAACGTCTATGAACTTTAATGTCATCCCGTGGCATTACGACCCTTGACAGGCGGTTGCTGATGAGGTTACGACTTTTAGCCACCCGACGATAAAGTCGAATATGGTGTGCGCATTTTGTGCTCATTGATATTTTGTAAATTGTAAATGACACGAAGTCAATGTTGTCATAAATCGTTTGGACATTGTTTTTACGCAAATGTTACGCGTGTGTCACGTGTCGCGTGTCGCGTGTGGCGGCACAGGCACAGGCACAGTCATTGTACCCAAACGGTAACTGGGGGCGGGTGTCGCGTGCGTCATACATGTGCAGTTATATCTGATACACGATTTTACTGACACTCCCTATTTGGACCGGATTTTGCACAAAGTTATTAAGGCTTTAATAATTTCGTAAGAGACCTTCTTTTTTCCCTTTTCTTAAAAGAATGTTGACATATAGACTGCACAAATATATAGAGCAGAAGCGAAAGGAAGAGTTGGTATAGAACAACCTAGACGAACATATCTTGACTAGGTAGGAGAGGTATTCCAGAAGAGCCAGGTCATATGTACCAAGCATAAACGAGCGTGTATGAAAGGACTAATGCGATGAAGCTATATTCTTCGTCATAAAAATGCTCTAAATTAATGGAATAGTTTCGGATGGAAAATTTCGGAGATTAGCAAACACTAACTGAATATCACAAGCAAGTTTTCTCGCTTTGCCCCAGCGGCCACGTGTCGCGTCGAGCGCGTCCAATCAAGCCGTAAAAGTGGCGTGACGCAGCGCCGCACGCCCCTGCCGGCTCCCGAGCAACGCTCACAAATGAAACTTCTCGAGAGAGGCCACTGTAAGATTTACGCCGGCAATAAAATTAAAGTACATTTTAACAGTACCAATAATTACACTAATAGAATATTTGAAACGAAAAGCGTTGTTGGTTCTAATAGATGCGCTACTATAACGAGTGCGCTAGTTATTTGCTTGCATATTTTATATAACGTAAGGACAGACAGGATGTATTTTATAATTCCCGTCTGTCCTAAAGTTTTAAAATTTTCTCTTTAAGTTGGGTCACAGCTTCCACTCTTACACCTTATTTATTTAATTGTAGAATGCGACATTTGATTTTCTTATTGGATGTCTACCGGAATAAGCCTGCCGCGAAGCAGGTGCGGCGGCGACAGCAGTGCACTACAGACGTCGTGTTATCACGGAGATATCACTGGCGTGTCGCCGATCTCGCACCTGAGGATATTAAGTCACAATGTAAAGTAATTTGCACTTTATCCTTTACCCTAAAAAAAGTAATAGAAAGATCAGCATTTGGCGTATTAGAATATTAATGTCTAATGAGACATCCATTGTCTGAGATCTTCCTCTGGTAAGATACACCGCGACTACCATGATGAAACATAATTTTGTTATACAGTTACAATATATTTTTAATTATTCCGGCAAGTAATTTAAACAGAAAATCAAAACAAACTCTTAGAATTTGTCGAAAAAAATCAAATCAAATTTTTATCTTAAAAGGATTTTAACATTTTAAAAGCTTAATTTTACGATAAACTGGCTAATCAAACAAGAATTATAATTCCCTATTTTGCTGCCTCCGCGAACAAAAAACAAATATATCCGGGACTCCAGCTCAAGTTGTCGAAGGTGTGTTGTTTGAAGTTAAGGGCGTGCTCAGCGGGATACGGCAGAAACTTTCAATGTACCGTTCCCAAGTTTGAGACACGCATTAAAAAGTTACAACTGAAGCAACCTTAACATACTAAATTGGGGAAATACGATATATTTCAGTGCTTCAGAGCTTATTTGTTTATTCCTAGCTCTCATACCTACGGGCCGATTGTTGATAAACGTGACCGCAGCTTATAGTATATGACATGATATTTCATTCAACATGTCATCACCAAAATATTGATATCTTGGTGAGGCAACACGCTAGTGATAGCGTGTCGCCAACCTTGTGCCTTCTCAGCCTTCAAACCACATTGCCACAGCAATGTGAACTTTGCGGTAGCAAATTTTTTTGGTAGAAATAGTCACCTATCTCGTGAGTACCAATGCAGACAAACTTTGTATTGGGTCCACCTCAAGTAAATTAAGGATCCGACTTAACAGGAACTGGAACCGCTTATCTTGAAAAGAGATTGAATGGTTATTTCTCATTTTTTAAAATCCAATTGAAGTATGCCTCAGGTTGGATATAATTGTACGATAGGATTTAAAAAAACGAGCACGAACTTAAATTTGTTTTTTAAGCAACCTAGCACACGAATTTATCTTGTTAGTATATTTGCCAGGTGTGCGGGTTAGTCGCGAGCACAAATTTGAATAAACAAAAGCAACTGTCAATAAGGTAAACCGATTATAAAGCCAAAGTGTTACCAACCCTTAATGTTACCGATACCTTTTGCGATCGAGTGACCGCATTGCAGGTTTCGTCAATGATATTTTAAATATTCGAAAGCATATCAATAGGGAAACCATGCCTTTCCCTAACAATCAGTTCTTAGGTAGTAAATTAGTTCAAGAACCAACACTCCGGGACCCTCGGGCCGCTTAAGTGAAGTTAGAATTACTAGGGACCAGGTTGTTATGGCGTAAACGCTAAGAAGCCAGACTCCACTTGTGACGGTGGCGTAGTCTCGGGAGCTGCGGATTGACGGGTGTATCAAGAACGTGCAGAACCCAGTTTCTTCCAATGGATATTCACTTTCATCAAAACTGCACTGAACGTGGCCAAATTAAATGCTGTGTATGTATTTTAATTATGTAGAGTCCATTTCATAAGTATATATAGGTACACTTTAGTATCTGTTCACAGGAACTTCTATTATCAGTAATATCATGTCACTACAATCGTGGACTACTTCTCTATGTCAATGTGGATATACTTTTACTGACCTTTCAGTTAAAGAAACAAAGGTTGGGTGTCCTCCCTCAACTGCAATATGGGCATCAATGGCGGGCACTCAAAGGGCAGTAAAGCCTTTGAATCGCACAGGAGCCTCTGTGTGAGCTGTACAGGCGGCCTCGCCGCACCCTAATAATGCCCAATAGAATAGGCTTTTGAGCACGGGTTTGAGTTAGTCCTCATATTCTTGGTCCAAGTCCTAGTAATTTGGTTATTTGATTTGGCGACCCGGAATAAGGCTTGATTAACCTACTACAGATATCAGAATGTTGTCAGCAAATATAGTTTTAGAATTATTTATACCATCAAACCGTTCCCTATTAAAATAAAATATAAATAAAAATTCATAATTCTTCCGTTTAATTCAACTCCAACTTGAAATATATTTTACACGAAAAGACCCGTTTGAATCTCGAATTACTTTAAAACCACCAAAGAATAAATTACTCAAAACAATAACACGCTCAATAAAGTGTTTAAAGATTCAAGTATGATATGTTCATTAAATCGAGGACCCTGATGACCCTTCGCGAACTATAGAGCCACTTAATATATAACTATGAAACCTTTCTGAAACAAGTTTGCCGGCACCAGGCAGATCTTAAGACTATGTTTCAGCAGGTTTATTACACGACCCTTCACGACCCTAGTAATAAAAGAAAACCTGGTGGTGACAAAGGTTGCATTAACACCAAGTGTTTTTTAATTAAACCCCTACCGGTGCCGGTGCTAACGAACATTTCTCTCAAAGGTTAAAGAGTTCAAATTGCAGGCAGTTTTATCGCCAACATAATCTAAATTATGCTTAAGAAATAGGCTTTTTCTAAAAGTTTTCTTTATTTATTTATTTTTAGAGTACTCAAGCCGGTGGTTTTTCTTGTCTTGATATCATGTTCCTCACACAAGCATAATAATTTCGTAGACATATTGAATGAAGCTGATAGAACATAGGACTTCCTATGTTAATTTGTGTGTGGAATTATTGAGGATACCTCATAATGAATTGGTATTTGCTCTGCCCAATATGATTGAAGCTGGTGTTTGCGAAGCCTCCCCGTAAATGTATATCCAGTCAATATCGGTTAGCATCATACATACACTGGTACACTGATCACACAGACAAGATACTTATATCTCCAAACAGGGAGCGATACAACGGGAACTTGGCTTAATATTTACATAGTCCGCAAGTAATGTTAAACTACTGTGTGCTGTGACACTGCACGCAAAATGCGAATCAAGTACACCTGCGGCGCGACAATCGAAACCAATTTGACGACTATTGCTTTTGTAAAATTCGATTAGACCGAGTGCAAGATAAACTGCGCGTATCTACTGTAAAACTCACAAATATACATACATTTAATATTTTTGTAAGACGTCACCGGAAGTATAATCAGGCAAAGTAAATATTATGTTACCAAAATTTTTCGCTATATTTTTCACACACACACAACATTTCTTACATTGACCTGACCCCGAGATAAGTCGCTCAAAGCACTTGTATTACGGACGTTGGACAATAGAGGAATTACAAAGATATAACTGAAATACATATAATTAACACCCAGCCACACAACTTATATAAATATCCACATATAAATATTTGCCCTGGGTGGGGATCGAACCCACGACCTTTGGTACATAACATAGGATCACTACCATCTGCGCCATCGGGACCTTTAAATGTGTTCTAAAATATAATAAGCAACAACTACCTATATCAGTAAAGTGGGTACTTGGATGCTTACAGTGAGTTGCAGCACATTGAATACCGCGTGCATTACATATATTTAGTCGTCAGTTGCGGCGTGGCTCTCTCGGGACTGTGGACTTTCCGGATAAGTATGAGCACTTGTGTTAAATCATTTTTAATCATTTGTTATGCATAACAGTTAATTAATTACAGACACATCTATAAAAATGAATCTCTTGATGGTCGGCGTTGACAAGGACCAGTTGATTTTGCATGCCATCTTCAATGCAGGTGGAAAAAGAAGGACGTGGACGCCGATCAAGTAAAAGACATTTTCAAAAGAGGTCTTGACGGTTTTCATTCAGGTAGTGGTGGTGTATAGAGAGATCGGTGAAGGCAGAGAAAGGTAAGGAAATTTTGTCGGATCGATACTGAGCAAAAAGAAATCTATTGCATTTACTTATGTAGGAAATAGGCCGGAGTTTATGTGTTTCGTATATATTATATTGATTGAGCAGTTAACCTTTACCTAAAGGGGGCAGTATCTAATACAAAACGGGTTTCTCGCCGCATCGGTGCGTGTAAACGCACGCTCCGGATATAAATTGGACGCAGGAACAGCGGCCGATACTGCGCAGTACCCACCCTTCCACATCACCGTCAAAGAAACGCAGTCGCATCGCTGGCTGGATTATACACCTTCCTACCCATATATTTATAAACCGACCCAATTCTTTTAATATAACAATTAATTACATACCTAAGTACACATTTGCAGAATTAAATCACATATTATGGATTCTGTGACTATAAAGTGCCAGTACGGCAGAGTAGAATAGTACCTCCCACTGCACCAGGTATCGTAAGAGTAAGGTACCAGTGCGACTAAGGTACCAGAACCGACAGACAGCGGTATATCCGTCCGAAACAGAGCAGCACGTGGCAAAGATGGGCCGCAGCATCTCCGTCGCAAAAGCTACGCTTTGCGTTTACCAACACGCTTTCCCAGCGCGGCAATTATGGGCAAAAGAAACCTCCTTTCTTGGAGAGGCCTATGTTCAGCAGTGGACTTTCAATGGTTGGTAAAGCAGTTGTATGACTTGAGTAATAACGGATACGCTTGTACTGATGTAGTGAAAAAATTATGTTTTCGAGTAAACATATATTTTTTATATTATGAAGTCAGCAAGCAAGTATACGGTCTGCTTTATGGTAAACGCGACTGCAGCCTAGACGCTCGTGTCATCACAAGTATATCACTAGCATATCACCAATCCTGTGTCTATATGTGATACTATGTCACACTTACCCAGTAATTCCACTACCTCTCTCACCCTTCAAACCGGAACATAGCGACACGAACACTACTATTTGGCGGTAGAAACAGGTGAGAGTGAGGCACTAATGCAGACGACCTTTGTAAGTCATTTTAAGCATGTTGTCACCCAAGTTATTTTCTTCAACGTCAATAACACGGAGTAATCCTGCAAAACGGTCACCGTTGGCTATTCTGGCTGACAGTTTTAACAACTACTCTGCTAACGTAGACGTATTTCCAAACAAATTTAATTCCTAAAAAAAACATTGACTAAAATATTGGATGAAGTCAACACTAACAATTAATAAAACTTGCTATTCCTCACCAAGAAACTCTCAAGATAAACTCATCATAAGTGACTTTGCTTTTTTTTGTTGTGAACACACTACTATTTTTAATAAATCTGAATTATGAAAACTAAATAAAAAAAGATGATGTTTCTAAATTTATCTAAATATTGTGTTTTTGTTTGTGACTAACAAGAAAACTGCGTCAGGTAGCTCTTTAAAAAAAACCTTCTAGTTTCCCGCGTTGTCTAGAGGCTGACAGACAGGCGGAACAATTTTGAAATCTAATTTTTTATTCATATACAACTCAGCCTCAATCCGGAGCCACCGCCTTTTCGTGATCCAGGATATGCCAGGTTAGGTGTACATGCAAATATGGGTAAAGTAAGAAATATAATCGTGCCTGTGAATTGGATGAACCAATTATTTGATAATAACATTGAAACATAGTCCCGGGACAGACAATAAATCGTCGTTCTAACAGTAAATCAAGCTAATCCTGTTTATGCCAGTTCGGTGGCGATTACTCGCACTCACTCGCACCGGTCGGAGTGCGTCCTCAATACCGAAATGTATGCTTACTATGTCACGCTAGGCGCTAGCCGTCAGCCGGCAGCGGCGGCGCCCCATACGTCACTCTAGCCTTACGGAACTGCGCATATCTTTCGCAAATTACCCCAAATACGTGCAAACAAATCAGAACGTCGTAGATTGAAGGCAACATTCTAAAGATTACACGCGAAACGTACACAGATCCGTCGATGTGATACACCTCCTAGAAGACTTACGGTTCCAGAGGATATTTATGTTCTGGGATTCGCATACATCCTTAGTTCTGGAGCTGACAGTTAAAGGAGTAATGGATATTTAGGTGTCTGCGAAGTTGACGCTTTCAGTCAGCGTTAATCTGATTTGATTAATGTTTACTTCACATTTATCTATCGTCGCGCCAGATTCATGCCATTGTTGTTTTTATACACGCATTACATTTTTTTTCTAATTGTTTAGGTGACAAAAATAAAAACCTTAACTAAAGGATTTTCGAATGTTAGGCTCTTCTGTTTTTTTAATATAGGTGTATAGAAATAAAAAATTACCGAAAGCAAAATGGCACACACGTACACTTCTCAATAGTCAGCGAAGCTTTGGAAAAAATAGTAACTATTTCATGAGTTGAACAGTCAAGGAGGCAGGACTTCCGTGTTAACGGAAATGTTGTTATCGTCCTTCTTGACTTAAAAAGTAATTCAGCTAAATTAATGAAAAATTAAATTATACTGCATAATATAATTAGAGCAATGAAATAGAATTCAAAGTATAGGATATACATTTCAACATGAATTATCTCGTCCTATTAAATAATGCAGAAAGAGTAGCGAATCAGAAAAGCGCACACAAACCGCTCGAGCCTTTTTTAGTTTTTTTTTTTATATTATACTATTATACTCTTTTAAATAAGCCTGATTAAAATGACACGTTTCAATGTAGTAGAGCCGCTCAATATTTTATATTGGTATTGTGGTATCATAATTTGTTATTAAGATTGTTTACATATAAAAGCATGTTATATAAAACGAACTAAAATAACTACAAACAATTATTAAAACAATTCAAAAACACGTTAGTTAGTCTGCTGTCATTCTTATCAAGCTACTTAAAATACTAAAAATATAATGAAACATGTTTTAAGACTAAAATTTTGTACAGCGCCATCTCTTTCTCTGCGTTCACACTACTAATGTACTAATCCGACTCCAGTGTGCTACTTCAGACGGCGACACGATAGCGGCTCACGTAAGTTCTATTTGCATACGCAATTGATAGATGTCGCACTGTAGCTGTAATATTTTTTTAATTACTAGTATAACCAGCACACCGATTGCTGAAGTAATGAAAAATAGCTTAAACATCTCTTATTCTTTTTTAAATAGACCATTGTGTAATACTCATGGTCTGTGAAATATGTTGAATATCTCTATTCAGGCTCACCTATTCAAAACCACTAATGAACAACCTTTATAAATTCAAAAATATAACTGACTTATTACGAATATTATATAGGTACTGATTTTATTCCTATTGATTCACAATAAAGCGCAGGTTAAAAGGCAACTTGCCTGATCGAACAAATGTAATTTAAAAAATATGGTGGAAATGTGAATGTGGAATAAATATGCTCTATACGTTTTATTCTGTTCTGCTACTTTTTCCGTAAATAATAAATGATGTCACAATTGCCAGTAACAAACAGCTAATACAGAAAAATGCAGATTAAACGATGCATACTTACTCTCAAACATTGCGAAATAAATAAACAATTAGAAAAGTTTTCTTGGTCCAATGATCCGTAATGTATCATTCAATAAACCTATAATCCGATATACAAATATATAGTTTGCAGAAGCAATGCCTATCAAAGGCATTATACACAGAAAGCAAACAATTCAATTAAGGACATCGAAAAGTAAGTTGTGTCAAATTCTCTTATCTTTGACAGATCGTTTATCATGGATACAATCAATGGGTTATCAGCTGTGGGGGCGACTCATGGAGGTACACATGGGCCGGGTGAGGGGGGGAGGGGGTGCCCCGGGGGCTCCGGGGAACAAAAGCGGTGAGGGCTATCTTGTCCTGACTAGACTATTAACCAAACGCCGGCCGATAACAGCGGGTCGTGGCGGGTGTGAGTGAAACAATCGCTCAATGATCGGCACACACGATTATTTGTTTAATTCATATTTAGATAATGTTATCCAATATTTGACCTCTAATTGGACACGCCGGCCGCACGTTGTAAACAACAAATCGTCGCCTGGCCAGGACGGGACAAATATTGGCCTTGTGGTTTTAACAACAGTTTTATTAAACTTACACAAAATATTTTTTGTAAATTAAAGGGTAAATAAATATTGAATAAAATTTTAAAATGAAACTAAGGCCGAACAGCTCAAAGCAGCACATTGCCATCTATTATTTGGCGGACCCGATGGCGCAGGTGGTGGTGGTCCTACCTTGTGCGCCAAGGGTCGTTTCGATTTCCACTCAGAATAAATATTTATATGAATATATTTGTGTTTGTTCTGCGTCTGGGTGTTAAATATATGTATTTTAGTAGTATATTTGTGATTCCTTTATTTTCAGGCGTCCGTAACACAGGAAGTGCACTAAGTGACTTACCACGAAGTCAGGTCAGTTGCAGTTGCATATACTACTTATACGATATATCACAAAACCGCAGCCATGCTGATAAATGGCACTTGAGTTCGCCTAATGAGTTAGTTCGGCCTATTGGTTGTTTGTGACAGGGCTATATAAAACCGTAGGATAACAATGACAGTGAACCGCCTAGTTTGAGCGACACGTCACGTGAGCAGGCGAGTGACTCTGGTGCGATGCTGGGGGCGCGGGGCGCCGGCACGCCCGCGCGCCCGCGCGCCCGCGCGCCCGCGCGCCTAACGAGGCGCCCCGCAGCGACGTAAACATATTAATTACTCCACCGATCACTCACCGGGATATTTTATTGTTACATTCATTGCAACAGTAATATAGCAATGCGTGCCAGTGAAGCTTGACTTGCACGAATACACCTTGAGAACAGAACCCCATAATATATACGACCCGTGTCTTCCAAAAAGGGGGAAACTAATGCGGGGAGCATGTAGTACAATGCAGCAGTCTACAAAAGGTAATCCTTATACAAAGGTCGTCTGGATTTGGGTCCACACTATCACCTGTTTCTACTACCAAATAGCAGTGTTCGCATTGCTGTGTTCCGGTTGGAAGGGTGAGAGAAGCAGTGAAATTACTGGGTAATGTGACGTAATATACTCAAATCATAAGGTTGGCAACGCGTATAGGCTGCAGTGACGACTTACTATCTGTACGTGTATATTGTACGCGGACTGTATTAAATAATACTACTAATAATAGCATACTAATTTATATCTACCCAGATTCCATAACCTTGGAAAATATCAATGATTTTCGCTTTTATTAGAGGTCGTAATGTTATTCAGTGGCCTGCATGCGTGGGCCGACCACGAGAAAATCATTTAAAATTTCATTCCTTCAAAGAGTTAATTTTGCACCATTTTTTTACATAGTTAACTAAGCAAACAACCAAAACCTAAACAATTTGTGTTTCATTTGTGGTTTTTGATGAATGGTCACAATCTGGTGGTTTCCGAATTATATTCTATAAATCTAACTTTTAGTAATTATATCTTTTGAAAACTTGTTAGTTGTAAGTTCATACCAAGGTGATACATTTCGACAGAGCCGACTGCAAGTTAATGTCGGCAATGAAACGAGACGATCCAAGTCGGTATTTTCAGCGTTCATTTCAGAAGTAGAGATAAAAACAAATCATGACACTGTAAACCCCTTACGTTTCCAATAGGACAAATAAGACTTGAAACTTGATACATATTTCATCCTAAAACTAATAAAGACAGAATGTCATCGTCACCGAACGTATCAATGTGGATTATAGTACACATGTGATAAGGTAACACTTTGTTCGTCATCTTATTTTAAACACCCCGGTGACCTGCTGTTTGAAAGCACCGAACTGTGTGCGCTGTTTTGCTCACACATTAAATTAGTTACTTACTTGAAAAATACGTTGTTACAAACACAACACGAGGTAAGCACTCCCGTACAAAACACTATTGGCCTAAATTCAGAGTTTAAAGTTCAGCTCCGCTTGGAAGCACTCATTTGAATTTTACGGTATAATGGGCCAAAGCAGAATGTTTTGTTCTCAGATATTTCTCTAGTACAGGCAAGTCGCAGTTGTCAGCGTCTCCTCCCACCGTCTTTAAAACATTGAAAAAGTTGTTACATCCTCACTTACATCGCTTTACTTTTTATATAATTAAAAAAAAACAAAGACGGCGTAAACATGGTGTCATGGTAAAAAGCAAACACCAGAAATTTATTACATTTATTCACAATAATAATAATATAAAACGTGCTTGCTCATGTACTACGTTGAAATTCAATGTCAATTAAAATAGTAAATATGTAACTTAAATAATATTCCATGCCCCTAATTTTTTCTGGGTCGAATTAATCTTTATCTTATTCAGATCAAGCAATTTACTGGCTCGTACCTTATAATCAATAAAAACCATCAGCAATAGCGTCTTCATCACAGCAGGCGTAGATTGTCTACTGTTGGACCTGCAAAATTCAAACTTGCCACGCTGGGCAGGCGTGGTGACAGTTTACAGTTACAGTTTTACATTATTTGAGCTACGCTGTAACTATACCGCCATCTGTCGACTCCGGTACCTCAATTGCCTATCACAAAACTTTTTACAGGAAGAGGTACTATTTTACTGAATTACAAAAACTCCGTCAACGTATCACAAAAAAGCCTGCTCTATATGTATATATGTAGATTTGGAATAAACTATTCTAATGTAAAAACTTTATAAGAGAGCGTAGGTATGTAGTATGGAAATGTAGAACTCGAAAGGTTTATCATTATTAATTTATTACAATAATTGGAATTTATTTCCTTTTAAAAATGTTTGTGGAAATTATAATAATATCTTTCACAGCCCCAGTGGGCCGCGGCGGCCGCGCTCACTCCGCCCATTATATTCTAAACGCGATTGTTTTCAACATTCCTTGACAAATTAAACACATCTAACTCTATACATAAATAAAGATATGCTGGTAGGTACTCGCGGCCGACGAGAAACTTCAATAATATTCTTAAATTACCTGTGAGGTTAAGGTAAATAACGTACAGAATTGTAGAAAGAAGAGTTTGTAGTTACCAATCAGTAAGCAATTACGTAAAATGTATCAGAGTTTACTGGAACGTCTTTCCTCATGTTAAGGTAGAGGCCAATACGAATAACATAATCTAGAAGATAAAGAAAGGACAAACTAAAGTCATTTATCGCAACGAAAGTGTGGTAGTGAGGGACGCGAAGGACGCGAGGGACACGGGGGACGCGGGGGAGGGTGGCTGGAGGGGCCGGCGGCGGCGATAACGCACCCTATCGCGACGCATCGCCTATCGCCTCCGCAGGCACCCGATATTTACTCACAATCACTAATCAGAAAATAACGAACGTCTCGAACGAGATAACAAGCGAGAGACCTCGACGCGATTCTAATACAAAACCAAACTTTAAATCCACGCATCAGATGTGATAATTGCTTCCGCGCGGCCGCCGCTGCAACGACGATAAGCGATGCCCCCTGAACTCTTCCAGTTATCTCGAGAACGTCCTATCGTATCGAGGTCGCTCGATTGTAGCGCAACAGGAAAATCGAAAAATCATGGAATATTTCACAATCATTGACATGTCGTGTCATGGTTAGTTATTACATATTGCCTTCGGGTCCTCCGCAGTGTCGTATGTATCGGCAGTTTTAATGTTCAAGTCGCATTCAATTTCAATTGAATCCTTTTCTGTGACACAGTTTGGTTCGGCAGATTCCATTGTGCCCCACACACCTGATACAACAAGCGCACGACTCGAGACAGTCGCCGTGTCATACTTATATCACTTTTATTCAGATTTTATTGCGACGGCTATTTTCTTCGAAATATAAAGAATTCGTTTTTTTTGACGTCGTTATCGAATTTCCATTGTGTGTACACATACGACGTACGGCGTACGGCGTACGGCTCATGCCGCTAAGCGAGTTAGAGCTGCAATTAAATACTACTACCGCAACATAAACCATCAAAGCGATAGCTTCTAAGTCCAAATAGAATAGATACAGGGTGTGATATTTGCATGACACTTTTTAATACGTTAATAGTGTGGGGGCGGCCTCCCGAGGGGAGGGCGGGGGCGGCGGGGGCGGGGGCGCGGGTCGGGCGCCGCGGAGTTGACGTGCACTTGACCAAATACCGAAGTGTGTCGCCCTCACACACCATTACTCTACTTAATGAGCAAACTATGCAGACTTACTTTGAGAATGCTTGCCTGTTATAATGTAAGTAGTACTGCCGTGCCTTGAAGATATTGTGTCGCATTACCCAGTAAATTCACTGCCTCTTTCAGCCTTCAGACTGGAACACACCAATGCAAGCACTGCTATTTCCTGGTAGAAATGGGATTGTGGTAGATCCAGACGACCTTTTGTATGAGGTCTACCTCATGTAAACTTTGCAAACAGGTACTTAAACTTCTCATGCATTCGTGGTCTTTATATAGAAATAAAACAATTTGATTGCTACTTAATAACACAGGTACTAAAGTTATCTCAGTTACTATATACCAGATATATGATCTTCTGACGTGGACTGTGATCCAAGTCCGCAAGTAGGTATAACGTACCGATAAAGCGTGGCTTAATCTTAAAACAAAATTTTGAGGAATGTTGGAGTAGTTGACACTGCAAACACAACAAACTTCAACATTTTCAAACACGAATGTACTTAACGTAATAAATTTTTTTGATCATTCTCTACCCAATTTAACAACTATATACTGAAATGTATATATACGGTACTATATACGGTATGTTAACAGTCCTTTTTTATTTTGTGAACTGTACTTAGACATCATAAATGAACACGTCCTAAGTTAATTTATAATATAAAATATTATGATATTTATTAAAGAATAGATATGCATGACAATTTTATCACTGATTAGGATAACAGTGAATCTAACACGGCATGTACATATACGCCTGATATGTTGCAACCAATAAACAAACAGTACAAACAAAAACTCACCATAATGACACTAAATATTAGAAGTATTACACGAAATTTCAATGAATTTGACATTTTACTAAAAGACTTGATTTTATTCCGGATATAATTACTCTCACTGAATGTTGGCTTACAAGTGACGAAACACTTCCTATACTAAAAAATGGTGTTGTTGTTTTCCTTAACAATAAATTAGATACACATACATACGAACCAGAAATATCAGATGCCAATTGTTTAGTTACTATTTTGAATAACACTGTTGCTATTATATCTATCTATAGATCACCATCTCACACACACATAGAACCTGTTTTAAATACTTTAGAGACACTTCTGCATAATCTAAATAGATATTCCAATATAATTTTAATTGAAGATATAAACATTAACCTTAATTCTGTCAATAAACAAGCATTAGAATATCTGAACCTATTAGCAACACTCCGTCTTACTCCCTCACATCACTTGCCAACGCGTATTGATAGTTGCTTGGACCACACAATAGTTAAAACATCCCACCCCTTTAACACATATGTGATACAAAGTAGTATCACGGATCATTACCCAATTTTACTTGCCATAAATAAGAAACTTAAACAAATAAACCAACCCATTACAGTCCCAAACATCAATTACAGCCAAATAACATGTGATCTAAAGGAAGTAAATTTGTCATCAATCTTCGAAACGAATGATCCTGAACAGGCTATCAACAATTTAATCACTATAATAAGCAATATAAGCATAAGACACAGAATATAAAACTTGATCTAAACGAAAAACTCCATGGAAACTATGGATAATAAATGGTTTGTTAAGATGTGTAAAACGCAAAGATAAACTGCATTCAAAATTAAAGAAATCGCCAAACAATGAAATTCTTAAAATATTTTATAATAGATACCGAAATTATCTTACTAAAATCATAAAAAAAGTGAAAATTAATTATGAAAACACAACTTGAATTGGCTAGCTCTACTAGTGTCAAAAAAACTTGGGAAGTCATAAATAAAATAACACGTTACAAAGCAGCAGAACACAGTTACTCTGGCCTCTTGAAACTTAATAATAACCCCAAGAAATCTGTGGGTCATCCAGAGGGGAACAACTCAATCTTTTCAAAAGTTATCTGAGCCATAGACAACAAACAGTTAAAATAAGTAGCTTTATTAGTGAACCCTGTGAAGTAAAATATGGAGTGCCTCGAGGGAGTGTGTTGGGACCTACGTTATTTATCATCTACATTAACGACATAACTCATACTCCCCTGAAAAATGGTAGAATAATTGCATTTGCCGATTATACTGCTCTAGTATTTAGTGGTAATGACTGGGAAGATGTTACTGCAAATGCCCAAATTGGCTTTACTGACATACAACAAAAATTGAATGAAAGCCTACTAACTTTAAATGCAGATAAAACAGAATTTTTGACTTTTTCGATTACTAAAAAAACTCAACCACCTACAAATTTTTTGCATCTCTTCGCCCACCAGATAAATTGTAAATTAAGAAAAGGTACTTGTGTTTGCCCGAAATAAGAAAATGTTTTATCATTTAAATATCTTGGCATAACATTAGATTCTTTATTAACTTTTAACCCTCACATAAGTATTTTAACGCAAAGAAACGAATATATAACCGCTAGAAAGGGCACCGAGATCTGTGCAAAGTTATGTACATTTTACCCTTTAAATACCCTACCTCAAAACTCTATATACATTGCAAAGTTTTAATAGTGAGACAATTGTACTGCCAAGAACTTATTCTCAAACAGCATAAACTATGTAAACCTGAAAATAAACTAACTCATAGTAGACGAAGGTATGTGGATTTCCAAAATAAACATCAGCCATGCCGTACCCGGGTTGCACAGCGATTTCTAAATTTTACAGGACCATTTATTTATAATAAAATTAACCATGAAATAGATATTCATGACATTAATAAATACACTTGCAAAACAGCAGTTAGGGAATAGCTTTTGACATTGGACTACAACAAGACAGAGGAATTGCTAACAAAATTATGCTAGACTGGACTATATTTTTTGTTCCTATTATTGTTTATGTATGTTGTATATACACAGTATAACTTCATATTCTATGTATTTATGTAATATATACGTATATAAAATGTTGTATTAACAAACCTTGTATTATATTAGACCATATACACACACATTCACACCTACATGCGCACTACAGAGCATAGGTGCCTATAAGAACAGGCTAGACCTAGTTTAGGTACTTAAGTATCAAAGTGTATTTTAGTTGAAGTTTCCTTTTGTTGTTGAATGAAGTTATTATTATTATTAAAAAAAAATAAGTACGAAGAAGACAATGTGAAATATGCCAGCTTACAACTATGATGTCAACCCTAATAAGAAAATAATGTTGTTATCTAAAAGGATATATACAAACAATAAAATAAATAAAATCCTGTCAATTGTTACAAAAACCAGCAAAGACCTAAAAACGGAAGTTACTATGCTAAATATTACAACAAAAAACGAAAAAAATTATATTACAAATACTACAATAATACAAATATATAAGTAAGTTCTAAAAGTAGTTTATATATAATAAAATCAATATTCTCAAACTCAAACGTGTGTGTTTACACACGTACCCTCAATAACACAAACACGCTGCACACACACATAGGTACACAAACAAACACTCGCTGATAGCTAGCATAAAGTTTCCCAAAAACCTAATCTTATTTTAACATACTCAAATATATACTTGGACTGTTGTACCGGAAGGGAGGCCTGGTTTTAAAAATACAAGCTTAGAGAGCTTAGTTTTAGGATCCACTCTCTTAGCACTTGAATCTTAAAAAAATTTAACCCAAAAAGTCTATGGTATTGATCAAGGCTATTTGTCATCTCAATAAAATACAAAAACCACCGGTGGATATATTGGAAGTCGAAGAAAACATGTCATCCTGACTAAATCACTGCAACTGTTACTTTGCTGGAGTTGGAAGGGATATGGCCAGTAAAACCCTCGGAAATCTTTCGGCTAACAAAGAATCACTGGCAGCGAACACAAAGATATATCCGTCAACACTAAACTCTTTCTTTATGACTCCAACAGAAGAAAGCTAAATCAATAAGCTCAACTGTAACGTGAAGCCGGATTGATCTCCTGGAATTGTAGATGCACACCGCTGCTATTGAAGCATATACAAGATATAACACTGAAACCTCTCACACACGTATTCACGTTAGTCTGTCACCAAGAATATTCCCCGATGTATGCTACCTATAGTAACGCCTGTATATAAAAGTGGAAGTAAAACTGAACCTTCTAACTATAGGCCAATTTCTCCACTTTCAATATTTTTCAAGCTCTTAGAAAAAGTAGTTAATTGACAGTTGATGATGTATTTGGAGGGCAATTTTCTGATTCCGGAAAGACAGTTTGGCTTTAAACGCGGAAGATCAACGGAAGAGGCGGTGCTTCAGAAGGTAAATTATGTCTCTTCTGCAGTGGATCAAAATAAAAGTTGTATCGGTGTAATAAGCTTTCGATACAGTGGCCATACCCATTCTTGTTGAAAAGCTCGAAGCTATTTTGGAAATAGAGAAATAGCACTAGATTGGTACAACAGCTAAATTACAAATCGAAGACAGTGTACTCGGGTTGGTACTGTTTAAGCGATAAACTATCTATCAAATTCGGTTTACCGCAGGGCAACATCCTCGGCCCTACTCTATTTCTAATATACATGAGCGATCTACTTCAGCGACAACAGCATACTAATACTGATAGGCTCGATGCAATCTGTTATGCTGATGACACGATGCTAATCTACCAGGGATCAAACTGGGATGAAGCTTACGCAAAACCCGACAAGGGAATGGTTAGTGTAGCGGAATAGTTAGAACATAACCTGCTCACATTAAACGTAATCAAAACCAAATACGTAGCATTTCACAAACCGCGCGCTTCACAACTGCCTTTTTCTGCTTTCTTGAGATTACTTACTTGTAAAATTATAAATCAGTCATCTTCTCCCTGCAGTTGCCCTCCAATCGACCAATCGACTGCAACCTAAAAATACTTAGGAGTAGTCATTGACCAACACCTAAATGCGCTCGTCTCCTGAATACGGAAATCACTCCGCGCCTGTACATGCTACGCGTTTATAATGGTCTATAAAGTCATTTGCCATTCAATTATTTTATACTGCATTAATATCTAGGGCGGTGCTGCTAAGTCTACTATGATAGAACTTGAAAGAGTCTGTGCGAAAATGCTCCATAAACCATTTAGATATCCTATATAGTATAGATAGTTAGTGGAGGGCTGTGTGTGTGATTCTATGTCGTCAATTTTCATAAACTTTCTGACTATTCGGCAGGTGTTTAAAAAGGCGGCTTTTTCTAGGCTCAAGTAAGTGAATTCAATTAGGTGAAACGACGTTGCAGACGACATAAACCTTCTACAGCTTCCAGATTCTTGTTACTTCTTCTACTTACTATTATAAAATCAGTTTCGGAAAACAAATTAACAACATGAAGCCATTTTTTTGATGCTACTAAATGCATACGATTCTAGGTCATGTGGATGTCTTCCATGAAGTTTTTCTTTTTCCATTCTTCATGTATCATCGTGTACCCCTAAAAACTTTTTTTCTTCTTTGTACTAAAGTATTGTGTTGTATCTCCTAGTTTTTTCATATCGGTTTTAGATTTGGCATATATTTGACGGACCCGATGGCGAAGATGGTAGTGGCCTATTTTGTGCGCCGAAGGTCGTGGGTTTGAATCCCACCTAGAGCAAACACAAATAGATTCTTATACACAAGAATCTATTTGTGTTTGTTCTGTGTCTGGGTGCTAAACATGTGTATTTAAGTAGTATATTTGTGATTCCTTTGTTGTCTGGAGTCCGTAACACAAATGCTTTAAGAGATGTTGATGTAAGGTACGAGATGTTGTGGGAATTTATTAGTATATTATAAATTATTATTGTTGGCTCTTAAGTTTCGTGATAAAATTTATAACCGGCTTGACATTTATGTAATAAATGAGATAAAGAATTAAGAGAGATACAAAACCATAAAGGACTTAAAGAGCCACTTTAGAAACGATTTTTGCTAAGTGATATGGAAAATGTATCTGGGTGTGGTCCCTTCATATTGAACAGTTGATTTGAGAACGAAATGATGAAAGGCACATTGTAAATTGTAATGGAGGTGCAGTGTTCACAAATATATGTATTGACAAGGATGACATTGAGTGCGCACGTCACAGGCGCGGTGCCATGGGCCTGATTAAAGATCCTTTTCACACGAACGCTAAGTTGCGTATCTAAAGAGAAACGCCGGATGTGTACCACTAGTTTATGACTTATAGAAACTAATTAAACGGACTTACGTATACACTTTGGCGAGCATGAGCTACATAAGTGTCATAGTTCAAATAATGCAGCCATCCGCGTGTTAAGAAGACAACGTGATATGCAGACAACGCGTGTTTGTTACCAAATTCGGCGACACATAGAGCAGCAATTCCTAAACTCCTGCGTAACCCAACGCGGCTGAGAACAACAAAGAGAACGTATTAAAGGTTATTTCGTTTTTTTATATGTTAGGTCTTATTTAGAGAATCATAAAAGAGGTTTGCTAGTAAAATTTAAGGGAGTCTTGTTGGACTAAGATGATGTGAACTGGAGTTTAGGCTTTAGTTGAATTTACAACATAAAATGAGTACATATAACGTTCCTGACTTTTGGTGGAACCAGTGAAGTTAGAATTTTTTTAAATTAAGTAGAGAAGAGAAGACGCGATTGATCGTGGCGCCAGAGAGAACCGCGCGTACGATGGAGCAGCAGTCTGGTCTGGTCTAGTCATAGTAGGCGGCAGGCGGCAGGCGGCAGGCGGCTCTAACGGTACTTCAATCCTGTCCTGCGCATATCACCGTGGACTGGCAAACGAGCATCATACAATTATGAAAACCACTGGTGAAGCACCGGCTGAAGTAATTTGATACTGTGTCTATCTATCGTAGAATCTATAATTAACCATCAACATCTTATTGCGCTTAATGGGAAAGTTTAATAATATTGGAAACAACTTTGTATAGAAAATAAATATAACGTTACATTGCTATCTGTTCATCGATACATAAATTAAAGAGAAAGGAGCCTGCGTACTGATTTTGAATATGTATTGATTTAAAAATTGTCGCTACCATTGTGTAGTTGGTGCTAACGATCATCGTGGTCGATGTCGCGGCGGCCGCAGCGCCCGCGCCGGTTGGGAGCGGTTTGAATTTCAAATGTATCCGCTCCCCAATTCAAGTTCAATGTTAACCTCCGACGTTTTAAATAAAAAACTGTACTTTAACCGGCTCGACATTAGCATCGCTGTATATTGAGCAGGCGCGGGTGCCGGCCGGCGCATTACGCATGCGCGGCGCGCCCGCTCTCGCTCCCGCCTACTCATAACCTCTCATACGCAACAATAACACTTTACTATCAACTAAACGTTGCTATCCAAGATTTTTGAGAAGTCTTATATAAAAAAAATCAAATAAATTCCGACAACATCTCGCACGTTGCGTGATAAGTCGCTTGAAGTACTTGCGTTACGGAATCAGACAATAGAATAGTCACAAATATACTACTTAAATACATATATTTAACACCTAGAGTCAGAATAAACATAAATATCATCATATAAATATTTGTCCTGGGTGGGGATCGAACTCACGACCTTTGGCGCACAAGACAGGATCATTACCATCTGCGTCATCGGGCCCGTCATGTTTCACTTTCACATCAAATATTGAAAGTAGGCGATATCAAATCTCCTAAACGCTAAAGGTATGTGTAATGACAAGAACTCTGTCAGGTCATACACTTGCGACGGGTAAACAATCACGTCAAAAAACTTTGCACATT